>CM057245.1:31817094-31917094 GCA_029931835.1 Etheostoma nigrum
AACGTCAGTCAGCCTGATGGACGTCCCGCACGTCTCACAGGAGAGACAACGTCAGTCAGCCTGATGGACGTCCCGCACGTCTCACAGGAGAGACAACGTCAGTCAGCCTGTTGGACGTCCCGCACGTCTCACAGGAGAGACAACGTCAGTCAGCCTGATGGACGTCCAGGACGTCTCACAGGAGAGACAACGTCAGTCAGCCTGATGGACGTCCCGCACGTCTCACAGGAGAGACAACGTCAGTCAGCCTGATGGACGTCCAGGACGTCTCACAGGAGAGACAACGTCAGTCAGCCTGTTGGACGTCCCGCACGTCTCACAGGAGAGACAACGTCAGTCAGCCTGATGGACGTCAGTCAGCCTGTTGGACGTCCAGGACGTCTCACAGGAGAGACAACGTCAGTCAGCCTGATGGACGTCCAGCACGTATCACAGGAGAGACATTTTTTAGAATTGTAAAATCAACTAATTATAACTATAATGTTGATTGCACACATGAACCAAAACAAGATGGTGGCAGAGAGCGGGGACCTCAGTCCTCCCCCCCCCCCATGAGGCCCAGGCCTGTTTTCTGTCCTCGTCTCTATTGTTGCGCTGCTTTCTCTACAAACCGCTGACGAGTCCTTCCCATCACACCCTGATCCTGCTGCCTCAGCTCGGCGCACAAAGACCCCCCCCCCCCCTCTTTACATTCAGAACAGAATAGAAAGCCTTTACTGTCATTATACACAGAGCAGCAGCTGTGCAACAAGATGGAAGCAAAACCTTTACAGTGTCGACATGAAATATAAAAATATAAAGTATAAAGAATAGGTAGTGCAGAAAAAAAGAGGGAGGGGGGGGGGCTGGTGCACAATCCTGAGCTGAGAGAAACAATCTACATGTATGTAAAATATCTTTGTATACACATTATGCAAAAAGTAGTTCAGTATTAATAAGAAATGGATATTGCACTGTATGAAATTGCACAGAATTCCAGTATCCTTTTAGGTATTATATATCAGTATTGCACGATGGGGGGAGAAGAGAGTCCTGGGGCGGGGTGGGGGGCGGGGTGGGGGGGAAGGGGGTCAGTGCATGTGTGAGTCTGTGGACCGAACACGCTGCTGAAGTATCTGGAGGTTGAACGTCAGGGCTGCAGCTGCAGAAGTTAGTTGTTTGGTCTATGAAATATTACAGAAGTGCCCGGGTTGGTTCAGTGGGAGAGCGGGCGCACATGTACTGAGAGGTTTATGCCTCGATGCAGAGGTCAAGGGTTTGAATCCGGCCTCTGGCGATTTCTTGCATGCCCCCCCCTCTTCTCGCCTATCTGTCCTATCACATAAAGGCGGAAAAGCCCCAAAATTAATATTTGTTAATACTGGACCAATGTCAGAGACTGTTGTTCCCATCGGTCACTTAGACACAGACGGTGCCTTGCTCAAGAGCATTTGGCAGTGCCCAGGAGGTCTGGTATCTCTCCAGCTTCCAACCCACACTCTGTTCTTCTGTCCGTACGGGGACTTGAACCAGCGACCCTCTGGTTCCCAACCCAACCCCCCCCCCCCTCCCCAAATGTAAAATAATGTGCAGAACTTGTAGTTCATGACAAGATATTATGCAAGTTTCTTTTTAAATAGGGATTAATTGATGCGGTCCCATATCTGGTCTCTGGTCTCCACCAATCAGAACTGCTTCTGCGCGTGTTGCCGGGCGGACACTGACCGGTGTACTCGACCTCCACGTCGGCGAGGGCCTTCAGCGTGTTCTGGAAGGTGACGGCGTCCAGGTCCAGCGCCCCCACGCCGTCGTACACCTTCTTGGTGCTGGCGATGAGCTCGTCGGAGAGCTGGCGGATCTGCTCGGGGTTCAGGTCCCAGCGCAGCCGGTTCTCCGCGCAGACCGGCACCGGGCTGCCAAACACCGCCTCACCTAGGGGGGGGGGGGGACGGGACAGGACGGGACACCACAGGCATTAAAGGACCAGACACAACAGGACGGGACACAACAACAAGATAGCTACGGACGGGAGTAACGGTGTTTCGGTTGAACTGGTGTCTGAGTTAACTGGTGCTAGGGGCAGATGTGGTGTGGGCGTGGCCTTTCAGGACCCATTCTCAACTAACCAGGAAGTAAACATGCTGATCTTCTTTAACTGTCTATGTGCTGATCGCTTCGCTTCTATTTTACATTAATTGGGGTCTTGTGAATCTTGACTATAGAGACGAGCTGCTGGTCCCGACAGACATGTAAACATGAGCCGTTGTCTGGAGAGTGTCCCTCACTGCAAACCACGGAGACACCAAGATCGACTGTGATATTTACATTAGTAAACACTTCACCGTTAAAACACATTGCTAAATGTGTAGAATTGTGTAATCTGTGTCTGTAAAGGCCTTTTTATTGAAACGGGGTTTTCCTCATACTCTGAGTCAGAAAACTCAGCTGCAGTACACAGAGCTTCAGTTTCACTTCTGAACGCTTTACAGAGGGGTTCAGATGTCAGTCATCGCCTAATTTATGGAACATTTTATACCTAAAAACGTGGCGGAGATGTATTATTTTATGGCTGCTGACACCATATTCTGATTAATGCAGTGATAAAAGGATACATCTAAAATAAAAAGCCATTGACTCAAATCTGTCAACAAAATAAAAGAAGAATTTAGAATCTGACTTTGACTTTGTGTACATTTTTTCTAGGCATAGTTACGTCAAATTACACGTATATCTGGAATGATTTTCCTTTCTTCATTATGGATATCTGAAATTAACATAACAATTGGATTGTAGATATCTGAAATTGTGGTTCCTAATAATTATATTGCAGATATTCAGACATTTAATAACATTAATTAATTTACAGGCTGTTTTGAAGTATAAACCGATTTGATTTAACTTGTGATGCCGTTGCAAGAACCAGACTGACAACGTGGGTGGCTGTGTCGATGCCTGCTCACAACTGGCTACTAACGCTGTGTTTTCCAAAAGTTTTCCGTTATCAGTGTTATATTTGTAGCCTTATCATTCTGTTATTAATCTGACTTCAAGTCGATTTGAGATGCTTTCATACAGAGAGAAGTGAAACATACCTTCTGTCTGGCAACAACTCATGCCAGATTAACTTGTGTTGATTGGGTTTTATATTTAATTCTACGGACGTGCATCATTGTTATGGTAATCCAAACTCCACATTACTACTCATTCATCACATTTGGACACAAGTCACGACTGTCAAACTCCCATTGTGTAGCCATGTGGATATTAGGCTGCAGGTGTGGAAAGGAGAAATATCAGGCTTGTGCTCGGGTCTTTGTTGTTAGCTTTGTGTTATTTATAATAGGTTGGGCTCAGTTTTACTACTAATTTAAGCGTGAATGTCACTAAATAATTTTAAAAAATCTGTGTCCGTGGTTTACAGTAGAGACCGTGGTAGAGAAGTTACACTCGCCAGACAAGAGTGATATTTTAATAATAAAAACGGCTCATTTGTTCATGTCTGTCTGATCGGGTCCAGAACTCCTGTCCCAGCAACCCGTTCCTACCGTAATGTTTCACAAGACCCGACACATGAACGGGAACAAGAGGAGAATGGGTCGGAATGGTTTACTGCAGCGGTGCAGCCCCGCCTGCAACACCTAGCACCAGTTAACTCAACAACCAGTTAACACCTAGCACCAGTTAACTCAACAACCAGTTAACACCTAGCACCAGTTAACTCAACAACCAGTTAACACCTAGCACCAGTTAACTCAACAACCAGTTAACACCTAGCACCAGTTAACTCAACAACCAGTTAACACCTAGCACCAGTTAACTCAACAACCAACAACCAGTTAACGCCTAGCACCAGTTAACTCAACAACCAGTTAACACCTAGCACCAGTTAACTCAACAACCAGTTAACACCTAGCACCAGTTAACTCAACAACCAGTTAACGCCTAGCACCAGTTAACACCTCGCACCAGTTAACTCAACAACCAGTTAACACCTAGCACCAGTTAACTCAACAACCAGTTAACACCTAGCACCAGTTAACTCAACAACCAGTTAACACCTAGCACCAGTTAACTCAACAACCAGTTAACACCTCGCACCAGTTAACTCAACAACCAGTTAACACCTAGCACCAGTTAACTCAACAACCAGTTAACACCTCGCACCAGTTAACTCAACAACCAGTTAACACCTCGCACCAGTTAACGCCTAGCACCAGTTAACTCAACAACCAGTTAACGCCTAGCACCAGTTAACACCTAGCACCAGTTAACTCAACAACCAGTTAACACCTAGCACCAGTTAACTCAACAACCAGTTAACACCTAGCACCAGTTAACTCAACAACCAGTTAAACCGAAACACCGGTCACTAACGGCCGCTTAGATAGCTAAGGACGGGAGTAACGGACGGGAGTAACGGACGCTGAGATAGCTAACGTTAGCACTGAGCTAACAGAGCCGACCCAGAGCTCATTGATTGTAAATGGGGAGAGACAGAGAAGTGTCATGGCGGCCGCGGACCCCGCGTTAAAGGATCCAGATTACATTATTTACATTATAATTACATTATATATTAGAAACATCAGGGCAGCACTCACCTGTCGGCCCCATGGTTCAGGTATGAATGAAGGTACGTTCGGTCGGTGTGGCTGGAGTACGGGACGGTGAAAGCGCGAGGGCAGCTACGCTTCTGGTCAGATTTTCAAAATAAAACACCAGAGGCGTTCAGAGCCTAACGGTCTACGTATGGAGCTAGATACCTCAGCACTTTAAATGTAAAGCGCATTACAAATAACATGTGCTATTATTTTTAGATCTGTTTCTTTAGTACATGTGAGAAAATAAAATGATTTGAGAGAAAATAAAAGTTTTCATACTAAAAGCAAAAAAAATCTCTAAAAATACTTTTTTAAACTCTCAAATATAAATATAAATATAGATATTTTTGCTATCAGTGTGAAATTAATTCTCTCAAACAAAGTGTTTCTCTCAAAACGTAAATTCTATATTTTGAGAGATTAAAAAAGGATTTTGAGAGAGATTTTATTTTTTTTTTTTATGTTTTTCTCTCAAATATTTTTTTTCTCAAAAAAATATTTATTTATTTGCTATCAGTGTGATAACTTCTGTCAAACTTCTTTTTTTTTTGTAATGCATGTAATAAAGACACAATTCTAGCTCCATACACTTTGGCCCCGCCAAAATGAATATTTAGTTTATTTTTTTAAAGCGGAAAATAAATTGAAATATTCTGAAAAAAAGTTGAAATATTCTGAAAAAAAAGTTGAAATATTCTGAAAAAAAAGTTGAAATATTCTGAAAAAAGTTGAAATATTCTGAAAAAAGTTGAAATATTCTGAAAAAAGTTGAAATATTCTGACAAAAAGTTAAAATATTCTGAAAAAAAGTTGAAATAATCTGAAACAGTTGAAATATTCTGAAAAAGTTGAAATATTCTGAAAAAAAAGTTGAAATATTCTGAAAAAGTTGAAATATTCTGAAAAAAGTTGAAATATTCTGAACAAATAGTTGAAATATTCTGAAAAAAAAATTAAATATTGTGAAAAAATAGTTGAAATATTCTGAACAAAAAGTTGAAATATTCTGAAAAAGTTAAAATATTCTGAAAAAAAGTTGAAATATTCTGAAAAAGTTGAAATATTCTGAAAAAGTTGAAATATTCTGAAAAAAGTTGAAATATTCTGAACAAAAAGTTGAAATATTCTGAAAAAGTTGAAATATTCTGAGAAAAAAAAGTTAAGTATAATCTAATCTAATCTACATTCCAGTTCAGGTATCTAGTTTATTTTCTACTCCCTGTGTGCTGTTTACTTCTCTAACATCTATTTACCTTTTATCGTATCGCACATGCGTACTGGGAGAGAAGTCTGCGTATGCGTACAACTGTCCAATGTTTATAAAGACTTTTACTTTGTAATGCTTTTATTCTGAAGGCGCGTTTTGACAAAACGACCTGTATTGTAGTTTTTATGACTTTTTTGCTGACAACTTGACGCCGGAAACGAACTACACCACGCCGGCGCCTACGCATGACGACATAACTAATGCGACAAGCTAATAAGCTAGCTGAATGACAGTCACGGAGTCGAAGGAGCGGAGCTAACGTCACGGTTACCGAGCTAATCCACACCTGGAACACGGAGACAGCTGGTAGGAGAACCCCGTTACCGAGTCCTCGTGTTATATTAGGCAGCATGGCGTGTTATTTCTGTATTTACACGGCGGCACCAGGATGTAATCAGCTAGCTGGCTAACCGTTAGCATCGTGCCGTTAGCCCCAAGATGGTAAAGGTTTGTCCCGCCCTACTCTGCCGCTGATTGGCTTACCCTGACATTCTTGTTAAATATAACCAATCCAACCCGAGCAGGCAACGAGTACTGTCCAATCAGAGGGAGAGTATGGCGGTGCGAGCCGTTAGCGGTTAGGAGAAAACGTCACGCAAAACCCCCGTTTAAAACTGTTAATTTAACGAAACTTTGCTTTTGAGTAAAACCACACACCTGTTACAACAAAACTAAAAACATGTAATTATCTGGCGAGAACCATTCTACAATTCGGCATATGTAACGAACACTTGGTAACACTTATATTTGTAAAATCACAGCTTTTAGTGCCGAGTTCGACCGGTATCTTTCCCGTTCGCTCTCGGGATACAGAGTGCAGTAGTGGGCGGTAGCACAGGTTAAGTAGCGTAAATAACACCTTTAAGTGACACTCTGTTGAGAGTGTTTAGTGCCGAATTTACCTAAAACATGTCGGCTTTCATTATTGCTTCTTAATTTCGTCCCTACACCTACTTTCTGTCGCCGATATTCAAAACGCGTGTAAACCGCCAGGATTTCGATAGAGGATTCGCACAGACCTTAAGACGACGAAGCTAGCTAGGCTAGCAGGCAGGCTAAGCTAAGAGGGACCTGCTAACCTGGTTCCAGTCCGGATTGACCCCCCCAAGGCTAACAGCCTGCTTATTATCGGCTTCATGTGATGAGATGGCTAGTGTTAGCATTACTAAGACAGTCATACTTAGCTTGTAGCTACTTAGCCTGAGTTTCTAGAATCTCCTACAAGCTAATGCTAATGCTAAACTGGGAGTAATGTCTGTAGCTTGTTCTCATTTTAACTCCTTTATTTATTTATTTATTTATATATATATATATACTGGGTAGTTTCAGCTTCTGCAATTAACTTAATTGAAATATTACGACTTTGTAAATGTTACTTTTTCTTTGAAAAATATGAGTTTGTGTTGAAATATTTCTTTTTTCCCCTCAAACTTTCTGAGATTTTTGCCTAATATTAAATTTTCCCTGAAATACAACTTTATTTTCTTGAAATATTACAACTTTCTTTCCTGTAAATGTTACTTTTTCTTTAAAAATATGAGTTTGTGTTGAAATATAATTTTTTTCTCACAACTTTCCAAAATTTATGCTTAAAATATATTAAAAAAAAACCCTGAAATACTTTTATTTTCTTGAAATATTACGACTTTCTTTTTTGAAACCTCTGAGACGTGCAGGCGGCGGGACATGGACATATTTTTGACATTGTCTTCGTCTCTTGACTGGCGGAGTTGACTGTCCTCCTCGTTGTCTCGTTCCCAGGGTGTCTCTCCGTCACCATGACAGACAACAAGCGTCTCGCCTTCTCCATCCTCCAGTTCCTCCACGACCAGCTGCAGGCCGGGAGCCTGTCCTCTGGGGCCCAGGAGAGTCTAGAAGGTCTGTCTGTCTTCGCTCTGTCTATCAGTCTTCTGTCTCTCTCTGTCTTCTGTCTGTCTCTCTGTCTGTCTGTCTTCTGTCTGTCTGTCTTTTGTCTGTCTTTCTCTCTTTCGGTCTGTCTCGGTATGTTTCTGTCTTCTGTCTGTCTCTCACTGTTTGTCTTCTGTCTATCTGTCTGTCTCTCTCTCTCTCTCTTTCGGTCTGTCTGTCTCTCTGTGTCTCTCTGTCTTTCTCGCTCTCTTTCGGTCTGTCTCGGTATGTTTCTGTCTTCTGTCTCTCTCAGTCTGTCTCTGTCTGTCTTGGTATGTGTCTGTCTGTCTGCATGTCTCTATCTGTCTCTCTGTCTCTGTCAAAGTAAATACTAACTGATTTGTTTTCTCTATGATTCTGTTTTTGTGATTGTTAGAAACTGAAAAATCGTGTGTGTCCCAAATGACTCTCAGCGCTACTTGTTATTGTTATTTTACCCAGTGAAGACTTGTGATGATTGATGTGTTATCAGATTATTATTATTTATCAGATTATAATCCACAACTTTCTCTTTTTTTTCATGAACGTGTTTGTGCTGCAGTGGCTGTTCAGTGTCTGGAGACGGCGTTTGAGATTTCTACTGACGACCAAACGCTCGCCGTCCCCATGACGTTACCGCAGATCTTCGCCTCCGCCACCGCCAACGTAAGGAATAAAATTATTATATAATAACATATACACGCCATCACTAACGGGGACGCTGTAGAGCGTCCTCTGGTGGACAGACTATGCAACGCCATCACTAACAGGGACGTTGTAGAGCGTCCTCTGGTGGACAGACTATGCAACGCCATCACTAACGGGGACGTTGTAGAGCGTCCTCTGGTGGACAGACTATGCAACGCCATCACTAACAGGGACGTTGTAGAGCGTCCTCTGGTGGACAGACTATGCAACACCATCACTAACAGGGACGTTGTAGAGCGTCCTCTGGTGGACAGACTATGCAACGCCATCACTAACAGGGACGTTGTAGAGCGTCCTCTGGTGGACAGACTATGCAACGCCATCACTAACAGGGACGGTGTAGAGCGACGTTGTAGAGCGTCCTCTGGTGGACAGACTATGCAACGCCATCACTAACATGGTTGACCGTCCATTTTTATTTTTTAACTATTGAGGAAATGTGTGTGTCTGTGTGTGTCTGTGTGTGACTCTCTGTGTGTGTGTGTGTGTGTGTGTGTGTGTTCCAGCTTCCAGCTGAGTCGCAGGTCAACAACAACGCCCCCCGACAGCCCCCGAACTCCCTCAGCGAGGAGCAGAGAGAGGAGGCCGAGGCGCTGAAGACCGACGGTGAGGCCGCCGTGATGTCACGGTGATGTCACGGTGATGTCATGGCGCCCTGATCATCATCTCTAACGAGCTTGTATTGTTGTTAACGAGATGACGCGCTGCGTGTTTTCCTCTGCAGGGAACGACCAGATGAAGGTGGAGAACTTCTCGGCTGCTGTTGAGTTTTACTCGAAGGCGATCGCCATCAACCCTCAGAACGCCGTCTATTACTGCAACAGGTGTGTGTGTGCGTGTGTGTGTGTGTGTGTGTCTCTGTGTGTGTGTGTGTGTGTAATTGTTAGTTGCAGCTAGGAGTGTAATGGTATGAATATTTAATGTCATGGTTCTAGTGACCAAAATTATTAGTTTTTTCAGTATTATTGCAGTGTTTTTAAAGTGTGTGTGTGTGTGTGTGTGTGTGTGTGTGTGTGTGTGTGTGTGTGTGTGTGTGTGTGTGTGTAGGGCTGCAGCCTACAGTAAACTGGGGAACTATGCCGGAGCGGTGCAGGACTGTGAACAGGCGATCTGCATCGACCCAAACTACAGCAAAGCCTACGGGAGGATGGGGTGAGGAAAACAAACGCGCACACGCAAACAGACACACACAACACACACTCTCGCAGTTTGTTTTTGTCCATAAAAGCAACAACTTCCTTTCAAAATAAATCAGTCAGAGCAGGGGGAATGAGAGGGGGAACACCAGAGCAGGGGGAATGAGAGGGGGGAAACACCAGAGCAGGGGGAATAAGAGGGGGGAAACACCAGAGCAGGGGGAATGAGAGGGGGAACACCAGAGCAGGGGGAATGAGAGGTGGAAACGCCAGAGCAGGGGGAATGAGAGGGGGAAACACCAGAGCAGGGGGAATGAGAGGGGGAAACACCAGAGCAGGGGGAATGAGAGGGGAAAACACCAGAGCAGGGGGAATGAGAGGGGAAAACACCAGAGCAGGGGGAATGAGAGGGGGAAACGCCAGAGCAGGGGGAATGAGAGGTGGAAACGCCAGAGCAGAGGGAATGAGAGGTGGAAACGCCAGAGCAGGGGGAATGAGAGGTGGAAACGCCAGAGCAGGGGGAATGAGAGGAGGGAACACCAGAGCAGGGGGAATGAGAGGGGGAAACACCAGAGCAGGGGGAATGAGAGGGGGAAACGCCAGAGCAGGGGGAATGAGAGGTGGAAACGCCAGAGCAGGGGGAATGAGAGGAGGGAACACCAGAGCAGGGGGAATGAGAGGGGGAACACCAGAGCAGGGGGAATGAGAGGTGGAAACGCCAGAGCAGGGGGAATGAGAGGTGGAAACGCCAGAGCAGAGGGAATGAGAGAGGGGAACTCCAGAGCACGGGGAATGAGAGAGGGGAACGCCCAGACTAGACTAGTGCCCTGACTAGACCAGAACCCAGACCAAAGCCCTGACTAAAATAGATCCCAGACTAGAGTCCTGACTAGAGCCCAGACTGGAGCCCTGACTGGACTAGAGTCCTGAGTAGAGCTCAGACTAGATCCCAGACTAGAACCCTAACGTGTCTCTGTGTCTCCTGGTCCCAGTCTGGCTCTCGCCAGCCTCAACAAACACACAGAAGCAGCCGGTTACTACAAGAAAGCTCTGGAGCTCGACCCCGACAACGAGACGTACAAATCCAACCTGAAGATCGCCGAGGAGAAGATGGAGACCACCAGCCCAGTAAGACCAGGATACATTATAATATAGACCACCAGCCCAGTAAGACCAGGATACACATTATAATATAGACCACCAGCCCAGTAAGACCAGGATACACATTATAATATAGACCACCAGCCCAGTAAGACCAGGATACATTATAATATAGACCACCAGCCCAGTAAGACCAGGATACACATTATAATATAGACCACCAGCCCAGTAAGACCAGGATACATTATAATCTAGACCACCAGCCCAGTAAGACCAGGATATACATTATAATATAGACCACCAGCCCAGTAAGACCAGGATACATTATAATATAGACCACCAGCCCAGTAATACCAGGATACATTATAATATAGACCACCAGCCCAGTAAGACCAGGATATACATTATAATATAGACCACCAGCCCAGTAAGACCAGGATACATTATAATATAGACCACCAGCCCAGTAAGACCACGATATACATTATATATAGACCACCAGCCCAGTAAGACCAGGATACATTATAATATAGACCACCAGCCCAGTAATACCAGGATATACATTATAATATAGACCACCAGCCCAGTAAGACCAGGATACATTATAATATAGACCACCAGCCCAGTAAGACCACGATATACATTATATATAGACCACCAGCCCAGTAAGACCAGGATACACATTATAATATAGACCACCAGCCCAGTAAGACCAGGATACATTATAATATAGACCACCAGCCCAGTAAGACCAGGATACATTATAATATAGACCACCAGCCCAGTAAGACCAGGATATACATTATAATCTAGACCACCAGCCCAGTAAGACCAGGATATACATTATAATCTAGACCACCAGCCATGGATTAATCCTCCCTCTCTCCCCCCCCCCCAGACAGCAGGGATGGGTGGAGTGGATCTGGGGGGTCTGCTCAGTAACCCCGGCTTCATGAACATGGTGAGATCTTCAGGTGTTTCCTCAGACTATGCTCCTCTGTCGGCTCCGTGAGTTTGAATAAAGTTTGATTGAATATGTGGACGTATGTCTCTGCAGGCGTCCTCTCTCATGAACAATCCCCAGGTTCAGCAGCTGTAAGTTCATTTTAGTTTTAGTGTCTGTCTCTCTCTGTCCTCCTGTTTGTCCCTGTGTCCTCCTGTCCCTCTGTGTACTAAACCCTGATGAAGACTGATTTCTCTCTGTCTGTCTCTCTTTGTCTTCCTGTCTCTCTGTCTCCTCTGTCCTCCTGTCCTTTTCTCTCTGTCTCCTGTCTGTCTCCTCTGTCCTCCTGTCTGTCCCTGTGTCCTCCTGTCCCCCTGTGTACTAAACCCCTGATGAAGACTGATGTCTGTCCTGTCTCTCTTACTGTCTTACTGTCTGTCTCCTCTGTCCTCTTTCTCTGTTCTCCTGTCTGTCTCCTCTGTCCCCTCTCTGTCCTCCTTTCTCTGTCTCTCTGTCCTCCTGTCCCTCTGTCTCTGTCCTCCTGTCTGTCCCTGTGTCCTCCTGTCCCTCTGTGTATTAACCCCTGATGTGGACTGGTTTCTGTCCTTCAGGATGTCGGGGATGATGTCCGGTGCGTACGGGGGGATGCCTGCAGCGGCGGCGGGGGGACAGGAGGCATGGGGGCAGACGTAGGCGGAGCGCGGACTCGGAGGACTCGGGGGACTCGGAGGACTCGGGGCAACACTCGGAGGACTCGGGGGCGGCCCGGCACCGGGTCCGGCTGCAGCTCCTGGAGCCGGAGATCTATCAGGACTCATCCAGGCGTACGTAGCTCTATATAAGGTTTCATTGGTGATGACCTCACGCTGCAGCCCGACCAATCAGGTCAAGGCTGATAGCCACACACATGATATCTCAAATCTGATTGGCCGATATAAAAAAAAAAAGAAAATCCAGAAAGTGTCACAAACACATTTCCCTTTTATTAGTTATTCAAGTTCTCACTAAAATAATATGATAATTAGTTTATTGTCACATTTTTCAACACTTTTTGATGATTTTTCAACACTTTTTGATGATTTTAGTGCTATTTTTGACACATTTGAGATATTTTTTATCACTTTTTGACGCTTTTTTCCAACATTGTCTTAATTTCTGTCCCCTCCCATCAGTCTATGTCCACATCACTAACACCCATACATCACCACTAGTTTTACACTATTGTCTTTTTCCAATTCATGGTCAAGAAACCTCATTTATATGAAATTATATCAATTTTTAAAGTCTTTTGTCAAAGTTTTTTGGGGGAAATAAAACACCCCAAATTGAATAAAGTCGTGATCTGATCCTTCAGCGTTATAAGAACCATGCGTGGAATATTAGGACAATTTGGATGAAAGAATCCCAAATTTCTGATGTAGAAACTTAGATAATAACAGCCGGTCGGAGGAGGACTGTATTAATAAAGTTTTGTGTAATGAATATATGTATTGATAAAGTGTGTGTGTGTGTGTGTGTGTGTGTGTGTGTGTGTGTGTAGGGGGCAGCAGTTCGCTCAGCAGATGCAGCAGCAGAACCCAGAACTCATCGAACAGCTGAGGAGTCAAATCCGCAACCGGACGCCCAGCGCCGGCAACGAGGAGCAGCCCTGACCCTCGTTAGTGATATGCTAATTAGACCTTAGTGGTCCCCTAATACTGTATCTGAAGTCTCTTTATATAGACCTTAGTGGTCCCCTAATACTGTATCTGAAGTCTCTTTATATAGACCTTAGTGGTCCCTAATACTGTATCTGAAGTCTCTTTATATAGACCTTAGTGGTCCCCTAATACTGTATCTGAAGTCTCTTTATATAGACCTTAGTGGTCCCCTAATACTGTATCTGAAGTATCTTTATATAGACCTTAGTGGTCCCCTAATACTGTATCTGAAGTCTCTTTATATAGACCTTAGTGGTCCCTAATACTGTATCTGAAGTCTCTTTTATATAGACCTTAGTGGTCCCCTAATACTGTATCTGAAGTCTCTTTTATATAGACCTTAGTGGTCCCTAATACTGTATCTGAAGTCTCTTTATATAGACCTTAGAGGTCCCCTAATACTGTATCTGAAGTCTCTTTATATAGACCTTAGTGGTCCCTAATACTGTATCTGAAGTCTCTTTATATAGACCTTAGTGGTCCCTAATACTGTATCTGAAGTCTCTTTATATAGACCTTAGTGGTCCCTAATACTGTATCTGAAGTCTCTTTATATAGACCTTAGTGGTCCCTAATACTGTATCTGAAGTCTCTTTATATAGACCTTAGTGGTCCCTAATACTGTATCTGAAGTCTCTTTATATAGACCTTAGTGGTCCCTAATACTGTATCTGAAGTCTCTTTTATATAGACCTTAGTGGTCCCCTAATACTGTATCTGAAGTCTCTTTATATAGACCTTAGTGGTCCCCTAATACTGTATCTGAAGTCTCTTTTATATAGACCTTAGTGGTCCCCTAATACTGTATCTGAAGTCTCTTTTATATAGACCTTAGTGGTCCCCTAATACTGTATCTGAAGTCTCTTTATATAGACCTTAGTGGTCCCTAATACTGTATCTGAAGTCTCTTTATATAGACCTTAGTGGTCCCCTAATACTGTATCTGAAGTCTCTTTATATAGACCTTAGTGGTCCCCTAATACTGTATCTGAAGTCTCTTTATATAGACCTTAGTGGTCCCCTAATACTGTATCTGAAGTCTCTTTATATAGACCTTAGTGGTCCCCTAATACTGTATCTGAAGTCTCTTTATATAGACCTTAGTGGTCCCTAATACTGTATCTGAAGTCTCTTTATATAGACCTTAGTGGTCCCTAATACTGTATCTGAAGTCTCTTTATATAGACCTTAGTGGTCCCCTAATACTGTATCTGAAGTCTCTTTATATAGACCTTAGTGGTCCCTAATACTGTATCTGAAGTCTCTTTTATATAGACCTTAGTGGCCCCTAATACTGTATCTGAAGTCTCTTTATATAGACCTTAGTGGTCCCCTAATACTGTATCTGAAGTCTCTTTATATAGACCTTAGTGGTCCCTAATACTGTATCTGAAGTCTCTTTTATATAGACCTTAGTGGTCCCTAATACTGTATCTGAAGTCTCCCCTTTGTTCTAGTTTCTCTTTTATTTTGGCGGGGATTGATGTTTCTCTTCCTGTTTCAGGTTGGCCCTGTTTGTGTGTAGAGGAAGAGGAAGAGGAGAAGAAGAAGAAGAGCAGATTTGGATCATTTCTAACTCGAAGGACTTAAAGGACGCTTGTCTCCGCCCGTCCCTGAATAATTCCTGCACGACCGGACGAGGAGATCCGTCACCAAAAACCTACAAACCCCGACTTCCTGCAGCGCTGTGTGGCTTTTAGGAAGAACACTTTGATATGGACCAGAGGACTTCTAGTAACATTAATACATAAATACATAACCATGCTCTCATAGGAACCTGTTAGACTGTCAGCTGTGTATGTGTGTGTGTGTATGTGTGTGTGTGTGTGTGTGTGTGTGTGTGTTCAGTCTAATAATTAAAAAGAGCATCTCAACATTTTCCCGCCTCCCGTCTGAATTGTGGTGATTCCTCAGAAATATGAGTTATGTTTATTAAATACTAAAAATAAGAGATTCAGTAACAGCTCATAATATGAGAATATAGAGAAAAATAATATAATAATATAATGTAATATGAGACCAAATAAAGACGTGATATGTAGAATACAAATAAATCCATGAAGAGAGAAAAATAAAGAACAATGGGCTAGATTTAGAAACCTCGTTAATATTGACAACAGATATTTATAGAATAGATTGGAGTATATTTCAGATATAGTTATAGCTTTACTATTTTTACTAATTTAACACTTAAATTATACTGTTTCAATTAGGAAAAATACGTATTTTATTTTATATATATTTTAATATATTTATTTTTATTTAATGTATTTTTTAATATATTTTTTATTTTATTATATTTTCAATTTTATTTATTTTTCCAATTTATCTTATTTTTTAATATATTTTATATTATATTTTTTATTTATATTTTATGTATTTTTTAATATATTTTTTACTTTATTATAGTATATATATATTTTTTAATATTTTAAATTAAATTTTATATTTATATATATTTAATTTTTTTATTTAAAGATAAATTTATATTTTGATAATTGTATTTTTCAATTTATCTTATATTTTATTTTTTTATATTTTTTATTTTATTATATTTGTTATTTATATTTTATGTATTTTTTAATATATATTTTTTATTTTATTATAGTATATATATCATTTTTAATATTTTAAATTGTATTATAATATATTTTTAATTTTTTATCTAATGATGAATTTATAACCATCACAGCTCAAAACATAAAATTGTAAAGAAAGATTTATAAAACAACAACACGTGTTTTTTGCGTATATAACATCTTTTCCGGAATGACGTCACTGATATTTCCACCACTCAGCGCTCCGGAGCTGCGTGACGTGTATGCGGAAGTGCCTCCATGCACCTGTCAGCTACACAGCGGAGGAGACTGTCGCTCGGACAGGTAAACACGCGCCGCTGACTCATGTTTTTGGGGTTTTTCTCATTCCTGTTGAGCCGAGGTGGCTGCTTTGACCAGGAGACGCAGATACGAGCATCTGGTCCCGTTTTATACCCGTGTTTTCCAGCTGTTAGCCTCTTTTAGAGCTAATGCTAGCTCCTCCGTCAAGCTAGCGTCGCTTAGCAACGGAACGCAAGAGGAAGTGCTCACTTTAATCCGACGTCGACGAGTTAAAATGTATTAAAATCACGCGAAAAAGTTAACTTATATTAATTATTAATGCTTGGACGTATTTTTGTAAAGTTTACAGCGACAACTCAAGCAGATACGTAATATAATTAATATAGTTTAGTTATATAGCGCGATAGTGTTTTATTTTGAAAATGTCTCACAGGAAGTGGGGTTAACGGCCGTCGGTTACTACATGCTGCTACGTCATCAATTCAACGGTTATAAAAACGTTTTTTTGTGTTTATCTCATTAGTAATGTAGCTTAAAGTTACGTTTTGTTAATTATTGTAATTATTATTATAATAAATTAATGACATTATATAGCTTAAAGTTACGTTTTGTTAATTATTATAATAAATTAATTATTTAATAATAAACGTTAGGAGAACCAACCGACTGTAACGTTCCCTAAACGTTAAGAGAACCAACCGACTATAACGTTCCCTAAACGTTAAGAGAACCAACCGACTATAACGTTCCCTAAACGTTAAGAGAACCAACCGACTGTAAGGTTCCCTAAACGTTAAGAGAACCAACCGACTATAACGTTCCCTAAACGTTAAGAGAACCAACCGACTGTAAGGTTCCCTAAACGTTAAGAGAAGCAACCGACTGTAACGTTCCCTAAACGTTAGGAGAACCAACCGACTGTAACGTTCCCTAAACGTTAGGAGAATCAACCGACTGTAACGTTCCCTAAACGTTAAGAGAAGCAACCGACTGTAAGGTTCCCTAAACGTTAAGAGAACCAACCGACTGTAAGGTTCCCTAAACGTTAAGAGAACCAACCGACTGTAACGTTCCCTAAACGTTAAGAGAACCAACCGACTGTAAGGTTCCCTAAACGTTAAGAGAATCAGCCGACTGTAACGTTCCCTAAACGTTAAGAGAAGCAACCGACTGTAAGGTTCCCTAAACGTTAAGAGAACCAACCGACTGTAACGTTCCCTAAACGTTAAGAGAACCAACCGACTGTAACGTTCCCTAAACGTTAAGAGAACCAACCGACTGTAAGGTTCCCTAAACGTTAAGAGAACCAACCGACTGTAAGGTTCCCTAAACGTTAAGAGAATCAACCGACTGTAACGTTCCCTAAACGTTAGGAGAAGCAACCGACTGTAACGTTCCCTAAACGTTAAGAGAAGCAACCGACTGTAACGTTCCCTAAACGTTAAGAGAAGCAACCGACTATAACGTTCCCTAAACGTTAAGAGAACCAACCGACTGTAAGGTTCCCTAAACGTTAAGAGAAGCAACCGACTGTAACGTTCCCTAAACGTTAAGAGAACCAACCGACTGTAACGTTCCCTAAACGTTAAGAGAACCAACCGACTGTAAGGTTCCCTAAACGTTAAGAGAACCAACCGACTGTAAGCGTTCCCTAAACGTTAAGAGAACCAACCGACTGTAAGGTTCCCTAAACGTTAAGAGAAGCAACCGACTGTAACGTTCCCTAAACGTTAAGAGAAGCAACCGACTGTAACGTTCAGAGAGAACCAACCGACTGTAACGTTCCCTAAACGTTAAGAGAACCAACCGACTGTAAGGTTCCCTAAACGTTAAGAGAATCAACCGACTGTAACGTTCCCTAAACGTTAAGAGAAGCAACCGACTGTAAGGTTCCCTAAACGTTAAGAGAACCAACCGACTGTAACGTTCCCTAAACGTTAAGAGAACCAACCGACTGTAACGTTCCCTAAACGTTAAGAGAACCAACCGACTCTAAGGTTCCCTAAACGTTAAGAGAACCAACCGACTGTAAGGTTCCCTAAACGTTAAGAGAATCAACCGACTGTAACGTTCCCTAAACGTTAGGAGAAGCAACCGACTGTAACGTTCCCTAAACGTTAAGAGAAGCAACCGACTGTAACGTTCCCTAAACGTTAAGAGAAGCAACCGACTATAACGTTCCCTAAACGTTAAGAGAACCAACCGACTGTAAGGTTCCCTAAACGTTAAGAGAAGCAACCGACTGTAACGTTCCCTAAACGTTAGGAGAACCAACCGACTGTAACGTTCCCTAAACGTTAAGAGAACCAACCGACTGTAAGGTTCCCTAAACGTTAAGAGAACCAACCGACTGTAAGGTTCCCTAAACGTTAAGAGAACCAACCGACTGTAAGGTTCCCTAAACGTTAAGAGAAGCAACCGACTGTAACGTTCCCTAAACGTTAAGAGAAGCAACCGACTGTAACGTTAAGAGAACCAACCGACTGTAACGTTCCCTAAACGTTAGGAGAACCAACCGACTGTAACGTTCCCTAAACGTTAAGAGAACCAACCAACTGTAGAACCAACCGACTATAACGTTCCCTAAACGTTGAGAGAACCAACCGACTGTAACGTTCCCCTGCGGTTGCGCCGTACCTTCACACAACGTTCCCGTTTGGTTATTTTTGGTTATTTTTGGTTGTTTTTGGTTGTTCTAAGTTAGAAGTAGCATAAAGGTTTGCTGTCACTTGATTTAAATTCATTCAAAAATATCGGATTTATGCAATCTAAGAAAGATCAACAGCGAGATAATCTATTTATTTTAAGGCTGATATCAATTTAGCCTAAAGCAGTACTTTTGTGCTTGAATTTATTTTATAACTGTATTAGTGAAAACACTTAAAACAAGAATCTATCAATAGAACGATTTCCACAACTAAGAAAATTCACTTCTTTATTCAGTTTGCAAACCGACCCGTTACACCCCCCCACCAGTAGGGGGCTCTGCTCTGAGGAGACCGATTCCCGTGTGAGGTGAAGAAGACGACGCTACAAGACGACCACGCTGCACAGCTTCACACGCTCACGGAAAGGTAAGAGGAGTACAGTTTAATGATGATGTGGTTGTAATGGGAGGGCCCGCTCTGCCCACTGAACCAACCCGGGCGCAAACTGACGTTCTTTTAACAAAACCCCTATTTCCCGTCCTGTCTCCCTCTCAGCGCTCGGAGTGTGTGTGTGTGTGTGTGTGTGTGTGTGTGTGTGTGTGTGTGTGTGTGTGTGTGTGTGTGTGTGTGTGTGTGTGTGTGTGTGTGTGTGTGTGTGTGTGTGTGTGTGTGTGATGAGGCCGTAGTGCACGAGCTTCAGGATGGACCTCCTGGTGGCCAAGCTGCTCGGCCTGCTGGGAGTGTTTGGGCTCATGCTGGCGGGGGTGCTGGTCCCGGTGCGCCTCCTGCTGGCCGACCACGACAAGGCGCACAGATACCGCAGAGCTCTGTCGCTAGGCAACACGTTCGGCGCCGGCGTGTTCCTCGCAACGTGCTTCAACGCTCTGCTGCCCGCCGTCAGAGACAAGGTAACGTCTATGGGGCCAAACGGCTAAATGAATGGGAGTCTGTGGGGCCAAACGGCTAAATGAATGGGAGTCTGTGGAACTAGACGGATATATGAATGGGAGTCTATGGGGCTAGACGGATAAATGAATGGGAGTCTATGGGGCTAGACGGCTAAATGAATGGGAGTCTATGGGGCTAGGCCGCTAAATGAATGGGAGTCTATGGGGCTAGACGGCTAAATGAATGGGAGTCTATGGGGCTAGGCCGCTAAATGAATGGGAGTCTATGGAGCTAGGCGGCTAAATGAATGGGAGTCTATGGGCCCAAACGGCTAAATGAATGGGAGTCTATGGGGCCAAACGGCTAAATGAATGGGAGTCTATGGAGTTAGGCGGCAAAATGAATGGGAGTCTATGGAGCAAGACGGATAAATGAATGGGAGTGTATGGAGCTAGACGGCTACATGAATGGGAGTCTATGGAGTTAGGCGGCTAAATGAATGGGAGTCTATGGAGCAAGACGGATAAATGAATGGGAGTCTATGGAGCGAGACGGCCTTCCTGTCCGTCCCCTAAATGTGGACAGTCGTCACGCCAGACTCCAGCAGCTGTTTATTCTGTAAACTCTGATTCAGACACTCCAGCAAACAGGAAGTCTAATAAGTGTGTCTCTATGTGTCTCCATATGTCTTTTTGTGTCTGTGTGTCTCCATGTGTGTTTCTCTGTGTCTCCTCATTTCTCTGTGTCTTCTTTCTGTCTGTGTGTCTCTGTATCTCTGTGTCTCCTTGTGTCTCTGTGTCCCTGTCTCTCCCTGTCCGTCCCTGTGTGTCTGTCCCCAGGTGTCCTCCGTCCTCCAGCAGCTGCAGATCACCAGCTCCTACCCTCTGGCCGAGACGCTGCTGATGTTCGGCTTCTTCCTCACCGTCTTCGTGGAGCAGACCGTCCTCACCTTCCGGAAGGAGACGCCGTCCCTCATCGACCTGGACACCTTCAACGCCGCCGGCTCGGACGCCGGCAGCGACTCCGAGTACGACGCGCCCTTCATCCCTCGCCGGGGCTCGCCGGACGGACACCGCCACGGACACTTCACCCCGGCGGACCTGGGGGGGGCGGGGCCTCTGCGTCTCGCCAGCCTGGTCCTGGCGCTGTCGGCCCACTCGGTGTTCGAGGGTCTGGCGCTCGGTCTCCAGGACGACGGCGCCAAGCTGGGCGGGCTGTTCCTCGGCGTGGCGGTGCACGAGACGTTGGCCGCGGCGGCGCTCGGCGTCAGCGTGGCGAAGGCGGCGCTCGGCATGAAGGACGCCGCCAAGCTGGGCGTGGCGGTGAGCCTGATGATCCCGCTGGGCGGCGCGGTCGGGATGGGCGTGGAGGCGGCGCAGACGCTGGCGGGCGCCGTGGCGTCGGCGGCGCTGCAGGGACTCGCCGCCGGCACCTTCCTCTTCGTCACCTTCTTCGAGATCTTGTCCCCGGAGCTGGACGACAAACGGGACCGGCTGCTCAAGGTGCTCTTCCTCGTCCTCGGCTACGCCGCGCTCGCCGTGCTCGTCTTCATCAAGTGGTGACGCACAGGAAGTAGTGACACACAGGAAGTGGTGACACACAAGAAGTGTTTCTACACACGGGAAGTGGCTACGAGGGGCCGATAGTTTTAATCCAAAACTCGGTAGCTGTATCCATTCTAGCCGCTAACCCGGACACACAGGAAGTATATTTGGCCGATTGAAGTTGTTTAAAAATATGTGTGTGTGTTAGAGTGTGGATCGGGCCGGATTTTTCTGTCCGAGCCCGGCCCGCGTCCGACAGTTAAAATCGCATTTGTTTCTCATACTAATGACACATGTACGTTTGTTTGTGTGAAAGCCGCTTTTATTAAGCAATTGTAGGAAGGCATTGGGAAATGTCAACAGATGAGCATCAATGCACAGCTGACTTTCCTTCGTTTTCAATAGTTTAAAATCTCCTGCAGCCAACTTCTTTTTAACATCTTCCATCGTTGCGCTGCCACATGGAGCTTAATACGCACGTCTTTCGTTGTCACAGCACACAGGAAGACGAGATGTTAGGGTAATATTTGACATTTATTTTAAGCTGTTTTAAATTCAAAATGTTCAATGCCTTATCGCGCTGATGTGACCGAGCCCGACCCGAACCCGAGCATCCTTTCTAAAAATCTGTCCCAACCCGGCCCGACCCGTCGGGTACCGTCGGGCTCGGGTATCCATCCTCTAGTGTGTGTGTGTGTGTGTGTGTGTGTGTGTGTGTGTGTGTGTGTGTGTTCGTGCGTGTTTATGCGTGTGTGTGTGTGTGTGTGTGTGTGTGTTCGTGTGTTCGTGCGTGTGTGTGCGTGTGTGTGCGTGTGTGTGTGCGTGTGTGTGTGTGTGCGTGTGTGTGTGTGTGCGTGTGTGTGTGTGCGTGTGTGTGTTCGTGCGTGTGTGTGCGTGTGTGTGCGTGTGTGTGTGTGTGCGTGTGTGTGTGCGTGTGTGTGTGTGCGTGTGTGTGTGTGCGTGTGTGTGTGTGCGTGTGTGTGTGTGTGTGCGTGTGTGTGTGTGTGTGTGTGTGTTCCGTCCTACTTTCTCTTTGTTTCCAGGTCTTTTGTGTTGTTTTCTTCCTCTTTTTACTTATGTACTCATGTACATACAGTGCGTACCTATGTGTACATAGGTACGCATGTACACATAGTGTACGTATGTACCCGTGTATAATGTGTAGTTTTTGTCGTTAAATCAACAGAATCATCGTCGTGTTCGTGGAATAAGAGAATTTAAACTATTTAAGTAAGAAATCATTTAAATTTATTTTATTTACAAGAAATTAATATTTTCTATTAGTTTTTTCTTAACGATGATTTTCTTCCCTGTAAACTGTTTAGAGATCTTTACTGAAGTAAAAGTACTACTCGAGAGTACATTAGCGGGTATATTCTGTCTTATTTATCTGTAGTTATATAAATGTGGAGCAATAAAAAGTATTTATACTCTAATATTTCCCTCTGAGATGTAGTGGAAGTAGAAAGTAGCAGAACATGGAAATACTCGAGTATTTAATAATTAATTAAGTAATTAATCTGTATTTATGTTTTTTTCTGTTGAAGTTGAAATCACACTGGAGCACAAATGAATATCCACATATACATATATATATATATATATATACTGTATATATATATATATATATATATATATATATATATATATATATATATATATATATATATATATATATATATATGTACTGTATATGCACATGATCTTTATTATGTTGTAGGAGGTTTTGTATTTCTGGTTTTATGAAATTAAACTGATTATTACTTGTTATTCAAATTCATTTTATTTTTTTAAGATTATTTTTGGGGCATTTATTGGCCGGACAGCTGGAGAAATTAAGGGGGGGGGTATCTATGACCTGCAGCAAAGGGCCGCAGGTCGGGGTCGAACCAGCGCCCGCTGCGTCGAGGAGGAGACATACACCCACATACACATACCTACATATACATACATATATATATATATAAATGTATGTATGTGGGCGCACGCTCTAACAACTGAGCTCACCGGGCGCCCGCTTGTATTTTGGTGAAGCAGAGTGTGAGTCAAATATTCACATCTTCTCGTTTCCTCCTTCCTTCGTTCATGGCCTTGTGTCCTCCTTCCTTCGTTCATGGCCTCGTGTCCTCCTTCCTTTGTTCATGGCCTCGTTTCCTCCTTCCTTCGTTCATGGCCTCGTGTCCTCCTTCCTTTGTTCATGGCCTCGTTTCCTCCTTCCTTTGTTCATGGCCTCGTGTCCTCCTTCCATCGTTCATGGCCTCGTTTCCTCCTTCCTTCGTTCATGGCCTCGTTTCCTCCTTCCTTCGTTCATGGCCTCGTGTCCTCCTTCCTTCGTTCATGGCCACGTGTCCTCCTTCCTTCGTTCATGGCCTCGTGTCCTCCTTCCATCGTTCATGGCCTCGTGTCCTCCTTCCATCGTTCATGGCCACGTGTCCTCCTTCCTTCGTTCATGGCCTCGTTTCATCCTTCCTTCGTTCATGGCCTCGTGTCCTCCTTCCTTCGTTCATGGCCACGTGTCCTCCTTCCTTCGTTCATGGCCTCGTTTCATCCTTCCTTCGTTCATGGCCTCGTGTCCTCCTTCCTTCGTTCATGGCCTCGTTTCCTCCTTCCTTCGTTCATGGCCTCGTTTCCTCCTTCCTTCGTTCATGGCCTCGTGTCCTCCTTCCATCGTTCATGGCCTCGTGTCCTCCTTCCTTCGTTCATGGCCTCGTTTCATCCTTTCTTCGTTCATGGCCTCGTGTCCTCCTTCCTTCGTTCATGGCCTCGTTTCCTCCTTCCTTCGTTCATGGCCTCGTGTCCTCCTTCCATCGTTCATGGCCTCGTGTCCTCCTTCCTTCGTTCATGGCCTCGTTTCATCCTTTCTTCGTTCATGGCCTCGTGTCCTCCTTCCTTCGTTCATGGCCTCGTGTCCTCCTTCCATCGTTCATGGCCTCGTTTCCTCCTTCCTTCGTTCATGGCCTCGTGTCCTCCTTCCATCGTTCATGGCCTCGTGTCCTCCTTCCTTCGTTCATGGCCTCGTTTCATCCTTTCTTCGTTCATGGCCTCGTGTCCTCCTTCCTTCGTTCATGGCCTCGTGTCCTCCTTCCATCGTTCATGGCCTCGTTTCCTCCTTCCATCGTTCATGGCCTCGTGTCCTCCTTTCTTCGTTCATGGCCTCGTTTCATCCTTTCTTCGTTCATGGCCTCGTGTCCTCCTTTCTTCGTTCATGGCCTCGTGTCCTCCTTCCATCGTTCATGGCCTCGTTTCCTCCTTCCTTCGTTCATGGCCTTGTGTCCTCCTTCCATCGTTCATGGCCTCGTTTCCTCCTTCCTTCGTTCATGGCCTCGTGTCCTCCTTTCTTCGTTCATGGCCTCGTTTCCTCCTTCCTTCGTTCATGGCCTTGTGTCCTCCTTCCATCGTTCATGGCCTCGTTTCCTCCTTCCTTCGTTCATGGCCTCGTGTCCTCCTTCCATCGTTCATGGCCTCGTTTCCTCCTTCCTTCGTTCATGGCCTCGTGTCCTCCTTCCTTCGTTCATGGCCTCGTGTCCTCCTTCCTTCGTTCATGGCCTCGTGTCCTCCTTCCTTCGTTCATGGCCTTGTTTCCTCCTTCCTTCGTTCATGGCGTCGTGTCCTCCTTCCTTCGTTCATGGCCTCGTGTCCTCCTTCCTTCGTTCATGGCTTCGTGTCCTCCTTCCATCGTTCATGGCCTCGTTTCCTCCCTCAGATGTTCAGAATCGATCCGACAATGAGTCGACACGCAACTCAGCGTCTAAGTGAAGGTAACAAACAAGTTCATGGGTCACGCGCACACACACACACACACACACACACAGACACACACATAGATACACACACTGCAACATACAGGAACATACAGTGCCTTGCGAAAGTATTCGGCCCCCTTGAACTTTTCAACCTTTTGACACATTTCAGGCTTCAAACATAAAGATTTAACATTTTTATTTTTTGTGAAGAATCACCAACAAGTGGGACACAATTGTGGAGTGGAACGAAATCTATTGGATAGTTTAAACTTTTTTAGCAAATAAAAAACTGAAAAGTGGTGCGTGCAAAATTATTGGGCCCCCTTGCGTTAATACTTTGTAGAGCCACCTTTTGCTGCGATTACAGCTGCAAGTCGCTTGGGGTATGTCTCTATCAGTTTTGCACATCGAGAGACTGACATTCTTGCCCATTCTTCCTTGCAAAACAGCTGGAGCTCAGTGAGGTTGGATGGAGAGCGTTTGTGAACAGCAGTTTTCAGCTCTTTCCACAGATTCTCGATTGGATTCAGGTCTGGACTTTGACTTGGCCATTCTAACACCTGGATATGTTAATTTGTGAACCATTCCTTTGTAGATTTTGCTGTATGTTTGGGATCATTGTCTTGTTGGAAGATAAATCTCCGTCCCAGTTTCAGGTCTTTTGCAGACTCCAACAGGTTTTCATCCAGAATGGTCCTGTATTTGGCTGCATCCATCTTCCCCTCAATTTGAACCATCTTCCCTGTCCCTGCTGAAGAAAAGCAGGCCCAAACCATGATGCTGCCACCACCATGTTTGACAGTGGGGATGGTGTGTTGAGGGTGATGAGCTGTGTTGCTTTTACGCCAAACATATCGTTTTGCATTGTGGCCAAAAAGTTCGATTTTGGTTTCATCTGACCAGAGCACCTTCTTCCACATGTTTGGTGTATCTCCCAGGCGGCTTGTGGCAAACTTTAGACGAGACTTTTTATGGATATCTTTGAGAAATGGCTTTCTTCTTGCCACTCTTCCATAAAGGCCAGATTTGTGCAGTGTACGACTGATTGTTGTCCTATGGACAGACTCTCCCACCTCAGCTGTAGTTCTCTGCAGTTCATCCAGAGTGATCATGGGCCTCTTGGCTGCATCTCTGATCAGTCTTCTCCTTGTCTGAGCTGAAAGTTTAGAGGGATGGCCAGGTCTTGGTAGATTTGCAGTGGTCTGATACTCCTTCCATTTCAAATGATCGCTTGCACAGTGCTCCTTGGGATGTTTAAAGCTTGGGAAATCTTTTTGTATCCAAATCCGGCTTTAAACTTCTCCACAACAGTATTACGGACCTGCCTGGTGTGTTCCTTGGTCTTCATGATGCTCTCTGCGCTTTCAACAGAACCCTGAGACTATCACAGAGCAGGTGCATTTATACAGAGACTTGATCACACACAGGTGGATTCTATTTATCACCATCAGTCATTTAGGACAACATTGGATCATTCAGAGATCCTCGCTGAACTTCTGGAGTGAGTTTGCTGCACTGAAAGTAAAGGGGCCAATAATTTTGCACGCACCACTTTTCAGTTTTTTATTTGCTAAAAAAGTTTAAAATATCCAATAGATTTCGTTCCACTTCACAATTGTCTCCCACTTGTTGGTGATTCTTCACAAAAAATAAAAGTTTTATATCTTTATGTTTGAAGCCTGAAATGTGTCAAAAGGTTGAAAAGTTCAAGGGGGCCGAATACTTTCGCAAGGCACTGTATACAGCTTTAACGAGCCCCCCCCCCGCCCCGCCCCCTGCTGGAGATCAGATATAATGCAGCTTTAACCTAGTTTCATGATTTTGGGTTAAAATGTACACACACAGACCCAGTACCCACAGACCCAGTACACACAGACCCAGTACCCACAGACCCAGTACACACAGACCCAGTACACACAGACCCAGTACACACGGGCCCAGTACACACAGACCCAGTACACAGAGACCCAATACACAGACACAGACCCAGTACACACAGACCCAGTAAACACAGACCCAGTACACAGACCCACTACACAAACCCAGTACACACAGACGCAGTACACACAGACCCAGTACACAGAGACCCAGTAAACACAGACCCAGTACACAGACCCAGTACACACAGACCCAGTACACACAGGCCCAGTACACACAGACCCAGTACACAGAGACCCAATACACAGACACAGACCCAGTACACACAGACCCAGTAAACACAGACCCAGTACACAGACCCACTACACAAACCCAGTACACACAGGCCCAGTACACACAGACCCAGTACACAGACGCAGTACACACAGACCCAGTAAACATAGACACAAACCCAGTACACAGAGACCCAGTAAACACAGACCCAGTACACAGACCCAGTACACATAGACACAGACCCAGTACACACAGACCCAGTTCACACAGACCCAGTACACACACAGACCCAGTACACACACAGACCCAGTACACAGAGACCCAGTAAACACAGACCCAGTACACAGACCCAGTACACAGACCCAGTACACAGACCCAGTACACAGACCCAGTACTCTGTGGTTTAACAGTTTATTTCTTTGGTTACATTAAACTGTAGAAACATAATATAATTAATAATAACTTCATAATATAACATCAGATATTCACCAACACGGGACACTTTGAGAGGAAGAAACCAACCAATCATAATCATTCAGTTTAATATCTGCAGTCACATCTCCCCCCCGAGCTCTGTTTCCTACATTTCCCAGAATGCAGTTCAATAATCCCAGAGGACACACAGTATGTCAACACCACTGCAAACAAAGTGAGTAAATTATTAAAATAAAAGATATATATTACGACTTTATTCCCAAAATATTACGACTTTAATCCTACAATATTACGACTTTATTCCAAAATATTACGACTTTTTCCGAAAAATATTACGACTTTTTCCGAAAAATATTACGACTTTATTCCCAAAATATTACAACTTTATTCCCAAAATATTACGACTTTATTCCAAAATATTACAACTTTATTCCCAAAATATTACGACTTTATTCCAAAATATTACGACTTTATTCCCAAAATATTACGACTTTATTCCAAAATATTACGACTTTATTCCCAAAATATTACAACTTTATTCCCAAAATATTACGACTTTATGCCAAAATATTACGACTTTATTCCCCAAATATTACGACTTTATTCCCAAAGTATTACGACTTTATTCCCAAAATATTACGACTTTTTTACTTGAAATATATAATTTCCTACATTTCCCAGAATGCCGTTCAATAATTCCAGAGGACACACAGTATGTCACACCACTGCAAACAAAGTGAGTAAATGGATAAATTATTAAAGTAAAAGATATATATTACGACTTTATTCCCAAAATATTACGACTTTATTCCAAAATATTACGACTTTATTCCCAAAATATTACGACTTTATTCCCAAAATTTACGACTTCATTCCCAAAATATTACGACTTCATTCCCAAAATATTACGTCTTTTTCCGAAAAATATTACGACTTTTTTACTTGAAATATATAATTTCCTACATTTCCCAGAATGCCTTTCAATAATCCCAGAGGACACACAGTATGTCAACACCACTGCAAACAAAGTGAGTAAATGGATAAATTATTAAAGTAAAAGATATATATTACGACTTTATTCCCAAAATATTACGACTTTATCCCCAAAATATTACGACTTTATTCCTAAATATTACGACTTTATTCCCAAAATATTACGACTTTATCCCCAAAATATTACAACTTTATCCCCAAAATATTACAACTTTATTCCCAAAATATTACAACTTTATTCCTAAATATTACGACTTTATTCCCAAAATAGTACGACTTTATTCCCAAAATATTACAACTTTATCCCCAAAATATTACAACTTTATTCCCAAAATATTACGCCTTTATTCCAAAATATTACGACTTTATTGCCAAAATATTACGACTTTATCCCCAAAATATTACGACTTTATCCCCAAAATATTACGACTTTATTCCCAAAATATTACGACTTTATTCCCAAAATATTACGACTTTATCCCCAAAATATTACGCCTTTATTCCAAAATATTACGACTTTATTGCCAAAATATTACGACTTTATTCCAAAATATTATGACTTTATTCCCAAAATATTACAACTTTATTCCAAAATATTACGACTTTATTCCAAAATATTACGACTTTATTGCCAAAATATTACGACTTTATTCCAAAATATTACGACTTCATTCCAAAATATTACGACTTTATTCCAAAATATTACGACTTCATTCCAAAATATTACGACTTTATTCCAAAATATTATGACTTTATTCCCAAAATATTACAACTTTATTCCCAAAATATTACGACTTTATTCCCAAAATATTACGACTTTATTGCCAAAATATTACGACTTTATTCCAAAATATTATGACTTTATTCCCAAAATATTACAACTTTATTCCAAAATATTACGACTTTATTCCAAAATATTACGACTTTATTGCCAAAATATTACGACTTTATTCCAAAATATTACGACTTCATTCCAAAATATTACGACTTTATTCCCAAAATATTACGACTTTATTCCCAAAATATTACAACTTTATTCCCAAAATATTACGACTTTATTCCAAAATATTACGACTTCATTCCAAAATATTACGACTTTATTCCAAAATATTATGACTTTATTCCCAAAATATTACAACTTTATTCCAAAATATTATGACTTTATTCCCAAAATATTACAACTTTATTCCCAAAATATTACGACTTTATTCCCAAAATAATACGACTTTATTCCAAAATATTATGACTTTATTCCCAAAATATTACAACTTTATTCCCAAAATATTACGACTTATTCCTAAAATATTACGCCTTTATTCCAAAATATTACGACTTTATTCCCAAAATATTACAACTTTATTCCCAAAATATTACGACTTTATTCCCAAAATATTACGACTTTATTGCCAAAATATTACGACTTTATTCCAAAATATTATGACTTTATTCCCAAAATATTACAACTTTATTCCAAAATATTACGACTTTATTCCAAAATATTACGACTTTATTGCCAAAATATTACGACTTTATTCCAAAATATTACGACTTCATTCCAAAATATTACGACTTTATTCCAAAATATTACGACTTCATTCCAAAATATTACGACTTTATTCCAAAATATTACGACTTTTTTCCAAAATATTATGACTTTATTCCCAAAATATTACAACTTTATTCCCAAAATATTACGACTTTATTCCCAAAATAATACGACTTTATTCCAAAATATTATGACTTTATTCCCAAAATATTACAACTTTATTCCCAAAATATTACGACTTATTCCTAAAATAATTTGATTTCTCTTTTTTCTTTCAAAAATGTTACGACTTATTTCCGAAATATTACGATTTGTTTTCAAAATTGTACAACTTTTTTGCAAACTATTATGACTTTTTACCCAAAATATTAAATTTTTATTAATATTTATATTAAATATTTTTTCTTAAATATTAGGACTTTTCCCCATAGTTTGACCTTTGAGGTATAAGTACTCCATCCCCCCAGCACTACTATGTGAGTACTTGAGTAAAAGTACTTAGTTACATTGTGGTGGTGAGTTCTTGGAACAGATGAAATTGAACTGGTTTTTTAAGTCGATCTTTTTGACCCACTGGTGCCCCCCCCCTCTGTCCATGGCTCCAGACATGTCACAGTCGTCCCCCATAGGCTTGCTGGTGTCCCAGTTGGTGTAGTGGACCGTCTCGTCACTGACCCAGAACCAGAAGTCCAGGGTGCAGGTGTAGCGCAGTCCCATCCACACGTAGGGAGTGGCGGCCTTCTTGGCTTTCTCCTGGACCCAGAGCTGCTCCTCCTGGTTGGTGATGGAGACCAGGTCGCCATGGTGATCTCTGCAGTAGTATAACGCGTCCACCCAGGTCAGGTTCTTCTGGATCAGGATCACAGAATCTGTCAGGAGAGAAGGGGGGTCAAACACGGGCGGGGTCAGTTAGGGGCGGAGTCAATCAGGGGCGGGGTAAGTATAATAATACCAAAAAAAATCCCATTTCTACATAAATGATCTAATGTAAATATGTATTCATGTTTCCAGTGGTGAAATATCCCTTTAAATAACAGCTGTAACATTTTAAATCTAACAAGCAGTCTGTGATATTTTAGCTGAACTGAGACACTTCTTCTCTTCTATCTCTTCTATTAATCACGGGATATATATGTAATAACCCAGTAAATAGAGTACATGGAGCAGATGTAGATGAAGACCAGCGTCAGAGACCTGCTGCTGGACTCACCGTCGTAGCAGAAGAAGGTTTTGGGTTCATTACAGTCATCAGAACTCCAGAATCCACCTGACGTAGTCATAGCACATGTCTTCTCAGGGTCTTGTTTATGTTCATCCCAGGGTCTGAAAGAGAAGCTGCTCCCATCAGACCAGCTCCAGGTAGGGTCCCTGAACAGGCCGATCCAGAAAAATCCTCCTGGTTTCTGGGGGTGGGTCCTGAAGTCCTCCAGCTGCTGGACTCCACTGATCAGGTCTGTGTAATGTTCTCTGCAGTAGCTCTGAGCATTAGGCCAGGTCATCCAATAATAAATGACATGAAAAGTTTCATTGGAGGTCTTGTTGCGTTCTGTGAAACACACAGACAAAAGTTTTGGTTCTTATTTAGTCTCATAAAGTTCTACATTATCTTTATTTCAAAACAATAATGTGATATCAATTCAGAAAATATCAATTATTCAAGAGAGAACAGACTCCATGCGCCACATATTCTCACCGTCATAGCAGATAAAATTATGGAGTACATCACAAGAGTCGTCATGCCATCCGTCATTCATCAACACCACACAGTTCTCCTGATTGTAGTCCGGCTGTCCTGCTGCTTTAGACCATTTACTATCTTTGAACTCCACCCCGGACAGAGACCAGCGCCAGTCTCTCTGCAGCCCGATCCAGGCTCCGGATTGGTTATGCTGCTGGAGTCTCTTCATGTCTTCCTGGTTAGACACTGTGGCCAGGTCAGTGTGGTTCTTTCTGCAGTACTTCTGGGCTTCTTTCCAGGTCTTCTTCTCTCCAATGAAGCGGTAGTCACACAGCTGACCCCCAGTGGAGGACCACTGACCTGATAACAGAGAAGAAACTGCAGCGATGGAGCTGATAGCTACACAAGCATCTGCTCATTTAAATATAACTTGGTTTAGTTTATGAACCTGGACTCTATTTCCCATGTGTTTGTGTCTGATGTTAAAGACTAAGATCCTTTATGTTTAACATGAAATAGCCCCAAAATCCCCATCATATACTGCACTATACTCATTTACATGTGGAGATATGCTGTTCTATACACGCTAAAAGTAGTGATTATTTACATGGAGTCTGGTGGAGATATGCTGCTCTATACACGCTAAAAGTAGTGATTATTTACATGGAGTCTGGTGGAGATATGCTGCTCTATACACGCTAAAAGTAGTGATTATTTACATGGAGTCTGGTGGAGATATGCTGCTCTATACATGCTAAAAGTAGTGATTATTTACATGGAGTCTGGTGGAGATATGCTGCTCTATACACGCTAAAAGTAGTGATTATTTACATGGAGTCTGGTGGAGATATGCTGCTCTATACACGCTAAAAGTAGTGATTATTTACATGGAGTCTGGTGGAGATATGCTGCTCTATACATGCTAAAAGTAGTGATTATTTACATGGAGTCTGGTGGAGATATGCTGCTCTATACACGCTAAAAGTAGTGATTATTTACATGGAGTCTGGTGGAGATATGCTGCTCTATACACGCTAAAAGTAGTGATTATTTACATGGAGTCTGGTGGAGATATGCTGCTCTATACACGCTAAAAGTAGTGATTATTTACATGGAGTCTGGTGGAGATATGCTGCTCTATACACACTAAAAGTAGTGATTATTTACATGGAGTCTGGTGGAGATATGCTGCTCTATACACACTAAAAGTAGTGATTATTTACATGGAGTCTGGTGGAGATATGCTGCTCTATACACGCTAAAAGTAGTGATTATTTACATGGAGTCTGGTGGAGATATGCTGCTCTATACATGCTAAAAGTAGTGATTATTTACATGGAGTCTGGTGGGTTTGGTGATGGTGATTTCTGTTTCATGTTAAACTAAAAGGATCTTCCTCTTTAACTAAAAGGTCTATCTCTGTAGGGATCCATCCCATAATGTTGTCACACACTTAGAATAATAATCTGAGTCTGTCAACAGCAACAACACAACTTTTAGTGATGCTGAACATCTGTCCTGTAGACATTACAGCTTGTTTCTAACATTACAGCTTGTTTCTATCATTCCAGCTTGTTTATAACATTCCAGCTTGTTTCTAACATTACAGCTTGTTTCTACCATTACAGCTGGTTTCTAACATTACAGATTGTTTCTAACATTACAGCTTGTTTCTACCATTACAGCTTGTTTCTAACATTACAGCTTGTTTCTACCATTACAGCTTGTTTCTAACATTACAGCTTGTTTCTACCATTACAGCTTGTTTCTAACATTACAGCTTGTTTCTACCATTACAGCTTGTTTCTACCATTACAGCTTGTTTCTACCATTACAGCTTGTTTCTACCTGAGGACTGAGCTGTCCAGGTGACCCACTTACCCATCACAATGAACACAACCAGACTCCACTGCATCTTCTCCCTGTTAGAAGATAATAAACAGTTATTTTGGGATGAAATCAGGATTATTTTACACGATCACTCACTGACTTCTGGAAAAGACGTTGCAGTTATTGAAGAAACAACAAAGTTCAACAAGTCAACAGTGTGACACCTTGAAATGGGACATTTGCATTCATATGTTGGACTTTTTGCATATGTCTTAAAATAAATAAATAAATTATGTCAATAAATTCAAATGTTGTCGTAGTGAGTTTAGCCGTGGGGAGGAGGTGAAACAGACAGAACAACAGGCTGTCTTTATGTTTAGGGATGCTTCGTATAACCCAGTCCCTCAGGATGCAAATCAGACATTTACCTATTCATCACATTCAGCTGCATCTTAAAGGGTTACTCTGCTTTATTTGGTAAAAGTAGTGATTATTTACATGGAGTCTGGTGGAGATATGCTGCTCTATACACGCTAAAAGTAGTGATTATTTACATGGAGTCTGGTGGAGATATGCTGCTCTATACACGCTAAAAGTAGTGATTATTTACATGGAGTCTGGTGGAGATATGCTGCTCTATACACGCTAAAAGTAGTGATTATTTACATGGAGTCTGGTGGAGATATGCTGCTCTATACACGCTAAAAGTAGTGATTATTTACATGGAGTCTGGTGGAGATATGCTGCTCTATACACACTAAAAGTAGTGATTATTTACATGGAGTCTGGTGGAGATATGCTGCTCTATACACGCTAAAAGTAGTGATTATTTACATGGAGTCTGGTGGAGATAAGCTGCTCTATACACGCTAAAAGTAGTGATTATTTACATGGAGTCTGGTGGAGATATGCTGCTCTATACATGCTAAAAGTAGTGATTATTTACATGGAGTCTGGTGGAGATATGCTGCTCTATACACGCTAAAAGTAGTGATTATTTACATGGAGTCTGGTGGAGATATGCTGCTCTATACACACTAAAAGTAGTGATTATTTACATGGAGTCTGGTGGAGATAAGCTGCTCTATACACGCTAAAAGTAGTGATTATTTACATGGAGTCTGGTGATAAGAAGTAAGTCTCTAAAATAACAGTAAATGTACTAGCAGCTCCTTAAAAAAACACAAAATGATTTGTGTACGATTAATATAGCCTAGAGAAAATAAATTTCAATTCCTAGCCCCCCCACCCATTCAAAGCTGTTTACTTAAATATTGAGAAATCAACTAAAAGACTTTGAAGGAAAAGTGGAAACCTTCTCATGATATGAATCAGATTTTACATTCAGTGTCACGTTGAATACGATCCTCTTCTGCAAAGCCACACACATTAAAATGGGAAATTAATTTCAGAGCATGTGGAGAAAAAAATGGATTCAGAGCGTTGAAAAGAGATTAGAAAAAGCTTCAAAAACGTTGAAAAATACAAGAAAACGTCAAGAAAATGCAGCTAAAATGTGACAAAAATTAAATAAATGTTGATCCAGAAAGATAAAAAGTTGCTCTAAGATTAAGAAGTGGAATCGAACCGAGCCGAGTGTGTGACACACACACACCCACAGAGACACACACAGACACACACACACCCACAGAGACACACACACACACAGAGACACACACAGACACACACACACCCACAGAGACACACACAGACACACACACCCACAGAGACACACACAGACACACACACCCACAGAGACACACACAGACACACCCACCTCCACAGAGACACACACAGACACACACACACACAGAGACACACACAGACACACACACACACAGAGACACACACACACACACACACCCCCACAGAGACACACACAGACACACACAGACACACACACCCACAGAGACACACACAGACACACACAGACACACACACCCACAGAGACACACACAGACACACACAGACACAGAGACACACACAGACACAGAGACACACACAGACACACACACTCCATTAAAAGTGGGACCAGACAGCTGAGTGTGTAACCTACATCTCGTGGAGGTCTCAGCTTCTTTTGGTCGTATTTCTAGAACTTTTTCTAAAGTTTTTGGCACTTTTTCAACTTTTTTTCCAATTTTTTTTCATTAACGCCAAAAAACACCTCAAAAATACAATAAAAACACACACACACTGAGACACACACACACACACACACACACACACACACACACACACACCCCCCATTAAAAGTGGGCCAAGCGGCCGAGTGTGGACCTTACCTGTCGTGGAGGTCTCAGCTTCACTCTGCTCGTTGCCGACGGCGACTAATTGATCCTCCTCATAACTCTGCTCTCACCTGGTCGTCTTCATTTGAATATTAAAATATCCAGGTGCTGCGTCATCATTATTTAGGGATTAGTGTGTGTGTGTCTCAGTGTGTGTGTGTGTGTGTGTTGTTGGAATTTAAAATGTTATATGTGCTTAAACATTGTGGGTGATTTGCATTATACATTCAAGCTAAAAGGTAAAAGCATTATTTCAACATAAATGAAGACATGTGGGTCATGCATTAAGTTTGTTGTTATAAATATATAGTTTGTTGTTTGTTGCATTAAGTTGTTTAGCAATACTTCTGTTTTATAATATAAGATGTTCTGGTATATTTTGTTATAACCAGCTCTACAAATGTGTCAGAAGTTGAATTGATGATGTTAAAGACATCCTGTCTCTGGTTCCAGTCCCCCTTTATGGCCCAACTGCTCTGTTGCTTTGCAAGTCTCTGAGGGTCATAAACCTTCAGTCACATCCCAACTAAAAGATAAGGAATAAGCACAAGACCCCCCCCCCCCCTTTGTGAGATAATACTGGGGGTCTGAGAGCCAGAGAGTCAGACAAAGGAAGGGGAGAGCTGCGACAGCTTGATCCAGGTAACTCTGTCTCAGGATATCCTATGTAATAAAATGGATTCACATCAACATCTCAGATTATGACTACTAATTGAATGAACCCTGAGAATGGAGCAGGATTTAGCTCCAACAATTTGGCGCCCAACGTGGGGCTCGAGGAAGGCACGGACCCATCCTTGAGTAAGTGAACAACTAGGACGAGATGCGTCTCCACATTCAGCCCGGGCACTAAGGAAAGGTAAAGCAGAACCTGTTAATATCAAATCTGCAGCATTGGACATGTACAAAATCTGAATGTGGAACGTGCCTGTATCCTAGTTGCTAAAATTGACAAATTTGATAAGATGTTGATGTGTGAAAAAGTTTTAAATTTTAATGTGTAACATATATTTTAAGTTTTAAAAAACGTAGTACTTGCAAAAAATAGGTACAAAGATGTAGTGCTTACATGAGGATATCCCTTGATATTTCTCTATAAAGTGAGCATGAAGGGCACCGCTAAATTGGAAAACTAGTAGTGGGAAGAGTAGTTTATTAGTTAATTAACCAGACGAAAGGTAATGTATTTCAAACAGGGGATACATGAAGGTGTAGCGTCTGGAGGATGAAGAGTAATTTCTAAATTGGATAAATAGAAACAAAGGTAGTCTGAAAAATGAATAAAAATTTAAAAAAAGGGAATAGTATGGCGGAGGCTAAGACGCAGGAGGAGGGTCGGTTGAAATCAGGACCGTAACCATGGTAACGTTGAAACACGCGGCCGTGAGCACTCCAAAAGACCAGGATGTGCGCATAAAACAAGCACAGGACAATTTAGATCCTGTAGTACAAAAAGACCCAACAAATACTGAGAAGCCGTGGTTCCGTCCACTGTGGGACGGAATGCATAAATTACAGGATGATATAACTAAATTAGAGGACGACGCCAAAACCGCGGGTCTCATATTATGTGCCAAATTGAGAAATAAAATAATGAAGGTAGAAGGTAAACATGCTGTTCTCCACGGTCTTTTAATGCTCATGCAGGGAGCAGCACACCCCATCAGGGACACTCGGACACAAGATAAGGCACACATTGAATTTAACTAGCAGTAAACATACATAAAGGGGCAGTGACTGTGTGCAAAGATACCACCGTGTTAACAGAGGGTTCAGAGGGAGATGAGAAATGCCCCAGAGCCCCCCCGCCCCCCTCCACTCACAGAGCAGCAACATGGGACAGTAGAATATCAGGAATCTGCATTGAGACAATGAATGCAGCCAGGCTCAGAGGCTAGTTTACTCAAAAGGAAGAAAAAAAGGGAACAGCGTACAGAAAAGAGATAAAGAGAGCTGGGTGTTCTTAAGTTGTTTGAAACACTGATACAAGCTACAGAAGATAAAAGAGACAGAGGGGTAGAGAAATGGTATAAGAGGCGAAGACAACAGAAAAATTGATGGCAGAAGTTAATACACCTTTCTCACATATGGATACAGTTAGTGATCATACAGGAAGGTGGCTATTGCATCAGAGATGGAGATGGATGAGAAATATGTTTATGTTGGAAAGTTGAGTGTGGCTGTACATGTGGATTTGATGCTAAATAGAGAGAGGGTGTTGTAAGAATGAGGGAAAGAAGGAAAAAGCGGGTTATATAGAAGCAAGGGAATAGTTACAGAGAGGAGAAAGCAGAAGAGAAGTGTTGACTCATGTAGTAATTAAACTACTGTTGCAATAGAAGTATCTGAGTAAGTGGAAAGAGGTGTTCAAAGGTAGTAGATGAGATTGTGTCTGAGATCTGGTAGATTGAAGGAAAAGAAATGTGAAATATATTTTTCACAAGGAAAAACAATAAAGAAGGAAAGTAAGAAATAAGAAATAGAAAGTGTAGCCTATTTGATGGAGGGACATAGCTGGTAGGAATTCAACACTAATTATTAATGACTCAATCTTCAGATTGGGTACAGCTGATATATGTTTATATGTATGTCTGTATGTCTTGTCTTGCTTTAATTGTTGTATGTCTGCAATTAGGAGATGGATCAAAATTATAGTAATATGTCCTGTCAGACCCTAATAGACTGAAGGAGGCTGAGAGAAGTCCAACTAGGGAATAGAGGGGAACTGTGTAACGTTTTAGGAAAAAGGATTTAGATTTAATAAGGGAAGATTTGGTTTAAAATCAAAACCAAAGAGATAAAAGTAGTCAATCCAATGTGGGATCCATCTTATACAACAGAAGTTTTAAGGTATGGGACTTAAGGGCTTTGAAGTATCCTATTAATGTCAGTAGAGAAAATAATGGAGAAATGTTTATTTTAACATTCTATGTTAATATGAGCTGAAGGGAAGGAAGGGGGACACAGGGTGCTGCACCAGCAGGCTGACCTTTGACCCTTCCACAGAGGGAGTTGTAAAAAACACAGATAAGGAGAAAGATTTGGTCTGGCAGTAACGAGTATTAACCAAAATGCCTCTGCAGGGCAAAAGGTAACACAAGGGTTAAATTGAATTGAAATAAAAAGAGATCTGATAAAACTAAGAATGATGTTGTTGTTGTGAGGAAGAGGAAGATGTAGATGAAGCAAATAATCAAAGTTAAGTTAATGTATTGATCTAAAAAAAAAAAATCCAGTTGAAAGAGTTAATTGATTAAATCACTTAGTTGATTGATAGAAAACGGTTTTGATCATTTCCAGTTTAAAGAAAGAAAAATGTGAGGCTTCCTATATTGTTACCTTTTCATACCTTAAGTACATGCAGTACTTTTGTGATACTTTCCTTATATGGGCAATATTTAGGGGAATGTTGTTGGTAACAGAATTAGAAAGATATTAGTTTGGAATTGGGAGTTTAACCTTAGAACAGTGAAATGATAATATTCCTTTCTATTAATATGACTGACCCTACTGTAGAAACATTTTTGAATTAATGTCATAGATTAAGAATTCTTTAAAGTAAAGTGAAACAAAAGAAGAGAGAAATCATTCTTTCTTTCCAGAGGTCTAGAGGACAGCTGCAGTGTGGGTTCTTTCAAGAAAACACACACGTATAGAGAAGGATAAGGTAAAAAGAGTTATGCATAAAGTAAAGAGGGGTTACAGTAGACCTGCAGCTCAGTGAAGACTTTGATCATAAATCACACAGTATAATGAGATATGTTCTCATATCAGGTAACACACTGGATAGACTGAACCACTGGGTGCTCCAGTGGATTCTACTGTTAATAGGACTACAGGTCATAAAGAATACATTAGACATTAATTAGTACACATTTTTGTTTCAACCTAAAAATAGAAAATTAAAGAAACATTCTTTTTGTTATAATTCATCTAAGTTTATTGGTTGAGACGAGATTGAAACCAATCCAAGCTGATATGAGATTCCATTCTATGTGTATTTGATGTGGTGCTCAAATGAGCCTTTCAGTGAAGCTTAATTCTGGATTTAGTTTGTATTTTGAGTTTTTATATGACAAACTGTTTAAACTATTAAGTTGATGTTGAAAACATTTTATTTGGGTGATTCTTTTCTTTTTCTTTTTGAACTTTTTGTTATGTTGCTTTTAAGATCAAGATGAAGTTTGTAACGCAAGACAGTGTGTTAATGGCTAAAACTACTACATAATTATGAATGACAATCTGTACCAGAAGAATGACAACAACCATCACAGCACCTCAGACCACAGCACAGCTAGAGACCATAAAGGTTCATGGTCTGGCTGCGAGTCTTGGCCCAAAGTGGACCAGGGCTAAATGTTTGATAGTGATCGCAACATCTGTAAGTGTGCTGTGCTGGACCGCAGAGCAAGCAGTGGGGCCTTGCTGACGCTGATGGTGAGAGGGCTCTGCAGGGGTCAACCATGTGACCCTGAGGCCTGCTACACCATAAACAGAGACACTGAGGTACAGACCGACGAACAGAAGATGGACTGATAAGGAGAAGGGGGGAGCGAGAGACCTCCTGGTTCTGGTACTTCAGACGCACGTGGAGGGAAGTTTGTACTTACAGACTCACATTCTGAAAAAACACATTCAATACTGGGAAAAACTAATATTTTAGAATTACTTATTCTTACTCCACAAATAAGGTAGAGTTCATGTAAACAAACATGTATAAAGGGTTAAGACATGCCGCAAAGATATAAGCAATTTGGTTTGGAAAATTACATTTTTTGGGGTCTTATAAAATTTTGTAACATTTGCATTAAATTTCCTCTTATAGTTTCAAGCAAGATCGGTGGCAACTATGTTAATACAGATGGGTTAAACATAGTCCTCACATTTTCAATAAAGTGTTAAAAGATGATTTGGTAGGGATAGATCAGGTATTGGAAAATACTGTGATTTAATATGTTGACGACATTATGATCTGGTCACAGGGTGAGTAAACATTTAATTGATGATCTCACAGAGGTGAGATCAAAAGAAGGAGATGTTGGAATTTAAAATGTTATATGTGCTTAAACATTGTGTGATTTGCATTATACATTTAAGCTAAAAGGTAAAAGCATTGTTTCAACATAAATGAAGACATGTGGGTCATGCATTAAGTTTGTTGTTATAAGTTTATAGTTTGTTGTTTGTTGCATTAAGTTGTTTTGCAATACTTCTGTTTTATAATATAAGATGTTCTGGTATATTTTGTTTTATAATATAAGATGTTCTGGTATATTTTGTTATAACCCAGCTCTACAAATGTGTCATAAGCTGAATTGATGATGTTAGAGACATCCTGTCTCTGGTTCCAGTCACCCTTTATGGCCCAACTGCTCTTTTGCTTTGCAAATCCTGAGGGTCATAAACCCTCAGTCACATCCCAACTAAAAGATAAGGAATAAGCACAAGACCCCCCCCTTTGTGAGATAATACTGGGGGTCTGAGAGCCAGAGAGTCAGACAGAGGAAGGGGAGAGCTGCGACAGCTTGATCCAGGTAACTCTGTCTCAGGATGTCCTATGTAATAAAATGGATTCACACATCTGAGATTATGACTACTAATTGAATGAACCCTGAGAATGGAGCAGGATTTAGCTCCAACAGTATGTGTGTGTGTGTGTCTCGGTGTGTGTGTTTCAGTTTGTGTGTGTGTGTGTCTGTGTGTGTCTTTCTCAGTGTGTGTGTGTCTCAGTGTCTGTATGTGTGTGTCTGTATCTTTTCCTTCCTTTAAGAAATACGATAACAACAGACCAAACTAATTTAAGGAATTAAACAATTAATAACTTAAATAATTTTTCCCATCCTACTGAAGCATGTATCACCTAAGATACAGTAATACATATTTCCATAGTAGTCTTCAGACCACAGGTTACAAAGTCTAGGAATGCTAATCCATTGTTAAAAAGACTAAATCTGAGTACAAGCAGATAGCTGCTAGAGCTAACTTTAGTTCAACAGTCTCGCTTTGCCAGACCATCCACACTCAACCTACAACTCAGCAAAACTACAGGCAGTCATTAGGTGCTCACTGGATTTTAATCACAATTCACAATAACTTGATTAGCGTTAGCTAGCTAGCTATATGCTGAGTCACTGCAGCCAGGTAGCTAGCTAGCTAACAGCCTGGCTGTGTTGGAGCTAAATCCTGCTCCATTCTCAGGGTTCATTCACTTAGTAGTCATAATCTCAGATGTTGAAATGTGAATCCATTTTATTACATAGGACATCCTAGAGACAAATACAGAGTCAACCTAACACGGCTCTCCCCCAAATTTGTCTGGCTCTCTGGCTCCTGCATCCCCTTAGTCACAAAGGGGGGGTGTCTCTAGACCAGTGATGTGTCTGTGTGCTTATTCCTTATCTTTTAGTTGGGATGTGACTGAGGGTTTATGACCCTCAGGATTTGCAAAGCAAAAGAGCAGTTGGGCCATAAAGGGGGACTGGAACCAGAGACAGGATGTCTCTAACATCAACAATTCAACTTCTGACACATCTGTAGAGCTGGGTTATAACAAAATGTTAGCTAGCTAGCTATATGCTGAGTCACTGCAGCCAGGCTGTAAGCTAGCTATCTATATGCTGAGGCTGTTAGCTAACATTACGATAGCAACAATACAGAAGTGAACCTAAACACAAACATAACTTGGAACTGTTAGACTGCTTAACCCTTGTGTTGTCCTCGGGTCAAATTGACCCCTTTCACAGTGTTTTATATCAGACATATGGATTTCTTTCAACCAAATTGCCCAAAAATTACATGGATGATTCCATACAACATTTTTCAGGTAACATTAAGGATTACTTTCATTGAATTTTGTGGGTGTTTTAATTAATCTTATAGCATTTGAATTCTTTTTTTTAAGTTTCAAAACAGTATCCAGACTCAACTTTGACATGCACCCACCTGTGAGCCACTCAACATCCTCTGATCTTAACTATTAGTCAAAATAATTCATAATTTCTGCCTTTTAACTAACAACTTATGTATAAATTCATATAAATGAGCTTTGTTGACCATGAATTCCAAGAATAAGTGTGAAATCTAACATTAAACCAGCTCAGGTTTTTTTTAAAAGCGCTAAAACCATGGAAAAAGTGACAAATAAATCACAAAAAGCGGCAAAAACATTGGAAAAGCACAAAAAAAAATGTTCATTTTCAATTTTGACCTGGAAGGATAAGTTCATGGTTAACGGGAAGACAACACAAGGGTTAACACATAAGAGAGAACAAGTCTCTTTACTTTATCATTGTCCTGTTTTGCGTTATTATCAGGTTTTATAGTTTTAGAGCTCAGGCCATAACGTTAGTGCTAGCACTTCACTGTGAGGGACCGTTAGAGACCATGTGACCGGCAGGTAATGCTAACTAGGTTAACCTACAGGTTAGCCTACAGGTTAACCTAGTTAGCGTTACCTGCCGGTCACATGGTCTCTAACGGTCCCTCACAGTGAAGACCTGCACCGGTCACTAGGTTAGTCTGGCGGCTGCTCGCTCTGCAGTTAACTAGCTCTGCCCGCACGCCGCTGCGGCTAACGAGCGAGCTAACTGATAACAGACTCCGCTGCGGCTAACAAGCAAGCTAACTGCTAACAGACTCCGCTGCGACCAATTAACAACACAACTTCTGTCATTAGGCGTGCCGATGTGCTGCAACAGCAGCAATCAGAGCAATGACTATTATCGCCCATAATTGTGGGAATGCTGTTCCACAGCATTCCCACAATTGTTATTCGGTTCTTTATTTATTCTTATTCCGTATGTTTTTTGGCTCTCCGTATCTTCTGCATACTTTCAGCTATTTAAACCATTCAACTTTCAATTCAAATCTTCAGCTCCTTCAGCAGATGATGGGACTTCTTCTACTATTTTTCTACTATTTATACCTTTTCATATATTAAGCTATTAAACAATTCTTTTAAACATTGAAGTCAATGAGAGCAAGCTTCAAATCCTTCAAATCTTCTGCTCCCAAAATTTTCAGCTCCTTCATACTTTCACTCACAGACGTGGTTCAAACTTTAAAACGTTCACAAAATATTCAGCTATTATGCTATGGCTTTTCAGATTGATGTATTTTACAGTGTTTGTGAAAAAGCTGTTTAAGTATAGTGAACATTTTAGGATTTTTCTTCGTTTATAATGGGTGTGTATTGCATGCGTTAGAGTGTGGTGTGACATCATCAGAGTGAACGGCTTCAAAAAAATGATCTTACTCCGTTCTCTATAACTTGCTCCTACGCCAACAATTCTAACTTGTCATGGACAATTTATACATCAAAACGTAGGTATTCTTGTCTAGTTTCAGCCAATATGCGTTATTTATGTTATTTATTTATGCAATATGAATTATACTTTTTGCTCAGCGAGCTTTCAAATGACAAGAGTTCAGGATCTTCCTCCATTCACTGCCATGTTAAACATCGTCCACATTTCTGAGCAAAATGCAGAGCGAACCACTTTTTTACATCGCTGATACGCCCACATTTTTAACTTTATCCACATAAATTTTATATCAATACGTTCACAAAGGCCTTGTGGTGCTCATGATGAGGTTATTCTATTGATATCTCATATCCCTTTGGCGCAATGACCATTTGTTTGAGGGCTCGTTCAGTGTCTGGATAACTGCGGTTTCCCACAGGTGAAGAAGTCTACAGCAGCTGCGGTCGTTAACTGATTACAGATCAAAGAGATGACATCACAGACATCAAAGGCTTCCTAGCTGTGTTTACAAACATGGCCACTGGTAGTTTGTATCCCTTAGCAACCATTTCATTCTCTGTCAATGCCTTTGCTGTTAACTCATCTTAAAACAGAAAAAAGAAATTTGAGCTGTGTGTCCGTGTGTGGCTGTGTGTGTGTGTGTGTGTGTCCCTGTGTGTACACCATAGACCGTATATATATTGATGGACAGAGCATCCGGTTCAGCAAAGTGAAGCAAATGCGCAAGTAACTTAAAGCTGCATTCTATCTGAATTCCTGCAGAGGGCGACACGCGTGGTTGCAAAAGAAGTTGTTTTCTATAGAAGTCTATGGAGAAATGAGCCACTTCTCACTTGATTTATTACCTCAGTAAACATCTTCATAATGAGTTTGTGGTCTCGATCGCTAGTTTTAAGTCTTCTGCAATACATAATGATGTTCATTTTTTAAATTACGGTCTCGTTGATTTTAAAATCGGCGATAAAGCCCGGGGTGTTTTAGGGCGTGGCTATGGTGTGATTGACAGTTCACGGCCTGTCAATCAAAGCTTGTCCATGGCACGGCAAGACACTCAAAGGAATCGGCAGTTCAGTTTTTCCGGTAAGTAAAATTATATTTTGTTTTAACACAGTTTTTCGTTAGCCAACGTTAGCATCTCAATTAATATCAGTTAGCTAGCTACTAGATTGCACCTTGCTAAGCAAGCTAGCGGGCTAACAAACAATGCTATGCAGACCGTATAAACGCATACAGTCTATGTATAAACGTATACCGATCTCGCCTGTGATCTGTAATAGGTGGTATTAGTGCGCATGTAATGGTAACGTTAGCTTAAAATCAAAGCCTGATGTAGCTAACGTTATATTGCAAATTCATAAACCCTATTAGCACGGGGTAAGGTTGTTTTGGGACAGCGTGTGATTTAGAAATAACCCCTCACATCTGAGTTTCGTGTGGCGGATTTGTACGTCAAACGTAGACCTGCTTTTGACTCAAATATATCCCGAAAGTTTGGGCAACGTTACCCGGAGGCGGGCAAAGGACGGCCAGGGCGAGCCCGGAATACCGCACCCCAGTTGGGGTTGCATATCTTTCTGGGCGAGAGGTTACCGGGCATATACCCCGTCACCCTCGCCGCGGCAGCACCCACACAGCATCACCATCACCACATGGACAAAGCTGCGGGGGGAGCGCGTTGACTTGGAGACGGTGGTCTCCGGGCGGGGGAGTGGGTCAGATTGTTAGCGATAAAATGGCGCACATGAAACAATTAGACATTATTGTAAAGTTACATTGGGGTATTACATTATATTAATCTATTAAATATACATTTCAATCATTTGCATTACAGATGCATACAGCAGATGTGGTGCCTTGTTAGTGTAAATTGATAGTATATACACCTTCGGGACGTATGAAACATGAATTTCTTTCCAAACAGACTTCCTTTTGATGATGCCAGGCTGAAGCAATGGTTGGTGAACATGAGGAGAGAGAGACCAGCAAATGGAAGCACGAAAAGTCCAGTCTGCAGTTCACACTTTGAGGAAGATCAGTTTTTCAGAGACAAGCAGGTATTATTAATTTAAATGCATTATTTAGTGTGTCTCATATATTAGCTCATATATTAATATAATTCATTGTGATCTACCATGCCTTAACTACATGTTTGTCTTTTACTGTAACTACAAAGGTATCCACACTGAAAACTGAAGGACCAGAGCCTACAGAAGGAAGACCTGGTGTATAGAGCGGTGTATTTGGTGCCATTTCATCTGGATGTGGAAGACAGACTCCGTTGACCACATCCAAAGTTCTCAAATGTGTTCTGATTATAATGATGCCAGAAAATCATTTTTGGTTCAGCTTCTTCTGCTGAAAGGACGGACCAACTTTTAGCACTTGGTATTTAGAGGTTCAATTTCTTGTGGTTGACTTAGTTTCTGCTGTAGTTTGATAGGTGATCGTAGTAACATTAAGTAGTGGATTAAAACTATTTTATAAATATTAAACTGGAATAAAATAATGAAAATACTCTAGCAGTCACCACTTTCACAGGTGAAAGTATTTTTGGTAATTTCTGTTGGAACTAAAATCCTGCTTCATTCTCAGGGTTCATTCAATTAGTAGTCAAAATCTCAGATGTTGATGTGAATCCATTTTATTACATAGGATATCTTGAGACAGAGTTACCTGGATCAAGCTGTCGCAGCTCTCCCCTTCCTTTGTCTGACTCTCTGGCTCTCCGACCCCCAGTATTATCTCACAAAGGGGGGGGGTCTTGTGCCTATTCCTTATCTTTTAGTTGGGATGTGACTGAGGGTTTATGACCCTCAGGATTTGCAAAGCAAAAGAGCAGTAGGGCCATAAAGGGGGACTGGAACCAGAGACAGGATGTCTCTAACATCATCAATTCAGCTTATGACACATTTGTAGAGCTGGGCTATAACAAAATATACCAGAACATCTTATATTATAAAACAGAAGTATTGCAAAACAACTTAATGCAACAAACAACAAACTATATATTTATAACAACAAACTTAATGCATGACCAACATGTCTTCATTTATGTTGAAATAATGCTTTTACCTTTTGGCTTGAATGTATAATGCAAATCACACACAATGTTTAAGCACATATAACATTTTAAATTCCAACAGTTCACATAAAGGGTCTTGTATATTTTATGTAGTTATGTACTGTTAGAATTAAATATTGACATTGCATATCCTTGTATGGTTTTTAGTTTTCATACTTTGAAAATGTCAGTAACTGTAATGATTAAATCAAATGTACCTAATACATTTGATTTAATCATTACAGTTACGGCAATTAAATAAGTTGTTTAATTCTCCTTTGCAATTTGATCATACGTTATTTTACAATAGGCCTGCACAGATTAAACAGCACCTGGTGCAAAACGTTTATATTTATGTGTATTAAAGCCAAAATAGAAAGACACTTTTAATCAATTACAAATTCTATGAAATTTCCAAAGTCTTCTTGTATGACTACAATGCTGGATGTTCCTATTATAATTACTTCAGAAAAACAACAAATGTAGCTTTAGAAAGACCTTTATTTCACATTGAAATGGGCATCAACTTAAAAATACATACACCAAACACTTAACATTTTTAAAAATGTATGAATTAAATAATGTAGTTCACCTTTTACAAGTGTAGATTCCACACATAAAACACTGCTGTGGGTTAAGGTAAAGGCAAACTTAACTGTCACAAGACATGTCTGCATAATAAAGAGGTTGTTGAATCTCTAGTGTCACACTGTTAATTACAGTAGAAATGGTTGACATTACAAATCACAATATAAAAATACAGCTTAACATATAAAGCTTATAGCACTTGTGCTATCATGCCTGGATACTGCAGGTGGAGGTGCTGCAGGTTCTCGTTCATTCCTGCGACGAGGTTACCGCCCTTGACATCTCTCAGGTCTCAGTGAATAAGGAGGACGTCCGGGACAGCTCTTCCTTGTAGGGACTGGTAAAAGAAAGGGAGAAGTCTCTTCCACCGCAGACCAGCCCAGCAAATATTTTACGCTATAGAGAAAAAGGATAAATGAACAGCACTCTTAATTACACACTATTTGAAAATGCATTATTACCTTGGCTTAGTTGTACAAAAGTCTGGTAAAAGTTTAATGTTGTACAATATATAGCAAAAGAAAATGAACTATTACTATTGCTTACTTCTCTCTTATTTCTGAAAGAATGAAAGAATCATCAATTTCCATTTGAGCCCCTCATAGTTAAATATCTATGCATACTAGCATGTAACTGTACTTGATTAATTATTTAGGAGAATACACATGAATCATCAACAGTCCATTGTTCTTTAGTGTAACTGTAACTTAGTTAAATGAGCTTATTTCTGCTAACATTAGGTCTTAACAGCACGTCAAGGTTAAATACCCCAACTATAGACTGAAAGGGGAAACAGTAGCACATTATCGGATCATTATGGTTATTACAGTTAGCCAAACGTTATATGAAACTTGGTTATACATGTGCTAATAGCGTTACATAATGATAAGCATTGACAATCACCGTTTTGCATTTTGCTGACACTACGTTAATACTACGAGAAGTAAACTTCGATTTGCAGAAAATTAACGTTAGCATGTTTAACCATAGCTAGCTAAGTGGCAAGCTAACGTTACAGACAATTTACATGGTAACTTCAGACACATTTACTTTGCAATGTGACTCTTATATGCTAAATAACCATAGACTATATGGAACAAAGATATACTTAGAACCTAGCGTTAGTGAAGCTAAATCTTACCTTGAATTATTCAGCAGCAGTTGCATCCACATTGGCAGTGAAAGTGGTTAGCTAACGTAACGGTAGAGCAGCGGTGCTAGATCTCAGCTAACGTCAGTCAGATCCCGCCCATAGACTGTATATCCCGCCCATAGACTGTATATCCCGCCCATAGACTGTATATCCCGCCCATAGACTGTAGATCCCGCCCATAGACTGTAGATCCCGCCCACCGGTCTGTGGTTCCTCTCTCACTCCGCCCTCTCCTCTAAAATTGTCACATCCGCAACCACGATGGCTGCGCCCATAAACGCAAACTCGACGACGATTTCTGATCTCCACAAACCAATGGGTGACGTCACACATGCTCTGTCCATTAATATTAACGGTCTATGGTGTACACACACACTCACACACACACACACACACAGAGCACACACACACACACACACAAACACACAGAGATACACACACAAATACAGACACACACACACACACAGAGACACACACAGAGACACACAGACACACACACACAGACACACACACACACACACACACAGAGACACATATACACACACACAAATACATTATATATTACCATGTATAGCTTTTCCAGAAGTTATTACAATGGTGGCGCAGTGGTTATGTGACATGCCCTTCATGCCAGAGGCCTGGGTTCAAATCCCTCAATGGGATGTCACCACATGCTGATTAACAACGCTTTTAACCCTGTAATGATCATGTATTATTCCGTACATTTTTTGGTTACACACACACACACACACAGATAGACACACACATAGACACACACATAGAAACACACAGACACACCCACACACACAGACACACACACAGAGACACAAACACAAACACAGACACAGACACACACAAACCCACACACACAGAGACACACACACACAGAGAGACACACACACACACAAGGACACACAAACACAGACACACACACACAAGGACACACACACACACACGTACACGCAAACAGATAAAATATATAGCACCATGTATATTTCCACAAACAGACATGTCACATGACACTGGTGGCACAGTGGTTATGTCACATGCCTTTCATGCCAGAGACCCGGATTCAAAACCCACAAAGGTATTTTGTCACTTAGGGCCAAAAAGTCTTTTAACACTGTTATGATTATTTAATATTCCGTACATTTTTTGGAAAGAGATGACATCACAGAGATGAAAGGCTTCCTAGCTGTGTTTACAAACATGGCCACTGATTAAATGTAGCCATGACAACCTTTTCCCAGACAGTGCAATACTCTGTATGTCTGTCTGTCTCCATCTCTGTTTCATTATATATTACAATGTAAGCTTGTTGATCAGGACCTTTGGTGGTGGCGCAGTGGTTATGACAAATTACTTTTGTGTGGGAGACCAGGGTTCAATTCCCACAGCAGGAACTCAACCGATGTATTCCCTAGGAAGACAGTTAACCCCTAGTGATGGCCCAGTGACGCCCCCACTTTGGGACCGTGCTGTATCGCCATACTTTAACGTAGAAACATGATTAAAAGTTTAAACCGAAGACAAGACTTTGGCGTTTATTGGGGTGAATGGGCGTTCAGATATCAAGCCCGGTTTCTCCCAAATCCCAGTTTACGTATCGTCCCGTTTTCAGACCATCTCAGATTTTCCAATGTGTGTGTATGTGGTGAATGTTGAGAGTTAGAGTGGAGGACAGAGTGGGGGGCTGCGGTACGGATCTCTGGAAGTTTCCCAAACAAATTGCTCTCTCTCCTCCAGTTTTCAGTCTTCAGACTTCATTATTGGTCAAAATGTAGGAAATCTTGTTCCGGTCGCTGACATGTAACTATGGAGTCCATCGGACTTAAACTGTTGGCTGTGATCTACCAACTGTCGATTGATTCTATGAAAAAACCATGCAGCTGGAGTCCGATTCAGTGATTTTTTCCCCCAAACAAATTGCTCTCTCTCCTCCAGTTTTACCTCTTTAGACATCATAGTTGGTCAAAATGTAGGGAATCTTGTGCCGAAAAAAGTATCTGGCCCGTACTCTCAGGAAATCACCATAGCAACAGGTTCTGATACTGAGAGGACAGAGGGAGGGGCTGCAGGACGATTCTCTGAAACAAACAAATTGCTCTCTCTCCTCCACTTTTAACTATTTAGACTTCATAGTTGGTCAAAATGTAGGTGATCTTGTGCCGATCGCAGACATGTAACTATGGAGTCTATCAGACTTAACGTGTTCACGCTAGGGGAACCAACTTCCAATAGAACACATTGAAAACAAATATCTAGATCCTTCTCTGAGGAAATAACCATTGTAACAACTTCTGACACACACACACACACACACACTCACACACACACAAACACACACACACCTATCATGACACTGTTCCCTGGAGACCGTGTTGACCAACTGACTCCTAACTGACGTTTCCAATGTGTGTGGATGTGCACCCGGTAGCAGGCACACTGATAAAATTTCTGCGGAATTTTCTAGTTATTATTATTATTCCGACAGATTTTTGTCCCGCTACTAGTCCCGGAGCGTTGCCAACACGCGCACACACAATACATTGAAACGTGCGTAATGATCGGGAATGGTGGGCTATGACTTTTCTAAGAGATTTGTCGCGCGGTTTTCAAAGAATTGGCAAAAACATTTCTTATTGACTTTAATGGGAAATGTTTGCAAAATCTCTCAACATCGCTCCAAATCCCAGTTTACTTATCGTCCCGTTTTCAGACGTCTCATATTTACCAATTTGTGTGTATGTGTCGGAATGTTCGGAGTTAGAGTAGAGGACAGAGTGGGTAGATTCAAAAATCATCTTGGTTCTGTCTCTGTAACTCTGTAAATTTCACATTTCTAAAATTATCCACAGAAATTTTATATCAATACGTTCACAAAGGCCTTCTGGTGATATAATCATTTGTTTGAGAGCTTGTTCAGTGTCTGAATAGCTGGTGACACACCTGACAAGCATAGTGTGTGTGTGTGTGTGCGGGATGCATACACACGCTACAGTGTTACAATTTCTGTGTATCTGCAGTCACATCTCCCCCCGAGCTCTGTTTTCCCAGAATGCCGTTCAATAATCCCAGAGGACACACAGTATGTCAACACCACTGCAAACAAAGTGAGTAAATGGATAAATTATTAAAGTAAAAGATATTTATTACGACTTTATTCCCAAAATATTACGACTTTATTCCCAAAAAATTATGACTTTATTCCCAAAATATTACAACTTTATTCTTAAAATATTACAACATTTTTTACTTGAAAATTACAAAAACTTTCTTAAAATATTTAATTTTTTTTACTTCAAATACATAAATTCCTACTTTTCCCAGACTGCCGTTCAATAATCCCAGAGGACACACAGTATGTCACACCACTGCAAACAAAGTGAGTAAATGGATAAATTATTAAAGTGAACGATATATATTACAACATTATTCCCAAAATATTATGACTTTATTCCCAAAATATTACAACTTTATCCCCGAAATATTACGACTTCATACCCAAAATATTACAACTTTATTCCCCAAATATTAAAAAAAATTTTACTTGAAAATTACAAAATATTTCCTAAAATATTTAGACTATTTTTTGTACTTGAAATAAAAACATTCCTACATTTCCCAGAATGCTGTTCAATAATCCCAGAGGACACACAGTATGTCAACACCACTGCAAACAAAGTGAGTAAATGGATAAATGCCATTATTCCCAAAATATTACGACTTTATCCCCAAAATATTACGACTTTATCAACGTCACACCACTGCAAACAAAGTGAATAAATTATTAAAGTAAAAGATCTTTTTTCTTGAAATATTAAGATTTTTTTTCTCCAAAATATTACTTATTTTTGGAAATATTTAAACTTCTTTTCAAAATATTACAACTTTTTTCACAAAATATTACGACTTTTTTCACAAAATATTACGACTTCTTTTCCAAAATATTACGACTTTATTCCCAAAATATTATGACTTTTTTCCTGAAATATTACGACTTTATTCCCAAAATATTACAACTTTATTCCCAAAATATTACGACTTTATTTCCAAAATATTACGACTTTTTTCCTGAAATATTACGACTTTTTTCCTGAAATATCACTTTATCCCCAAAATATTTTTTCTTGAAATATCACAATTTCTTTTTCCAAATTATGACTTCTTTTTCCAAAATATTACAATTTTTAAAAAATATTACTGATATTAAAAACAATTACGATTTTTAAAAAAATATTACAACTTTTTTGCAAACTATTACGACTATTACTTTAGTTGGAAATATTTCAACTTCTTTTCCAAGAAACAACTTCTTTTCCAAAATACGACTTTTTTCACAATATATTACGACTTCTTTTCCAAAATATTACGACTTTATTCCCAAAGTAATACAACTTTATTCCCAAAGTAATACAACTTTATTCCCAAAATATTACGACTTTATTCCCGACATATTACGACTTTATCCCCAAAATATTATGACTTTATTCCCAAAATATTACGACTTTATTCCCAAAATATTACGACTTTATTCCCAAAATATTTTTCTTGAAATATCACGATTTCTTTTTCCAAATTATGACTTCTTTTTCAAAAATATTACGATTTTTAAAAAAATATTACGATATTTAAAAAAATATTACAATTTTTTCCAAACAATTACAATTTTTTCCAAACAATTACAATTTTTTTGCAAACTATTACTTTTTTCCCAAAATGTTATGATGTTCTACTTAAATATGATTATTTTTCCCCGAAATTCTACGAATTTTCCCCCAAAATATTTTGAATTTTTTCTTGAAATATTAAGATTTTTTCCAAAATATTACAACTTTTTTGCAAACTATTACGACTTTTTTGCAAACTATTACTTTTTTTGGAAATATTTCAACTTCTTTTCAAAATATTAAGACTTTTTTCACAAAATATTACGACTTCTTTTCCAAAATATTACGACTTTATTCCCAAAATATTATGACTTTGTCCCCAAAATATTACAACTTTATTCTCAAAATGTTATGACTTTATTCCCAAAATATTACGACTTTATTCCCGAAATATTAAGACTTTATTCCCAAAATATTACGACTTTATTCCCAAAATATTACGACTTTATTCCCACAGGAATACGACTTTATTCCCAAAATATTACAACTTTATTCCCAATATATTACAACTTTATTCCCAAAATATTTTTTCTTGAAATATTATGACTTCTTTTCCAAGATATTACAACTTCTTTTCCAAAATACGACTTTTTTCCCAAAATATTACGACTTTATTCCCAAAATATTACGACTTTATTCCCAAAATATTACAACTTTATTCCCAAAGTAATACAACTTTATTCCCAAAATATTACGACTTTATTCCCAGAGTAATACGACTTTAATCACAAAATATTAAGAATTTTTTCCAACACATTACAACTTTTACTAAAATATTACGACTTTATTCCTGAAATTCTATGATTTTCTTCTTTTTTTCAATATTACAAATTGTATCCCAAAATATTATGACCCATAGGCTCACTGGGGTCCCAGTTGGTATAGTTGACGATCTCGTCACTGACCCAGAACCAGAAGTCCAGGGTGCAGACGTGTTGCGCAGTCCCATCCACACGTTGGGAGTGGTGGTCAGTCAGGGGAGGGGTCAGCCCATAATTATTGTAATAACCCACTAAATCCAGTAAATGGAGCAGATGTAGATGTACAGCAGCGTCAGAGACCTGCTGCTGGACTCACCGTTGTAGCAGAAGAAGGTTTTGGGTTTACTACAGTCATCAGAGCTCCAGTTTCCAACTGACGTAGTCATAGCACATGTCTTCTCAGGGTCTTGTTTATGTTCATCCCAGAGTCTGAAAGAGAAGCTGCTCCCATCAGACCAGCTCCAGGCCGGGTCCCTGAACAGGCCGATCCAGAATTTTACTCCATAATAACGGGGGTCTGGCTTGAAGTCCTTCAGCTGCTGGACTCCACTGATCAGGTCTGTGTGATGTGTTCTGCAGTAGCTCTGAGCATCTCGCCAGGTCATGATATAATCAATGACATAAAATGTGTTGCCGGAGGTCTTGTTGCGTTCTGTGAAACACACAAACAAAAGTTTTGGATCTTATTTAGTCTCATAAAGTTCTACATTATCTTTATTTCAAAACAATAATGTGATATTAATTCAGAAAATATAATTTTTCAAGAGAGAACAGACTCCATGCGCCACATATTCTCACCGTCATAGCAGATACATTTATAGGATACATCACAAGAGATGTCAAACCATCCTTCAACAAATCCGCTAATTATTGCCATCACACAGTTCTGCTGATTGTTGTAATTATCCGGCTCTCCTGGAGACCATTTACTATCTTTGAACTCCACCCCGGGCAGAGACCAGCGCCAGTCTCTCTGCAGCCCGATCCAGGCTCCGGATTGGTTATGCTGCTGGAGTCTCTTCATGTCTTCCTGGTTAGACACTGTGGCCAGGTCAGTGTGGTGTGTTCTGCAGTACTTCTGGGCTTCTTTCCAGGTCTTCTTCTCTCCAATGAAGCGGTAGTCACACAGCTGACCCCCAGTGGAGGACCACTGACCTGATAACAGAGAAGAAACTGCAGCGATGGAGCTGATAGCTACACAAGCATCTGCTCATTTAAATATAACTTGGTTTAGTTTATGAACCTGGACTCTATTTCCCATGTGTTTGTGTCTGATGTTAAAGACTAAGATCCTTTATGTTTAACATGAAATAGCCCCAAAATCCCCATCATATACTGCACTATACTCATTTACATGTGGAGATATGCTGCACTATACACGCTAAAAGTAGTGATTATTTACATGGAGTCTGGTGGAGATATGCTGCTCTATACATGCTAAAAGTAGTGATTATTTACATGGAGTCTGGTGGAGATATGCTGCTCTATACACGCTAAAAGTAGTGATTATTTACATGGAGTCTGGTGGAGATATGCTGCTCTATACACGCTAAAAGTAGTGATTATTTACATGGAGTCTGGTGGAGATATGCTGCTCTATACACGCTAAAAGTAGTGATTATTTACATGGAGTCTGGTGGAGATATGCTGCTCTATACATGCTAAAAGTCCAGGGTGCAGACGTGTTGCGCAGTACCATCCACACGTTGGGAGTGGTGGTCAGTCAGGGGAGGGGTCAGCCCATAATTATTGTAATAACCCACTAAATCCAGTAAATGGAGCAGATGTAGATGTACAGCAGCGTCAGAGACCTGCTGCTGGACTCACCGTTGTAGCAGAAGAAGGTTTTGGGTTTACTACAGTCATCAGAGCTCCAGTTTCCAACTGACGTAGTCATAGCACATGTCTTCTCAGGGTCTTGTTTATGTTCATCCCAGAGTCTGAAAGAGAAGCTGCTCCCATCAGACCAGCTCCAGGCCGGGTCCCTGAACAGGCCAATCCAGAATTTTACTCCATAATAACGGGGGTCTGGCTTGAAGTCCTTCAGCTGCTGGACTCCACTGATCAGGTCTGTGTGATGTGTTCTGCAGTAGCTCTGAGCCTCTCGCCAGGTCATGATATAATCAATGACATAAAATCTGTTGCCGGATGTCTTGTTGCGTTCTGTGAAACACACAAACAAAAGTTTTGGATCTTATTTAGTCTCATAAAGTTCTACATTATCTTTATTTCAAAACAATAATGTGATATTAATTCAGAAAATATAATTTTTCAAGAGAGAACAGACTCCATGCGCCACATATTCTTACCGTCATAGCAGATAAATTTATAGGATACATCACAAGAGATGTCAAACCATCCTTCAACAAATCCGCTAATTATTGCCATCACACAGTTCTGCTGATTGTTGAAATTATCCGGCTGTGCGTCAAACCATTTACTATCTTTGAACTCCACCCCGGGCAGAGACCAGCGCCAGTCTCTCTGCAGCCCGATCCAGGCTCCGGATTGGTTATGCTGCTGGAGTCTCTTCATGTCTTCCTGGTTAGACACTGTGGCAAGGTCAGTGTGGTACTTTCTGCAGTACTTCTGGGCTTCTTTCCAGGTCTTCTTCTCTCCAATGAAGCGGTAGTCACACAGCTGACCCCCAGTGGAGGACCACTGACCTGATAACAGAGAAGAAACTGCAGCGATGGAGCTGATAGCTACACAAGCATCTGCTCATTTAAATATAACTTGGTTTAGTTTATGAACCTGGACTCTATTTCCCATGTGTTTGTGTCTGATGTTAAAGACTAAGATCCTTTATGTTTAACATGAAATAGTCCCAAAATCCCCATCATATACTGCACTATACTCATTTACATGTGGAGATATGCTGCACTATACACGCTAAAAGTAGTGATTATTTACATGGAGTCTGGTGGAGATTTGCTGCTCTATACATGCTAAAAGTAGTGATTATTTACATGGAGTCTGGTGGAGATATGCTGCTCTATACATGCTAAAAGTAGTGATTATTTACATGGAGTCTGGTGGAGATATGCTGCTCTATACACGCTAAAAGTAGTGATTATTTACATGGAGTCTGGTGGAGATATGCTGCTCTATACATGCTAAAAGTAGTGATTATTTACATGGAGTCTGGTGGAGATATGCTGCTCTATACACGCTAAAAGTAGTGATTATTTACATGGAGTCTGGTGGAGATATGCTGCTCTATACACGCTAAAAGTAGTGATTATTTACATGGAGTCTGGTGGAGATATGCTGCTCTACACGCTAAAAATAGTGATTATTTACATGGAGTCTGGTGGAGATATGCTGCTCTATACACGCTAAAAGTAGTGATTATTTACATGGAGTCTGGTGGAGATATGCTGCTCTATACACGCTAAAAGTAGTGATTATTTACATGGAGTCTGGTGGAGATATGCTGCTCTATACATGCTAAAAGTAGTGATTATTTACATGGAGTCTGGTGGAGATATGCTGCTCTATACACGCTAAAAGTAGTGATTATTTACATGGAGTCTGGTGGAGATATGCTGCTCTATATGTAACATAGTTAAAAAGGTTCAGGTTAAATCCTACTAAATGGGACTACTTTGCCACCTGCTGTTGTAAAGTTGTACCTGCAGCATAGGCTATTAATGACAAAGGATTATGGTTAATCTTCAAAGCAGCGGAGGAATTACCCCTAGGTAACGTGTCTGTGAGTGTCTTTGGACTAAACAATGCTTTTTTATTTGAAAAGCTCGTAAAAGTTCAGCTGGATGTATTTGGACAGAGCATGCGCTGTTTGTCCACATGAGATGACGATTCTACACTATTGTCCTTCGTCATAAATGCAGATGAGAAATAAACCTGCTGTTACCACAAACCTGACGGGCTCCGAGAGATTCAGTCGGGGATAGGAGACATTTCACAGAGGTTACATATACACGCTAAAAGTAGTGATTATTTACATGGAGTCTGGTGGAGATATGCTGCTCTATACATGCTAAAAGTAGTGATTATTTACATGGAGTCTGGTGGAGATATGCTGTTCTATACATGCTAAAAGTAGTGGTTATTTACATGGAGTCTGGTGGGTTTGGTGATGGTGATTTCTGTTTCATGTTAAACTAAAAGGATCTTCCTCTTTAACTAAAAGGTCTATCTCTGTAGGGATCCATCCCATAATGTTGTCACACACTTAGAATAATAATCTGAGTCTGTCAGCAGCAACAACACAACTTTTAGTAACGCTGACTGATGCTGAACATCTGTCCTGTAGGGTAACATTACAGCTTGTTTCTACCATTCCAGCTTGTTTCTACCATTCCAGCTTGTTTCTAAGATTCCAGCTTGTTTCTACCATTACAGCTTGTTTATACCATTACAGCTTGTTTCTAACATTACAGCTGGTTTCTACCATTACAGCTTGTTTCAAACATTACAGCTTGTTTCTAACATTACAGCTTGTTTCTACCATTAGAGCTTGTTTCTAACATTACAGCTGGTTTCTACCATTACAGCTGGTTTCTAACATTACAGCTTGTTTTCTAACATTACAGCTTGTTTCTAACATTACAGCTTGTTTCTAACATTACAGCTGGTTTTCTAACATTACAGCTTGTTTCTAACATTACAGCTTGTTTCTCACATTACAGCTTGTTTCTAACATTACAGCTTGTTTCTGACATTACAGCTTGTTTTTAACATTACAGCTTGTTTCTAACAGCACAGCTTGTTTCTACTATTACAGTTTGTTTCTACCAATCACAGCTTGTTTCTACCATTCCAGCTTGTTTCTACCATTACAGCTTGTTTCTAACATTACAGCTTGTTTCTACCATTACAGTTTGTTTCTACCATTACAGCTGGTTTCTAACTTTACAGCTTGTTTCTAACATTACAGCTTGTTTCTAACATTACAGCTTGTTTCTAACATTCCAGCTTGTTTCTAACATTACAGCTTGTTTAACATTACAGCTTGTTTCTAACATTACAGCTTGTTTCTACCATTACAGCTTGTTTCTAACATTACAGCTTGTTTAACATTACAGCTTGTTTCTAACATTACAGCTTGTTTCTACCATTACAGCTTGTTTCTAACATTACAGCTTGTTTAACATTACAGCTTGTTTCTACCATTACAGCTTGTTTCTAACATTCCAGCTTGTTTCTACCATTACAGCTTGTTTCTACCATTACAGCTTGTTTCTACCTGAGGACTGAGCTGTCCAGGTGACCCACTTACCCATCACAATGAACACAACCAGACTCCACTGCATCTTCTCCCTGTTAGAAGATAATAAACAGTTATTTTGGGATGAAATCAGGATTATTTTAAACGATCACTCACTGACTTCTGGAAAAGACGCTGCAGTTATTGAAGAAACAACAAAGTTCAACAAGTCAACAGTGTGACACCTTGAAATGGGACATTTGCATTCAAACGTTGGATATTTTGAATATGTCTTAAAATAAATAACATGAAAATGATTTAATTATATTCAAATGTTGTCGTAGTGAGTGTAGCCGTGGGGAGGAGGTGAAACAGACAGAACAACAGGCTGTCTTTATGTTTAGGGATGCTTCGTATAACCCAGTCCCTCAGGATGCAAATCAGACATTTACCTATTCATCACATTCAGCTGCATCTTAAAGGGTTACTCTGCTTTATTTGGTAAAAGTAGTGATTATTTACATGGAGTCTGGTGGAGATATGCTGCTCTTTACACGCTAAAAGTAGTGATTATTTACATGGAGTCTGGTGGAGATATGCTGCTCTATACACGCTAAAAGTAGTGATTATTTACATGGAGTCTGGTGGAGATATGCTGCTCTATACACACTAAAAGTAGTGATTATTTACATGGAGTCTGGTGGAGATATGCTGCTCTATACACACTAAAAGTAGTGATTATTTACATGGAGTCTGGTGGAGATATGCTGCTCTATACACACTAAAAGTAGTGATTATTTACATGGAGTCTGGTGGAGATATGCTGCTCTATACACGCTAAAAGTAGTGATTATTTACATGGAGTCTGGTGGAGATATGCTGCTCTATACACGCTAAAAGTAGTGATTATTTACATGGAGTCTGGTGGAGATATGCTGGTCTATACACACTAAAAGTAGTGATTATTTACATGGAGTCTGGTGGAGATATGCTGCTCTATACACACTAAAAGTAGTGATTATTTACATGGAGTCTGGTGGAGATATGCTGCTCTATACACACTAAAAGTAGTGATTATTTACATGGAGTCTGGTGGAGATATGCTGGTCTATACACACTAAAAGTAGTGATTATTTACATGGAGTCTGGTGGAGATATGCTGCTCTATACACGCTAAAAGTAGTGATTATTTACATGGAGTCTGGTGGAGATATGCTGCTCTATACACGCTAAAAGTAGTGATTATTTACATGGAGTCTGGTGGAGATATGCTGCTCTATACACACTAAAAGTAGTGATTATTTACATGGAGTCTGGTGGAGATATGCTGCTCTATACACACTAAAAGTAGTGATTATTTACATGGAGTCTGGTGGAGATATGCTGCTCTATACACACTAAAAGTAGTGATTATTTACATGGAGTCTGGTGGAGATATGCTGCTCTATACACGCTAAAAGTAGTGATTATTTACATGGAGTCTGGTGATAAGAAGTAAGTCGCTTAAATAACAGAAAATGTACTAGCAGCTCCTTAAAAAAACATAAATGATGTGTATATCATTAATATAGCCTAGAGATTCATTCAAAGCTGTTTACTTAAATATTGAGAAATCAACTAAAAGACTTTGAAGGAAAAGTGGAAACCTTCTCATGATATGAATCAGATTTTACATTCAGTGTCACGTTGAAAACGATCCTCTTCTGCAAAGCCACACGCATTAAAATGTGAAATTAATTTCAGAGCATGTGGAGAAAAAAATGGATACAGAGCATTGAAAAGAGATTAGAAAAAGCTTCAAAAAGGTGGAAAAATACAAGAAAACGTCAAGAAAATGCAGCAAAAATGTGACAAAAATTAAATAAATGTTGGTCCAGAAAGATAAAAAGTTGCTCTAAGATTAAGAAGTGGAATCGAACCGAGCCGAGTGTGTGACACACACACACACACAGAGACACACACAGACACACACACCCACAGAGACACACACAGACACACACACACCCACAGAGACACACACAAACACACACACCCACAGAGACACACACAGACACACACACACCCACAGAGACACACACACACCCACAGAGACACACACAGACACACACACACCCACAGAGACACCCACAGACACACACACACCCACAGAGACACACACAGACACACACACACCCACAGACACACACACACCCACAGAGACACACACAGACACACACACCCACAGAGACACACACAGACACACACACACCCACAGAGACACACACACACCCACAGAGACACACACAGACACACACACACCCACAGAGACACACACAGACACACACACACCCACAGACACACACACACCCACAGAGACACACACAGACACACACACCCACAGAGACACACACAGACACACACACACCCACAGAGACACACACACACCCACAGAGACACACACAGACACACACACACCCACAGAGACACACACAGACACACACACCCCATTAAAAGTGGGACCAGACAGCCGAGTGTGTAACCTACATCTCGTGGAGGTCTCAGCTTCTTTTGGTCGTATTTCTAGAACTTTTTCTAAAGTTTTGAACACATTTTCAACTTTTTTCCCCCAAGGACAAAAAATACATCAAAAATACAATAAAAACACACACACACACACACACACACACACACACACACACCCCATTAAAAGTGGGCCAAGCGGCCGAGTGTGTACCTTACCTGTCGTGGAGGTCTCAGCTTCACTCTGCTCGTTGCCGACGGCGACTAATTGATCCTCCTCATAACTCTGCTCTCACCTGGTCGTCTTCATTTGAATATTAAAATATCCAGGTGCTGCGTCATCATTATTTAGGGATTAGTGGGTGTGTGTCTCAGTGTGTGTGTGTGTGTGTGTGTGTGTGTTCAGTGTGTGTATGTGTGTGTGTCTCATTGTGTGTGTGTCTGTGTGAGTGTGTCTCAGTGTGTGTGTGTGTCTGTTTGTGTGTGTGTGTCTCAGTGTGTGTGTGTGTCTCTGTGTGTGTGTGTCTCAGTGTGTGTGTGTCTCAGTGTTAGTGTGTCTGTCAGTGTGTGTATGTGTGTGTGTGTTTCATTGTGTGTGTGTCTGTGTGTGTGTGTCTCAGTGTGTGTGTGTGTCTGTTTGTGTGTGTGTGTCTCAGTGTGTGTGTGTGTCTCTGTGTGTGTGTGTGTCTCAGTGTGTGTGTGTGTGAGAGAGAGTGTGTGTGTGTGTGTGTGTGTCTGTGTGTGTGTGTGTCTCAGTGTGTGTGTGTGTTTGAGAGTGTGTGTGTGTGTGTGTGTGTGTGTGTGTGTGTCTGTGTGTGTGTGTGTCTCAGTGTGTGTGTGTGTTTGAGAGTGTGTGTGTGTGTGTGTGTGTGTGTGTGTGTGTGTGTGTGTGTGTCTGTATCTTTTCCTTCCTTTAAGAAATATGATAACGACAGACCAAACCAATTTAAGGAATTAAACATTTAATAACGTAAATATTTTTTCCCATTCTATTGAAACATGGATCACCTCAGACTGTGTGTCTGTTTGTGTGTGTGTGTGTGTGTGTGTGTGTGTCTGTGTGTGTGTGTGTGAGTTTCAGAGCTGCCAACTTTTCCCAAAACCTTGGAGTGATATTTTTTTTTTTGGGGGGGGGGGGGGGGCTAATATAGCATCATTATCCTTCAGGATAAAACTGGGATTTGTTATGTGTGGGGGGGGATGGGGGTCTCTCCCTAGGGGGGTCACAGAATTTTTTGGGGAAAAATTAACCATTAAATGGCACTTTCTGGAGAGTTTTGTGCAAAAAATGGGGAAATCAAGTCTTACATGATATGTGCAGAGCTGTAGGGTTAAGAGCCTTTGCATTGTCGTAGTATCAACAGGTATTAGCATGTAGCATGTAGCATGTAGCATGTAGCATTTACATTATTAACTTCTTATGATATAAGAAGTGACCCAGACAATGTGCAAAACATAATGAACCACATGAAGAGACAGTAGCATATGTCAGCAACAGCTGAGAAGATTTGGGTCTGGGGTGAACAGGTCCAGGGGTCCCTGGTGTAGGGACCAGGTCCAGGGGTCCCTGGTGTAGGGACCAGGTCCAGGGGTCCCTGGTGTAGGGAACAGGTCCAGGGGTCCCTGGTGTAGTGAACAGGTCCAGAGGTCCCTGGTGTAGGGACCAGGGACCCAAAGTTAAATTAATGTTGAGGGATCAACTAAGACCACTGAACTTCTAAAGAATGAGAACCTCTGATTTACATAAATTCTAATCCTTTAACCTTTGGGCCAAGGCTCAGTAATGTTTGCCCCCCCCCCCCCACACACACACACACACACTTACTGGATTTACTTTTTTGGGAAAATAAAGACTATTTGTTCATTTTATGAAACATTGAATGAATTATTTACAGTTACATTTAGAGATGCACCGAGGTTATAGGAGTACAATAGTGGCCCAACATTGCAGTATCGTATATATAGTATAGTATAGTATAGTATATATAGTATATATATAGTATAGTATATATAGTATATATAGTATATATATAGTATAGTATAGTATATATAGTATATATATAGTATAGTATAGTATATATAGTATATATATAGTATAGTATATATAGTATATATATAGTATAGTATAGTATTATATATAGTATATATATATAGTATAGTATAGTATATATAGTATATATAGTATATATATAGTATAGTATATATAGTATAGTATAGTATATATAGTATATATATAGTATAGTATAGTATATATAGTATATATATAGTATAGTATATATAGTATATATATAGTATAGTATATATAGTATATATATAGTATAGTATAGTATATATAGTATATATATAGTATAGTATAGTATATATAGTATATATATAGTATAGTATATATAGTATATATAGTATATATATAGTATAGTATAGTATATATAGTATATATATAGTATAGTATATATAGTATATATAGTATATATATAGTATAGTATAGTTAATATAGTATATATATAGTATATATATATAGTATAGTATATATAGTATATATATAGTATAGTATAGTATTATATATAGTATATATATAGTATAGTATATATAGTATATATAGTATATATATAGTATAGTATATATAGTATATATATAGTATAGTATATATAGTATATATATAGTATAGTATAGTATAGTATAGTATATATAGTATATATATAGTATAGTATATATAGTATATATATAGTATAGTATAGTATAGTATATATAGTATATATAGTATATATATAGTATAGTATAGTATATATAGTATATATATAGTATAGTATATATAGTATATATAGTATAGTATAGTATATATAGTATATATATAGTATAGTATATATAGTATATATAGTATATATATATTATAGTATAGTATATATAGTATATATATAGTATAGTATAGTATATATAGTATATATATAGTATAGTATGTATAGTATATATTGTATATATATATAGTATAGTATATATAGTATATATAGTATATATATAGTATATATAGTATATATATATAGTATATATATAGTATAGTATAGTATAGTATATATAGTATAGTATAGTATAGTATATATAGTATATATATAGTATAGTATAGTATAGTATATATAGTATACATATTGTATAGTATATATAGTATATATAGTATATATATAGTATAGTATAGTATAGTATATATAGTATATATATAGTATAGTATATATAGTATATATAGTATATATATAGTATAGTATATATAGTATATATAGTATAGTATAGTATAGTATATATAGTATATATATAGTATAGTATATATAGTATATATAGTATATATATAGTATAGTATAGTATATATAGTATATATATAGTATAGTATAGTATAGTATATATGGTATATATATAGTATAGTATATATAGTATATATAGTATATATATAGTATAGTATATGTAGTATATATATAGTATAGTATAGTATAGTATATATAGTATAGTATAGTATATATAGTATATATATAGTATAGTATAGTATAGTATAGTATATGTAGTATATATATAGTATAGTATAGTATAGTATATATAGTGTATATATAGTATAGTATATATAGTATATATATAGTAAAGTATAGTATATGTAGTATATATATAGTATAGTATATATAGTATATATATAGTATAGTATAGTATAGTATATATATAGTATAGTATATATAGTATATATATAGTATAGTATATATAGTATATATAGTATAGTATATATAGTATATGTAGTATAGTATATATAGTATAGTATATATAGTATATATAGTATAGTATATATAGTATATGTAGTATAGTATATATAGTATAGTATATATAGTATAGTATACATAGTATATGTAGTATAGTATATATAGTATAGTATATATAGTATATATAGTATAGTATATATAGTATATATAGTATATATAGTATAGTATAGTATATATAGTATAGTATATATAGTATAGTATAGTATATATAGTATAGTATATATAGTATAGTATAGTATATATAGTATAGTATATATAGTATAGTATACATAGTATAGTATATTTAGTCTAGTATATATAGTATTTATAGTACATATAATATATATAGTATAGTATATATAGTATAGTATATATAGTATATATAGTATAGTATATATAGTATAGTATATATATAGTGTATAGTATAGTATAGTATAGTATATATAGTTTATATATAGTATAGTATAGTATATAGTATATATATAGTATAGTATATATATAGTATAATATATATAGTATATATAGTATAGTATATATAGTATATATATAGTATAGTATATATAGTATATATATAGTATAGTATATATAGTATAGTATATATAGTATAGTATACATAGTATAGTATATATAGTATAGTATATATAGTATATATAGTACATATAATATATATAGTATAGTATATATAGTATAGTATATATAGTATATATAGTATAGTATATATAGTATAGTATATATATAGTGTATAGTATAGTATAGTATAGTATATATAGTATATATATAGTATAGTATAGTATATAGTATATATATAGTATAGTATATATATAGTATAGTATATATAGTATATATAGTATAGTATATATAGTATATATATAGTATAGTATATATAGTATATATATAGTATAGTATATATAGTATAGTATATATAGTATAGTATATATAGTATAGTATATATAGTATATATAGTATAGTATATATAGTATATATAGTATAGTATATATAGTATAGTATATATATAGTATAGTATATATAGTATATATAGTACATATAATATATATAGTATAGTATATATAGTATAGTATATATAGTATATATAGTATAGTATATATAGTATAGTATAGTATATATAGTATAGTATATATATAGTGTATAGTATAGTATAGTATATATAGTATATATATAGTATAGTATATATATAGTATAGTATATATAGTATAGTATACATAGTATATGTAGTATAGTATATATAGTATAGTATATATAGTATATATAGTATAGTATATATAGTATAGTATATATATAGTATAGTATATATAGTATATATAGTATAATATATATAGTATATATATAGTATATATATAGTATAGTATATATAGTATAGTATATATAGTATATATATAGTATAGTATATATAGTATATGCAGTATAGTATATATAGTATATATAGTATATATAGTATAGTATATATTGTATATGTAGTATAGTATATATAGTATAGTATATATAGTATATATAGTATAGTATATATAGTATATATAGTATAGTATATATAGTATATATAAAGTATAGTATATATAGTATATATATAGTATAGTATATATAGTATATATATAGTATAGTATATATAGTATAGTATATATAGTATATATAGTATAGTATATATAGTATATGTAGTATAGTATATATAGTATAGTATATATAGTATATATAGTATAGTATACATAGTATATGTAGTATAGTATAGTATATATAGTATATATAGTATAGTATATATAGTATAGTATATATATAGTATAGTATATATATAGTATAGTATATATAGTATAATAAATATAGTATATATATAGTATATATATAGTATAGTATATATAGTATATATATATAGTATAGTATATATAGTATATATAGTATATATAGTATATATAGTATAGTATATATTGTATATATAGTATAGTATATATAGTATAGTATAGTATATATAGTATAGTATATATTGTATATATAGTATAGTATATATAGTATAGTATAGTATATATAGTATAGTATATATAGTATAGTATATATAGTATATATAGTATAGTATATATAGTATATATAGTATAGTATATATAGTATAGTATAGTATATATAGTATAGTATATATATAGTGTATAGTATAATATAGTCTGCTGTGCATGTTATTGCTCCGCTGATATGGGGGATCTCACTCAGACCGTCTGACGGACACAGAGGCCCATCTGAGTCCCCCCCCCCCTGCAGGAGATCAGATATAATGCAGCTTTAAGGAGCCCCCCCCCTGCTGGAGATCAGATATAATCAAGCGTATATGGCTGCAGCCTGGAGCGTACCATGTCACCCGTCCCGTCTCATGCGGTCTCGTCTCATTCGGAGGTGTGTCCAACGGTAAATTCCGAGGGTCAAAAATACAAAATTGAGATTAATTTTCCAGACGGCAAGATTTAAGGTGGCGCCCCCCTGTACAGTACTTGCATGTCTGCTAGTGTACATATACTCACAAGAAACTAAAAAGCTTTGTCTTGGACATTTTTTATTTACATAAAACAATATTCACATTAAAAAAACTTAAAAATAATTAAAGAAACAAAACAAATGAACTCAATATCTGAAATACAATATAAATAGCTTATATAAAGTATTAAATTAAAATACTACCAAAAAAGTTTAAACAAGTGACATTAACGTAAATACAATATAAATAACCTATAGAAAGTATTACATTTAAATACTCCCAAAAAAGTGTAAACAAGTGACATTAAATTAAATACAATATAAATATGGCACTGTGCAAAGTAAGAAATCAAAGAAATGAGTAGGCACAAAAAATACAAGCATTTAAAAAAAAACATGAAAATATGATCTTATGAATAGCTCTTCTGGTCATTTTAGTCTGCCTTAACTTGAATTACTTCAAAAGGAGGGGCACTTGATGCTGCTTCTTCAGTGCTGGGTTGTGCTGCTGAGCTGAGATGATTTGCAGGGGTTTGACTGAGAAACCTCAGCAGTGCATCTGAAGACAGAAGAGGAATATGTGACCCCAGTCTAATAATAAACACATTATTTCAAGAATGAAGTCAAATTAAATTAAATAATATAAACAAAAAAGAGATGCATGCATGATGTACACTATTGTTTATAATATACAATATAAATTTTGGATTAGAAAAATTATTACTGTAATTTATTGTTATTACAGTGAAATGCTAATTAGAATAATGCAATGGATCGGTAAACTGCAGAATAATATACTATAGCATGTGGGAATGCTAACTTTGCTGTAACATTAATGATGTACACTTTAACACTAACATAGTTTAACATGATGAACACACTTAAGATAATATGAGCTATAACACAGCTAATAGCTAGGCTTATAAGTATGAAAAATTAATAGTATTTTGAACGACTATTACCACCTGGGAAAAGGTAAATTAACCTTGTCAATGCAATTAACATTATAATATCTGCTTAATAAATCTAATATATACACGTTTGCCTGAGGATGGCAAGAGGGGGGGCATTTAAATCACTATTTTCCAACAACTGGGCCCTTCCATAACATTAACTGATGTTAAAACTAACAGATAGCGCTCGCTATTTATTGATTAGCCAACTATGTCATGCTAACGGCTAATGCTATTATCGATCATTGTTCTGCAACAGCAAAATAATATCATTATCATCATCACCTTTACTGTAACATTACCTCTGTCTTTGTCACGTTTTTCCTCCTCTTCTTTTCTTTTTTTCCTCCCCTGGGCACCAGTTTAGGATGCTTTGACATTATGAGATTTAGATGCAGGTAAAAGAAGTCGGGCTTATTTTTTTTTTAATTAAGGTGACGTTACTGTACGTACACACCGCCACCGACTTGAGCTGAAAAAGCTCTGGCCGCCCCGCCAAGGACGCTTGTCAAAGAGTACGGGGAACCATGCTACGGCGCACTGCTCATTTCCCTCGTTAAAAAGATGATGAATCATCAACTCACCGGACACACCGACTATCTCGGCTACTTTATCCCATGCCTCGTTTTTTTTAACTGGTCACTATACGCAAACAACGTCATATCATAAATGATAGGAAACCCAGCAACGGCGAGGATGAGCTGATCCTCCATTGCCCTCGGAACAAATGTCTTGGTAAGAACGAAAAGATGACATCGTATGTTTCTCCGGAATCAGTCAGCGTGAAGGACTTCTATATTCCGATTGGCGTTAGCCGCTGCTTGCCGCTGAACCGCGTCATAGCTCATTACCATAAAGTTGAAAAATTTCAACTTTCAGATTGACGCTCAAAACGCCCAAAACGCGACGCCGACAGATTTGCCGCTCCTTGCAGCTGACAGAAGCCGGCTTCCATTGAAAATGAATGACTTCCGGTATCTTTAGACGCTCAAGTCGCTGGCGGTGTGAACGTACGGTTATGGGTACAGCACAGGCCGGGCGCCCCCTGGTGGTTTGCGCCCTTAGCATTTGCCTATACTGCCTATGCCACAGGCCGGCCCTGCGATGTCCAATAGTCACCAGTAAGCGCGACAGAAGCTGTGTTGTCCAAATTCGTAGCTAGTTTTGCCTTCTCTGTGTCATACCACTCGTGTATCCTGGACATGACTGTGGCCCTGGATGGCAACTCGTACGTGAGGTCCCCGGAGGCAATCCGGATAATATCACGGAGACCTTCGTCTTCCACTATATAAACTGGTCTGCATGCTGTGGCTATCCATTTAGCTATAGCTTGGGTCAGTTTACTGGAGGTCGACGTATCCATCGATCTGCTTCTAAAACGGCTGCCAAGTGTAGTTTGTCGTACGTCACCAGAAGCAGAGCTTACGCTGGGATCCGCGTGCTTGGCTTGCAAGTGATACCTCAGACTGGATGTACTTCGGTGATAACTAAACTCAGCTCGACAAATGCTACATATAACTTTTGTTTTGCCGAGTGTACTATCTGGCAAAGTTTTGAAAATAAACTTCCCATCCATTATCCCTTCTTTCTCCATAATTCAACTTCTGTGCTGATTCTTTTCAATCTGGCTGCACACCCTTCTATGAGACTACCACTCGGCGGCACAGCTACTGTTCATCAGAGTCGCGCGCCCTGTGCAAACACCTCAATACGGGTCATTCAAGGGGTCAAAGACAACATGCGTTAATTGTGACATTTTTTCTTAATCAAATTAATATATGATTGCGTTAACTCGTTATTATCGCGCTAATTTTGACAGCCCTAATATATATATATATATATATATATATTTTAACTAAACAGTAACGGCAATCAATATAAAAAATAAAATACAATAGAACCGCTGGCTCGGAAGTGGAAGAAAAATACAATCGCATTCTGGCCCAAGGCCGTAGCAGCAGAGATACGCAGGACGGGTCCCAGAGACCCGACAACATTCTGCCCCGGGTCCCAGAGACCCGACAGCATTCTGCCCCGGGTCTCAGAGACCCGACAGCATTCTGCCCCGGGTCCCAGAGACCCGACAGCATTCTGCCCCGGGTCTCAGAGACCCGACAGCATTCTGCCCCGGGTCCCAGAGACCCGATAGCATTCTGCCCCGGGTCCCAGAGACCCGAAGGCCGATGCCGCGGTAGTAGAAAAATACAACCGCGTTCTGCCCCTGGTCCCAGAGACCCCGACAGCATTCTGCCCCGGGTCCCAGAGACCCGACAGCATTCTGCCCCGGGTCCCAGAGACCCGATAGCATTCTGCCCCGGGTCCCAGAGACCCGATAGCATTCTGCCCCGGGTCTCAGAGACCCGACAGCATTTTGCCCCGGGTCCCAGAGACCCGATAGCATTCTGCCCCGGGTCTCAGAGACCCGACAGCATTCTGCCCCGGGTCCCAGAGACCCGATAGCATTCTGCCCCGGGTCCCAGAGACCCGACAGCATTCTGCCCCGGGTCCCAGAGACCCGACAGCATTCTGCCCCGGGTCCCAGAGACCCGACAGCATTCTGCCCCGGGTCTCAGAGACCCGACAGCATTGTGCCCCGGGTCTCTGAGACCCGACAGCCGAGGCAGCGCCAGTAGAGCTATGCAGTCCAATGCTCTCGCCATGCTGATAAGCAGTTGTATTTGCAGCAATGTCCCAGTGAAGTGTGAAAACAATATAGAATATAAAATTAAAAAGAATCTTTAAAGAGTGTAACATGTTTATTTTTGTATTCTTGTTCTCGTTGTGTGCAGAATCAGATCCTTGTTGTCCCTCCTCAGGAGATCCTGCCGTTAGTTGGCAGAAATGCGTCGCTGATGCAGGTTTCATCAGATGTAGCTACGTTAATATGGAACAATACAACCATAACATTCAGAAATCAGAAAACTATGTGCATGGCAAAATTGTTACTTTAACAGTTTTTAACGTTTTTCAATTGATTGCAACAAATGTGGTCACGAATTTACCCGTCTGGAAAATGAATCGCAATTTTGTATTTTTGACCCTCTGAATTTACCGTTGGACACACCTCGGCATGAGACGGGACGGATGACATGGGACGCTCCAGGCTGCAGCCATACCTGTCTCGATATAATGCAGCTTTAAGGAGTCCCCCCCCCGCTGGAGATCAGATATAGACACAGACCCAGTACACACACCCAGTACACACAGAGACCCAGTACACACACAGACCCATTACACAGACCCAGTACACAGAGACCCAGTACACAGAGACCCAGTACACAGACCCAGTACACAGACCCAGTACACACACAGACCCAGTACACAGACCCAGTACACAGAGACCCAGTACACAGACCCAGTACACAGACCCAGTACACACACAGACCCAGTACACACAGAGACCCAGTACACAGAGACACAGTACACACACAGACCCAGTACACAGACCCAGTACACAGACCCAGTACACACAGAGACCCAGTACACAGACCCAGTACACAGACCCAGTACTCTGTGGTTTAACAGTTTATTTCTTTGGTTACATTAAACTGTAGAAACATAATATAATTAATAATAACTTCATAATATAACATCAGATATTCACCAACACGGGACACTTTGAGAGGAAGAAACCAACCAATCATAATCATTCAGTTTAATATCTGCAGTCACATCTCCCCCCCGAGCTCTGTTTCCTACATTTCCCAGAATGCCTTTCAATAATCCCAGAGGACACACAGTATGTCAACACCACTGCACACAAAGTGAGTAAATGGATACATTATTAAAGTAAAAGATATATATTACAACTTTATTCCCAAAATATTACGACTTTATTCCAAAAAATATTATGACATTATTCCAAAATATTACACCTTTATTCCCAAAATATTACGACTTTATTCCCAAAATATTACGACTTTATTCCCAAAATATTACGACTTTATTCCCAAAATATTACAACTTTATTCCAAAAATATTACGATTTATTCCCAAAATATTACGACTTATTCCCAAAATATTATGACTTTATTCCCAAAATATTACGACTTTATTCCAAAAATATAACATTATTCCCAAAATATTACAACTTATTCCCAAAATAATACGACTTTATTCCCAAAATATTACAACTTTATTCCAAAAATATTACGATTTATTCCCAAAATATTACGATTTATTCCCAAAATATTACGACTTTATTCCCAAAATATTACGACTTTATTCCAAAAATATAACATTATTCCCAAAATATTACGATTTATTCCCAAAATATTACAACTTATTCCCAAAATAATACGACTTTATTCCCAAAATATTACGACTTTATTCCCAAAATATTACGACTTTATTCCCAAAATATTATGATTTACTCAGAAATATTATGACTTTTTCAACCACTGCAAACAAAGTGAGTAAATTAATGAAGTAAACATCTATATTACGAATTTATTCCTAAAATAATTTGATTTTTAATTTTTTTTTTCAAAAATATTACAACTTTTTCCAAAATATTACGACTTTTTCCGAAATTTTTACAATTTTTTTCTTAAATTTTAGGACTTTTCCCCAAAATATTACAACTGTTTTCCAAAATATTGTGACTTTTTACCCGAAATATAATTTTTTTTCTTAAATATTAGGACCTTTCCCCATAGTTTGACCTTTGAGGTATAAGTACTCCATCCCCCCAACATTACTACATGAGTATTTGAGTAAAAGTACTTAGTTACATTGTGGTGGTGAGTTCTTGGAACAGATGAAATTGAACTGGTTTTTTAAGTCGATCTTTTTGACCCACTGGTGCCCCCCCCTCTGTCCATGGCTCCAGACATGTTGCAGTCGTCCCCCATAGTCTCGCTGGTGTTCCAGTTGGTGTAGTGGACCGTCTCGTCACTGACCCAGAACCAGAAGTCCAGGGTGCAGGTGTAGCGCAGTCCCAGCCACACGTAGGGACTGGAGGCCTTCTTGGCTCTCTCCTGGACCCAGAGCTGCTGGTCCTGGTTGGTGATGGAGACCAGGTCGCCATGGTGATCTCTGCAGTAGTATAACGCCTCCACCCAGGTCAGGTTCTCCTTGATCAGGATCACGGAATCTGTAAGGAGAGAAGGGGGGTCAAACAGGGGCGGGGTCAGTTAGGGGCGGAGTCAATCAGGGGCGGAGTGAGTATAATAATACCAAAAGAAATCCCATTTCTACATAAATGATCTAATTTAAATATGTATTCATGTTTCCAGTGGTGAAATATCCCTTTAAATAACAGCTGTAACATTTTAAATCTAACAAGCAGTCTGTGATATTTTAGCTGAACTGAGACACTTCTTCTCTTCTATCTCTTCTATTAATCGCGGGATATATATGTAATAACCCAGTAAATAGAGTAAATGGAGCAGATGTAGATGAAGACCAGCGTCAGAGACCTGCTGCTGGACTCACCGTCGTAGCAGAAGAAGGTTTTGGGTTCATTACAGTGATCAGAGCTCCAGTTTCCACCTGACGTAGTCATAGCACATGTCTTCTCACGGTGTTGTTCCCAGTTTGTGAAAGAGAAGTTGCTCCCATCAGACCAGCTCCAGGTAGGGTCCCTGAACAGGCCGATCCAGAATGTTTCTCCGTAATAACTGTAGTGGGTCCTGAAGTTCTCCAGCTGCTGGACTCCACTGATCAGGTCTGTGTGATGTTCTCTGCAGTAGCTCTGAGCCTTATGCCAGGTCATAATATAATCAATGACATAAAATGTGTAGCCGGATGTCTTGCGTTCTGTGAAACACACAGACAAACGTTTTGGTTCTTATTTAGTCTCATAAAGTTCTACATTATCTTTATTTCAAAACAATAATGTGATATCAATTCAGAAAATATCAATTATTCAAGAGAGAACAGACTCCATGCGCCACATATTCTCACCGTCATAGCAGATAAATTTATAGGATACATCACAAGAGATGTCATCCCACTTGCCATCATTATACATCCGCACACAGTTCTGCTGATTGTTGTAATTATCCGGCTGTCCTTTAGACCATTTACTATCTTTGAACTCCACCCCGGGCAGAGACCAGCGCCAGTCTCTCTGCAGCCCGATCCAGGCTCCGGCTTGGTTGTGCTGCTGGAGTCTCTTCATGTCTTCCTGGTTAGACACTGTGGCCAGGTCAGTGTGGTGTGTTCTGCAGTACTTCTGGGCTTCTTTCCAGGTCTTCTTCTCTCCAATGAAGCGGTAGTCACACAGCTGACCCCCAGTGGAGGACCACTGACCTGATAACAGAGAAGAAACTGCAGCGATGGAGCTGATAGCTACACAAGCATCTGCTCATTTAAATATAACTTGGTTTAGTTTATGAACCTGGACTCTATTTCCCATGTGTTTGTGCCGGATGTTAAAGACTAAGATCCTTTATGTTTAACATGAAATAGCCCCAAAATCCCCATCATATACTGCACTATACTCATTTACATGTGGAGATATGCTGCACTATACACGCTAAAAGTAGTGATTATTTACATGGAGTCTGGTGGAGATTTGCTGCTCTATACACGCTAAAAGTAGTGATTATTTACATGGAGTCTGGTGGAGATATGCTGCTCTATACATGCTAAAAGTAGTGATTATTTACATGGAGTCTGGTGGAGATATGCTGCTCTATACACGCTAAAAGTAGTGATTATTTACATGGAGTCTGGTGGAGATATGCTGCTCTATACACGCTAAAAGTAGTGATTATTTACATGGAGTCTGGTGGAGATATGCTGCTCTACACGCTAAAAATAGTGATTATTTACATGGAGTCTGGTGGAGATATGCTGCTCTATACACGCTAAAAGTAGTGATTATTTACATGGAGTCTGGTGGAGATATGCTGCTCTATACACCCTAAAAGTAGTGATTATTTACATGGAGTCTTGTGGAGATATGCTGCTCTATACACGCTAAAAGTAGTGATTATTTACATGGAGTCTGGTGGAGATATGCTGCTCTATACATGCTAAAAGTACTGCTTATTTACATGGAGTCTGGTGGAGATATGCTGCTCTATACACGCTAAAAGTAGTGATTATTTACATGGAGTCTGGTGGAGATATGCTGCTCTATACACGCTAAAAGTAGTGATTATTTACATGGAGTCTGGTGGAGATATGCTGCTCTATACATGCTAAAAGTAGTGATTATTTACATGGAGTCTGGTGGAGATATGCTGCTCTATACATGCTTAAAGTAGTGATTATTTACATGGAGTCTGGTGGAGATATGCTGCTCTATACACGCTAAAAGTAGTGATTATTTACATGGAGTCTGGTGGAGATATGCTGCTCTATACACGCTAAAAGTAGTGATTATTTACATGGAGTCTGGTGGAGATATGCTGCTCTATACACGCTAAAAGTAGTGATTATTTACATGGAGTCTGGTGGAGATATGCTGCTCTATACATGCTAAAAGTAGTGATTATTAACATGGAGTCTGGTGGAGATATGCTGCTCTATACATGCTAAAAGTAGTGATTATTTACATGGAGTCTGGTGGAGATATGCTGCTCTATACACGCTAAAAGTAGTGATTATTTACATGGAGTCTGGTGGAGATATGCTGCTCTATATGTAACATAGTTAAAAAGGTTCAGGTTAAATCCTACTAAATGGGACTACTTTGCCACCTGCTGTTGTAAAGTTGTACCTGCAGCATAGGCTATTAATGACAAAGGATTATGGTTAATCTTCAAAGCAGCGGAGGAATTACCCCTAGGTAACGTGTCTGTGAGTGTCTTTGGACTAAACAATGCTTTTTTATTTGAAAAGCTCGTAAAAGTTCAGCTGGATGTATTTGGACAGAGCATGCGCTGTTTGTCCACATGAGATGACGATTCTACACTATTGTCCTTCGTCATAAATGCAGATGAGAAATAAACCTGCTGTTACCACAAACCTGACGGGCTCCGAGAGATTCAGTCGGGGATAGGAGACATTTCACAGAGGTTACATATACACGCTAAAAGTAGTGATTATTTACATGGAGTCTGGTGGAGATATGCTGCTCTATACATGCTAAAAGTAGTGATTATTTACATGGAGTCTGGTGGAGATATGCTGCTCTATACATGCTAAAAGTAGTGGTTATTTACATGGAGTCTGGTGGGTTTGGTGATGGTGATTTCTGTTTCATGTTAAACTAAAAGGATCTTCCTCTTTGACTAAAAGGTCTATCTCTGTAGGGATCCATCCCATAATGTTGTCACACACTTAGAATAATAATCTGAGTCTGTCAGCAGCAACAACACAACTTTTAGTGACGCTGACTGATGCTGAACATCTGTCCTGTAGGGTAACATTACAGCTTGTTTCTACCATTCCAGCTTGTTTCTACCATTCCAGCTTGTTTCTAAGATTCCAGCTTGTTTCTACCATTCCAGCTTGTTTCTAAGATTCCAGCTTGTTTCTACCATTACAGCTTGTTTCTACCATTACAGCTTGTTTCTACCATTCCAGCTTGTTTCTACCATTCCAGCTTGTTTCTAAGATTCCAGCTTGTTTCTACCATTACAGCTTGTTTCTACCATTACAGCTGGTTTCTAACATTACAGCTGGTTTCTACCATTACAGCTTGTTTCAAACATTACATCTTGTTTCTAACATTACAGCTTGTTTCTACCATTAGAGCTTGTTTCTAACATTACAGCTGGTTTCTACCATTACAGCTGGTTTCTAACATTACAGCTTGTTTTCTAACATTACAGCTTGTTTCTAACATTACAGCTTGTTTCTAACATTACAGCTGGTTTTCTAACATTACAGCTTGTTTCTAACATTACAGCTTGTTTCTCACATTACAGCTTGTTTCTAACATTACAGCTTGTTTCTGACATTACAGCTTGTTTTTAACATTACAGCTTGTTTCTAACATTACAGCTTGTTTCTACCAATCACAGCTTGTTTCTACCATTCCAGCTTGTTTCTACCTGAGGACTGAGCTGTCCAGGTGACCCACTTACCCATCACAATGAACACAACCAGACTCCACTGCATCTTCTCCCTGTTAGAAGATAATAAACAGTTATTTTGGGATGAAATCAGGATTATTTTACACGATCACTCACTGACTTCTGGAAAAGACGTTGCAGTTATTGAAGGAACAACAAAGTTAAACAAGTCAACAGTGTGACACCTTGAAATGGGACATTTGCATTCAAACGTTAGATATTTTGCATATGTCTTAAAATAAATAATATGAAAATGATTTAATTATATTCAAATGTTGTCGTAGTGAGTTCAGCCGTGGGGAGGAGGTGAAACAGACAGAACAACAGGCTGTCTTTATGTTTAGGGATGCTTCGTATAACCCAGTCCCTCAGGATGCAAATCAGACATTTACCTATTCATCACATTCAGCTGCATCTTAAAGGGTTACTCTGCTTTATTTGGTAAAAGTAGTGATTATTTATATGGAGTCTGGTGGAGATATGCTGCTCCATACACGCTAAAAGTAGTGATTATTTACATGGAGTCTGGTGGAGATATGCTGCTCTATACACGCTAAAAGTAGTGATTATTTACATGGAGTCTGGTGGAGATATGCTGCTCTATACATGCTAAAAGTAGTGATTATTTACATGGAGTCTGGTGGAGATATGCTGCTCTATACACGCTAAAATTAGTGATTATTTACATGGAGTCTGGTGGAGATATGCTGCTCTATACATGCTAAAAGTAGTGATTATTTACATGGAGTCTGGTGGAGATATGCTGCTCTATACACACTAAAAGTAGTGATTATTTACATGGAGTCTGGTGGAGATATGTTGCTCTATACACGCTAAAAGTAGTGATTATTTACATGGAGTCTGGTGGAGATATGCTGCTCTATACATGCTAAAAGTAGTGATTATTTACATGGAGTCTGGTGGATATATGCTGCTCTATACACGCTAAAAGTAGTGATTATTTACATGGAGTCTGGTGGAGATATGCTGCTCTATACACGCTAAAAGTAGTGATTATTTACATGGAGTCTGGTGGAGATATGCTGCTCTATACACGCTAAAAGTAGTGATTATTTACATGGAGTCTGGTGGAGATATGCTGCTCTATACACACTAAAAGTAGTGATTATTTACATGGAGTCTGGTGGAGATATGCTGCTCTATACACGCTAAAAGTAGTGATTATTTACATGGAGTCTGGTGGAGATATGCTGCTCTATACACACTAAAAGTAGTGATTATTTACATGGAGTCTGGTGGAGATATGCTGCTCTATACATGCTAAAAGTAGTGATTATTTACATGGAGTCTGGTGGAGATATGCTGCTCTATACACGCTAAAAGTAGTGATTATTTACATGGAGTCTGGTGGAGATATGCTGCTCTATACACGCTAAAAGTAGTGATTATTTACATGGAGTCTGGTGATAAGAAGTAAGTCTCTAAAATAACAGTAAATGTACTAGCAGCTCCTTAAAAAAAAGGAAAATGATGTGTGTACGATTAATATAGCCTAGAGAATATAAATTTCAATTCCGCCCCCCCCCCCATTCAAAGCTGTTTACTTAAATATTGAGAAATCAACAAAAAGACTTTGAAGGAAAAGTGGAAACCTTCTCATGATATGAATCAGATTTTACATTCAGTGTCACGTTGAATACGATCCTCTTCTGCAAAGCCACACGCATTAAAATGGGAAATTAATTCCACATTAAAATGGGAAATTAATTTCACGTTAAAATGGGAAATTAATTTCACATTAAAATGGGAAATTAATTTCAGAGCATGTGGAGAAACAAATGGATACAGAGCATTGAAAAGAGATTAGAAAAAGCTTCAAAAACGTGGAAAAATACAAGAAAACGTCAAGAAAATGCAGCTAAAATGTGACCAAAATTAAATAAATGTTGATCCAGAAAGATAAAAAGTTGCTCTAAGATTAAGAAGTGGAATCGAACCGAGCCGAGTGTTTGACACACACACACCCACAGAGACACACACAGACACACACACACCCACAGAGACACACACAGACACACACACCCACAGAGACACACACAGACACACACACACCCACAGAGACACACACAGACACACACACACCCACAGAGACACACACAGACACACACACCCACAGAGACACACACAGACACACACACACACACCCCCACAGAGACACACACAGACACACACACCCCCACAGAGACACACACAGACACACACACACACCCACAGAGACACACACAGACACACACACCCACAGAGACACACACAGACACACACACCCCATTAAAAGTGGGACCAGACAGCCGAGTGTGTAACCTACATCTCGTGGAGGTCTCAGCTTCTTTTGGTCGTATTTCTAGAACTTTTTCTAACGTTTTGACACTTTTTCAACTTTTTTCCCCTAAGGACAAAAAATACATCAAAAATACAATAAAAACACACACACACACTCACACACACACACACACAATGAGACACACACACACACACACTCACACACACAGAGACACCCCCCCCCCATTAAAAGTGGGCCAAGCGGCCGAGTGTGGACCTTACCTGTCGTGGAGGTCTCAGCTTCACTCTGCTCGTTGCCGACGGCGACTAATTGATCCTCCTCATAACTCTGCTCTCACCTGGTCGTCTTCATTTGAATATTAAAATATCCAGGTGCTGCGTCATCCTTATTTAGGGACTAGTGGGTGTGTCTCAGTGTGTGTATGTGTGTGTGTGTGTGTCTCATTGTGTGTGTGTCTGTGTGTGTGTTTGTGTGTGTCTGTGTCTCAGTGTTAGTGTGTCTGTTAGTGTGTATGTGTATGTGTTCAGTGTGTGTCTCAGTGTGTGTGTGTGTGTGTGTGTGTGTGTGTCTCAGTGTGTGTGTGTGTGTCTCAGTGTGTGTGTGTGTGTCTGTATCTTTTCCTTCCTTTAAGAAATAACAACAGACCAAACTAATTTAAGGAATTAAACATTTAATAATGTAAAAAATTTTCCCATTCTATTGAAACATGGATCACCTCAGACTGTGTGTCTGTTTGTGTGTGTGTGTCTGTGTGTGTGTGTGTGTGTGTGTGTCTGTGTGTGTGTGTGTGTGTGTGTCTGTGTGTGTGTGTGTGTGTGTCTGTGTGTGTGTGTGAGTTTCAGAGCTGCCAACTTTTCCCAAAACCTTGGAGTGAGATCTGAGGTTTCCCCCCCCCCACAGAATTTTTTAAAAAAAATAAACCATTAAATGGCACTTTCTGGAGAATTTTGAGCAAAAAATGGAGAAATCAAGTCTTACATGATATGTGCAGAGCTGTAGGGTTAAGAGCCTTTGTGTTGTTGTAGTATCAACAGGTATTAGCATTCAGCATGTAGCATGTAGCATGTAGCATTCGGCATGTAGCATTTACATTATTTACATTATTAACTTCTTATGATATAAGAACTGACCCAGACAATGTGCCAAACACAATGAGCCACATGAAGAGACAGTAGCATATGTCAGCAACAGCTGAGAAGATCTGGGTCTGTGGTGAACAGGTCCAGGGGTCCCTGGTGTAGGGACCAGGTCCAGGGGTCCCTGGTGTAGGGACCAGGTCCAGGGGTCCCTGGTGTAGGGAACAGGTCCAGGGGTCCCTGTCCAGGGGTCCCTGGTGTAGGGAACAGGTCCAGGGGTCCCTGGTGTAGTGAACAGGTCCAGGGGTCCCAAAGTTAAATTAATGTTGAGGGATCAACTAAGACCACTGAACTTCTAAAGAATGAGAACCACTGATTTACATAACTTCTAATCCTTTAACCTTTGGGCCGAGTCAGTAATGTTGGGCCCTCATCCTCTGCCCCCCCCCCCCCCCCTACTTACTGGATTTACTTTTTTGGGAAAATAAAGACTATTTGTTCATTTTATGAAACATTGAATGAATTATTTACATATAGAGATGCACCGAGGTTAGAGAAGCACAATAGTGGCCCAACGATGCAGTATCGTATATGTAGTATAGTATATATAGTGTATATATAGTATAGTATATATAGTATAGTATATATAGTGTATATATAGTATAGTATATATAGTATAGTATATATAGTGTATATATAGTATAGTATATATAGTATAGTATATATATAGTATAGTATATATAGTATAGTATATATATATAGTATAGTATATATAGTATAGTATATATAGTATATATAGTATAGTATATATAGTATAGTATATATAGTATATATAGTATAGTATATATAGTATATATAGTATAGTATATATAGTATAGTATATATAGTATATATAGTATAGTATATATAGTATATATAGTATAGTATATATAGTATATATAGTATAGTATATATACTATATATACTATACTATATATAGTATATATAGTATAGTATATATAGTATATATAGTATAGTATATATAGTATATATAGTATAGTATATATAGTATAGTATATATAGTATATATAGTATAGTATATATAGTATATATAGTATAGTATATATAGTATATATAGTATAGTATATATAGTATAGTATATATAGTATAGTATATATAGTATATATAGTATAGTATATATAGTATACTATATATACTATACATACTCAGAGCTCAGACCTGACGAGGGACGGGTCTGTGATACTCAGAGCTCAGACCTGAAGAGGGACGGGTCTGTGATACTCAGAGCTCAGACCTGAAGAGGGACGGGTCTGTGATACTCAGAGCTCAGACCTGAAGAGACGGACGGGTCTGTGATACTCAGAGCTCAGACCTGAAGAGGGACGGGTCTGTGATGGGTCTGTGATACTCAGAGCTCAGACCTGAAGAGGGACGGGTCTGTGATACTCAGAGCTCAGACCTGAAGAGGGACGGGTCTGTGATACTCAGAGCTCAGACCTGAAGAGGGACGGGTCTGTGATACTCAGAGCTCAGACCTGAAGAGACGGACGGGTCTGTGATACTCAGAGCTCAGACCTGAAGCCGGGGAAATGCACCCGGAAAATCTTTTCTCAGTTTGCAACGATTAGAAACTTCCACAGACAGGGAGCGCTCTAGAACCCCCCCACAGTCTCTGAAGGCACGACTAGTTGATCATAAGTGGCTCAACAGGTAGATCTATATCTATAGATAGATATAGATCTATAGATCTATATTTATATCTATAGATAGATATAGATCTATAGATAAACTCATCTTTCAGAAATTTGACCGACCGGGTTGACACTTCAGCGTGAGACATCGGGGGTGTGGCGTGTGAGCGTGTGCAACCAGTCAAATGCGTGTGTCTCACGGCCGATGCGAGAGACTCGGCAGCCCTGATACTGAGAGTTGTGTTTGATAGTCGTTGGGAGAGAGATCCACACACACACACACAGACACACACAGACACACACACACACACACACACAGACGCACGCACACACACACACACACACACACAGACACACACACACACACACACACACACAGAGTCCCATTCACACATTGCTCTGTACCTAACTGAACGTTGAATTGACGTAGTTTTCACCCCAGATAGCACACGACTGACAAACTGGATGTGAGCCTAAAGTGGCCCTCATGTGAAGCAGCAAACGTGGGCCAAACGGTTAAAAACAATTATGGGCCACATTTGGTACATTTATGGCAAAGCCGTTACTGGTCTATCAAGGTGTGAGCCTAATGTGGCCCGCATGTGAAGCAGCAAACGTGGTCCAGATAGTTAACAACAATTTGGGCACTGAAGATCCGGCAGGCAGCCGTCTCTTCACGGTGTAACGTTAAGATGGCACCTTTCAAAATGTTGCACGCACGCATGGCTGTTCTGTAAGTAAGGTTCAACTCGTCTCGCTGTTATGTGGACTGACTGTAAAAAATAAATAAATAAGGGACTTAACATTACAAACAATCAACGTTAAGTCTGTTATTGGACTTCTACAATAATGAACACATACCAGGCTTCACCTGTCAATTCAAAGATTTTATGAGATGATCAGTAGTACATTTTCCTTCACCAAGACTCTGCTCTGTGTTTTGATGTTTTGGATCATAATACTGTTACATACTGTTACCGTGAAATACAGGGTGGCAGGTGCACTATCACCATCAAGGTAAGCTGCTTCCATCTGATATACTTGCTTCTATTGGAAATGTGTATCAATTTAAAATGTTCTTCTTCTTTGCAGAGCTGTTGCCAACCTACAGGTTAGCCTACAGGTTAGCCTACAGGTTAGCCTACAGCTTAACCTACATGTTAGCCTACAGGTTAGCCTACAGCTTAACCTACATGTTAGCCTACAGGTTAGCCTACAGGTTAACCTAGTTAGCGTTACCTGCCGGTCACATGGTCTCTAACGGTCCCTCAAAGTGAAGTCCTGCACCGGTCACTAGGTTAGTCTGGCGGCTGCTCGCTCTGCAGTTAGCTAGCTCTGCCCGCACGCCGCTGCGGCTAACGAGCGAGCTAACTGCTAACAGACTCCGCTGGCGATAACGAGCGAACTAACTGCTAACAGACTCCACTGCGACCGATTAACAACACAACTTCTGTCATTAAGCGTGCCGATGTGCTGCAACAGCAGCAATCAGAGCAATGACTATTATCGCCCATACTTATTTTTATTATTCCGACAGATTTTTGCCCCGCTACTAGTCCCGGAGCGTTGCCAACACGCGCACACACAATACATCCAAACGTGCGTAATGATCGGGAATGGGGGGCTATGACTTTTCAACGAGATTTGTCGCGCGCTTTTCAAGAAATCGGCAAAAATACGGCAAAACATTTCTTATTGACTTTAATGGGAAATGTTCGGGAAATCTCCCAACATGCCCCCTCTTTGGGACCGTACTGTATCGCCATACTTTAACGTAGAAACATGATTAAAAGTTTAAACCGAAGACAAGATTTTGGCGTTTATTGGGCTGAATGGGCGTTCAGATATCAAGCACGGTTTCTCCCAAATCTCAGTTTACGTATCGTCCTGTTTTCAGACCGTCTCAGATTTTCCAATGTGTGTGTATGTGGTGAATGTTGAGAGCTAGAGTGGAGGACAGAGTGGGGAGATTAAAAAAATCATCTTGGTTCTCTCTCTATAACTTGCTCCCACGCCAACAATTCTAACTTGTCATGGCCGATTTATACATCAAACCGTAGGTATTCTTGTCTAGTTTCAGCCAATGTGCTCATGTATGCGATATGAATTATACTTTTCACTTTTCACTCAGCGAGCTTTCAAATGACAAGAGTTCCAAATCTTCCTCCATTCACTGCCATGTTAAACATCACCCACATTTCTAAGTTTATCCACATGAATTTTGTATCAATACGTTCATGAAGACCTTCTGGTGCTCATGAGGAGGTTATTTTATTGATATCTTGTATCCTATTGGTGATATGATCATTTGTTTGAGAGCTTGTTCAGTGTCTGAATAACTGGTGAAACAGCTGACAAGCATAGTGTGTGTCCATGTGTGTGTGTGTTTGTGTGTGTGTGTGCGCGCCAGGAATGCATACACACACACACAAAGTTGTAAGCACACTGTTAAAATTCTGCAGAATTTTCTAGTTATTATGTAATTTATAAAGGTTTCTAGTGTCAGAGAGGTTGGAGATCAGATATAATGCAGCTTTAAGGAGTCCGCCCCCCCCCCCCCCGCTGGAGATCAGATATAATCAAGAGTATATGGCTGCAGCCTGGAGCGTACCATGTCACCCGTCCCGTCTCATGCGGTCTTGTCTCATTCGGAGGTGTGTCCAACGGTAAATTCAGAAGGTCAAAAATACAAAATTGAGATTAATTTTCCAGACGGGTAAATTTGTGACCACGTTTGTTGAAATCAATTGAAAAACGTTATAACTGTTAAAGTAACAATTTTGTTATACACATAGTTTGCTGATTTCTGAATGTTATGGTTGTATTGACAAGATAAATGCAGACTATTGTCTGGAATAAAATATGCCTGCATCAGCTATCATGCTAATTAATAAAATACTTTTAATATATATATATTAGGGCTGTCAAACGATTAACATTTTTTAGTTGATTAATCGCATAGTAATGGTGAGTTAACTCACGATTAATCTCATTTTTAAAATTCTATTTCAAATCCACTCCAATTGAAGTTAAATGAGATTATCAAATGTAATGACACATTGTCATTCATACCAAATGTACTAAATAAGTAAAAACTAGACCAAGTGATCTCAAGGGGGTTTTATTGGCTGGCTGTCACTGCATTTGTAATCAAGAAGTTACTTACAATGATTTAATGTAAAGTGGAACAAAAAACAAAATAATTTCTGATGATGTTGACAGTCTGTGGGCAGAACAGAAAGTAGACCTTTCAAGTGGAACTAAAAACAAAAAAAAAATTCTGATATGGATGTTGACATTCATTCCACTGACCCGCCACATCCATAAAATGACTCGCGCATACGTCAGCCATATGCCTCTCATCAGTTCTCACTACAGTCAATGCATGTGACTGCAGCTTCCACTCCTGATCGATGTGATGAGCTGTTACTCCAAGATAGCTATGGTTACCTAGCGATGTCCAATAGTCACCAGTAAGCGCGACAGAAGCTGTGTTGTCCACATTCGTAGCTAGTTTTGCCTTCTCTGTGTCATACCACTCGTGTATCCTGGACATGACTGTGGCCCTGGATGGAAACTCGTACGTGAGGTCACCGGAGGCAATCCGGATAATATCACGGAGACCTTCGTCTTCCACCATATAAACTGGTCTGCATGCTGTGGCTATCCATTTAGCTATAGCGTGGGTCAGTTTACTGGAGGTCGACGTATCCATCGATCTGCTTCTAAAACGGCTGCCAAGTGTAGTTTGTCGTACGTTACCAGAAGCAGAGCTTACGCTGGGATCCGTGTGCTTGGCTTGCAAGTGATTCCTCAGACTGGATGTACTTGGGTGATAACTAAACTCAGCTCGACAAATGCTACGTATAACTTTCGTTTTGTCAAGTGTACTATCTGGCAAAGTTTTGAAAATAAACTTCCCATCCATTATCCCTTCTTTCTCCATAATTCAACTTCTGTGCTGATTCTTTTCAATCTGGCTGCACACCCTTCTATGAGACTACCACTCGGCGGCACAGCTACTGTTCATCAGAGTCGCGCGCCCTGTGCAAACACCTCAATACGGGTCGTTCAAGGGGTCAAAGACAACGTGCGTTAATTGTGACATTTTTTCTTAATCGAATTAATATATGATTGCGTTAACTCGTTATTATCGCGCTAATTTTGACAGCCCTAATATATATATATATATGTATATATATATATATTTTAACTAAACAGTAACGGCAATCAATATAAAAAATAAAATACAATAGAACCGCTGGCTCGGAAGTGGAAGAAAAATACAATCGCATTCTGGCCCAAGGCCGTAGCAGCAGAGATACGCAGGACAGGTCCCAGAGACCCGAAGGCCGATGCCGCGGTAGTAGAAAAATACAACCGCGTTCTGCCCCGGGTCTCAGAGACCCGACAGCATTCTGCCCCGGGTCCCTGAGACCCGACAGCATTCTGCCCCGGGTCCCTGAGACCCAACAGCATTCTGCCCCGGGTCCCTGAGACCCGACAGCATTCTGCCCCGGGTCTCAGAGACCCGACAGCATTCTGCCCCGGGTCCCAGAGACCCGACAGCATTCTGCCCCGGGTCCCAGAGACCCGACAGCATTCTGCCCCGGGTTCCAGAGACCCGACAGCATTCTGCCCCGGGTTCCAGAGACCCGAAGGCCGAGGCAGCGCCAGTAGAGCTCTACAGTCCAATGCTCTCGCCATGCTGATAAGCAGTTGTATTTGCAGCAATGTCCCAGTGAAGTGTGAAAACAATATAGAATATAAAATTAAAAAGAGTCTTTAAAGAGTGTAACATGTTTATTTTTGTATTCTTGTTTTTGTTGTGTGCAGAATCAGATCCTTCCCTCCTCAGGAGATCCTGCCGTTAGTTGGCAGAAATGCGTCGCTGATGCAGGTTTCATCAGATGTAGCTACGTTAATATGGAACAACACAACCATAACATTCAGAAATCAGAAAACTATGTGCATGGCAAAATTGTTACTTTAACATTTATTAACGTTTTTCAATTGATTGCAACAAATGTGCTCACGAATTTACCCGTCTGGAAAATGAATCGCAATTTTGTATTTTTGACCCTCTGAATTTACCGTTGGACACACCTCGGCATGAGACGGGACGGATGACATGGGACGCTCCAGGCTGCAGCCATACCTGTCTCGATATAATGCAGCTTTAAGGAGTCCCCCCCCCCGCTGGAGATCAGATATAGACACAGACCCAGTACACACAGACCCAGTACACACAGACCCAGTACACAGAGACCCAGTACACAGACCCAGTACACAGACCCAGTACTCTGTGGTTTAACAGTTTATTTCTTTGTTTACATTAAACTGTAGAAACATAATATAATGAATAATAACTTCATAATATAACATCAGATATTCACCAACACGGGACACTTTGAGAAGAAGAAACCAACCAATCATAATCATTCAGTTTAATATCTGCAGTCACACCTCCCCCCCGAGCTCTGTTTCCTACATTTCCCAGAATGCCGTTCAATAATCCCAGAGGACACACAGTATGTCAACACCACTGCAAACAAAGTGAGTAAATGGATGAATTTTTAAAGTAAAAGATATATATTACGACATTATTCCCAAAATATTACGACTTTATTCCCAAAATATTACAACTTATTCCCAAAATAATACGACTTATTCCCAAAATATTACGACTTTCTTCCCAAAATATTACACCTTTATTCCCAAAATATTACGACTTTATTCACAAAATATTACGACTTTATTCCCAATATATTACGACTTTATTCCCAAAATATTATGACTTTTTTCCCAAAATATTACGACTTTATTCCCAAAATATTATGACTTTATTCCCAAAATATTATGACTTTATTCCCAAAATATTACGACTTTATTTCCGAAATATTACGACTTTATTCCCAAAATATTACGATTTATTCCCAAAATATTACGACTTAATCCCAAAATATTACGACTTTATTCCCAAAATATTATGACTTTATTCCCAAAATATTACGACTTTATTTCCGAAATATTACGACTTTATTCCCAAAATATTACGACTTTATTCCCAAAATATTACGACTTTATTCCAAAAATATTACGACTTTATTCCCCAAATATTATGACTTTATTCCCAAAATAATACAACTTTATTCCCAAAATATTACGACTTTATTCCCAAAATATTATGATTTGTTCCGAAAATATTACGACTTTATTCCCAAAATATTACGACTTTATTCCCAAAATATTATGATTTATTCCCAAAATATTACGACTTTATTCCCAAAATATTACGATTTATTCCCAAAATATTATGATTTATTCCCAAATATTACGACTTTATTCCCAAAATATTACGATTTTATTCCCAAATTATTACGACTTTATCCCCAAAATATTACAACTTTATTCCCAAAATATTACAACTTTATTCCCCAATATTACGACTTTATTCCCAAAAATATTACGACTTTATCCCCAAAATATTACGACTTTATTCCCAAAATATTACGACTTTATTCCCAAAAATATTACGACTTTATCCCCAAAATATTAGAAATTTATTCCCAAAATATTACAACTTTATCCCCATAATATTACAACTTTATTCCCAAAATATTACGACTTTATCCCCAAAATATTACGACTTTATTCCCAAAACATTACGACTTTATCCCCAAAATATTATGACTTTATCCCCAAAATATTACAACTTTATTCCCAAAATATTTCGATTTTATTCCCAAAATATTACGATTTTATTCCCAAAATATTACGATTTTATTCCCAAATTATTACGACTTTATTCCCAAAATATTACGACTTTATTCCCAAAATATTACAATTTTATCCCCAAAATATTACGACTTTATTCCAAAAATATTACGATTTTATTCCAAAATATTACGACTTTATTCTCAAAATATTACGACTTTATTCTCAAAATATTGAGACTTTATTCCCAAAATATTACGACTTTTTTACTTGAAATATATAATTTCCTACATTTCCCAGAATGCCGTTCAATAATCCCAGAGGACACACAGTATGTCACACCACTGCAAACAAAGTGAGTAAATGGATAAAGTATTAAAGTAAAAGATATATATTATATATATATATATATATATATATATATATATATATATATATATATATATATATATATATATATTAGGACTTTGTTCCCAAAATATTACGATTTTATTCCAAAATATTACGACTTTATTCCCAAAATATTATGAATTTATTCCCAAAATATTACGACTTTATTCCAAAATATTACGACTTTATTCCCAAAATATTATGAATTTATTCCCAAAATATTACGACTTTATTCCAAAATATTACGACTTTATTCCCAAAATATTATGAATTTATTCCCAAAATATTACGACTTTATTCCAAAATATTACGACTTTATTCCCAAAATATTATGACTTTATTCTCAAAATATTAGGACTTTATTCTCAAAATATTGAGACTTTATTCCAAAAATATTACGACTTTTTTACTTGAAATATATAAATTCCTACATTTCCCAGAATGCCGTTCAATAATCCCAGAGGACACACAGTATGTCACACCACTGCAAACAAAGTGAGTAAATGGATAAAGTATTAAAGTAAAAGATATATATTATATATATATATATATATATATATATATATATATATATATATATATATATTAGGACTTTGTTCCCAAAATATTACGATTTTATTCCAAAATTATTACGACTTTATTCCCAAAATATTAAGATTTTATTGCCAAATTATTACGACTTTATTCCCAAAATAGTGAGTAAATTAATGAAGTAAACATCTATATTACGAATTTATTCCAAGAATAATTTGATTGGAATTTGTTTTCCCAAAATATTATGACTTTTTACCTGAAATATTAATTTTTTTTCTTAAATATTAGGACCTTTCCCCATAGTTTGACCTTTGAGGTATAAGTACTCCATCCCCCCAACATTACTACGTGAGTACTTGAGTAAAAGTACTTAGTTACATTGTGGTGGTGAGTTCTTGGAACAGATGAAATTGAACTGGTTTTCGTTGTCGATCTTTTTGACCCACTGGTGCCCCCCCCCTCTGTCCATGGCTCCAGACATGTTGCAGTCGTCCCCCTTAGTCTCGCTGGTGTTCCAGTTGGTGTAGTGGACCGTCTCGTCACTGACCCAGAACCAGAAGTCCAGGGTGCAGGTGTAGCGCAGTCCCATCCACACGTAGGGACTGGAGGCCATCTTGGCTTTCTCCTGGACCCAGAGCTGCTGGTCCAGGTTGGTGATGGAGACCAGGTCGCCATGGTGATCTCTGCAGTAGTATAACGCCTCCACCCAGGTCAGGTTCTCCTGGATCAGGATCACAGAATCTGTCAGGAGAGAAGGGGGGTCAATCAGGGGCGGGGTGAGTATAATAATACCAAAAGAAATCCCATTTCTACATAAATGATCTAATGTAAATATGTATTCATGTTTCCAGTGGTGAAATATCCCTTTAAATAACAGCTGTAACATTTTAAATCTAACAAGCAGTCTGTGATATTTTAGCTGAACTGAGACACTTCTTCTCTTCTATCTCTTCTATTAATCGCGGGATATATATGTAATAACCCAGTAAATAGAGTACATGGAGCAGATGTAGATGAAGACCAGCGTCAGAGACCTGCTGCTGGACTCACCGTCGCAGCAGAAGAAGGTTTTGGTTTCATTACAGTGATCAGAGCTCCAGTTTCCACCTGACGTAGTCATACCACATGTCTTCTTAGGGTCTTGTTCCCAGTGTGTGAAAGAGAATCTGCTCCCATCAGACCAGCTCCAGTCCTTGAACAGGCCGATCCAGAATGTCCCTCCATCATTCTGGGGGTGGGTCCTGAAGTTCTCCAGCTGCTGGACTCCACTGATCAGGTTTGTGTAATATTCTCTGCAGTAGCTCTGAGCATTAGGCCAGGTCATCTTATCATCACTGACATAAAATCTTTTGCCGGATGTCTTGTTGCGTTCTGTGAAACACACAGACAACAGTTTTGGTTCTTATTTAGTCTCATAAAGTTCTACATTATCTTTATTTCAAAACAATAATGTGATATCAATTCAGAAAATATCAATTATTCAAGAGAGAACAGACTCCATGCGCCACATATTCTCACCGTCATAGCAGATAAAATTATGGAGTACATCACAAGAGATGTCATCCCACTTGCCATCATAATACATCCGCACACAGTTCTGCTGATAGTTGTAATTATTCGGCTCTCCTGTAGACCATTTACTATCTTTGAACTCCACCCCGGACAGAGACCAGCGCCAGTCTCTCTGCAGCCCGATCCAGGCTCCGGATTGGTTATGCTGCTGGAGTCTCTTCATGTCTTCCTGGTTAGACACTGTGGCCAGGTCAGTGTGGTGTGTTCTGCAGTACTTCTGGGCTTCTTTCCAGGTCTTGTTCTGTCCAATGAAGTGGTAGTCACACAGCTGACCCCCAGTGGAGGACCACTGACCTGATAACAGAGAAGAAACTGCAGCGATGGAGCTGATAGCTACACAAGCATCTGCTCATTTAAATATAACTTGGTTTTGTTTATGAACCTGGACTCTATTTCCCATGTGTTTGTGTCTGGTGTTAAAGACTAAGATCCTTTATGTTTAACATGAAATAGCCCCAAAATCCCCATCATATACTGTACTATACTCATTTACATGTGGAGATATGCTGCTCTATACATGCTAAAAGTAGTGATTATTTACATGGAGTCTGGTGGAGATATGCTGCTCTATACACGCTAAAAGTAGTGATTATTTACATGGAGTCTGGTGGAGATATGCTGCTCTATACACGCTAAAGTAGTGATTATTTACATGGAGTCTGGTGGAGATATGCTGCTCTATACATGCTAAAAGTAGTGATTATTTACATGGAGTCTGGTGGAGATATGCTGCTCTATACACGCTAAAGTAGTGATTATTTACATGGAGTCTGGTGGAGATATGCTGCTCTATACGCGCTTAAGTAGTGATTATTTACATGGAGTCTGGTGGAGATATGCTGCTCTATACATGCTAAAAGTAGTGATTATTTACATGGAGTCTGGTGGAGATATGCTGCTCTATACACGCTAAAGTAGTGATTATTTACATGGAGTCTGGTGGAGATATGCTGCTCTATACACGCTAAAAGTAGTGATTATTTACATGGAGTCTGGTGGAGATATGCTGCTCTATACACGCTAAAGTAGTGATTATTTACATGGAGTCTGGTGGAGATATGCTGCTCTATACACGCTAAAAGTAGTGATTATTTACATGGAGTCTGGTGGAAATATGCTGCTCTATACACGCTAAAAGTAGTGATTATTTACATGGAATTTGGTGGAGATATGCTGCTCTACACACGCTAAAAGTAGTGATTATTTACATGGAGTCTGGTGGAAATATGCTGCTCTATACACGCTAAAAGTAGTGATTATTTACATGGAGTCTGGTGGAAATATGCTGCTCTATACACGCTAAAAGTAGTGATTATTTACATGGAATCTGGTGGAGATATGCTGCTCTACACACGCTAAAAGTAGTGATTATTTACATGGAGTCTGGTGGAGATATGCTGCTCTACACACGCTAAAAGTAGTGATTATTTACATGGAGTCTGGTGGAGATATGCTGCTCTATACACGCTAAAAGTAGTGATTATTTACATGGAGTCTGGTGGAAATATGCTGCTCTATACACGCTAAAAGTAGTGATTATTTACATGGAATTTGGTGGAGATATGCTGCTCTACACACGCTAAAAGTAGTGATTATTTACATGGAGTCTGGTGGAGATATGCTGCTCTATACACGCTAAAAGTAGTGATTATTTACATGGAGTCTGGTGGAGATATGCTGCTCTATACACGCTAAAAGTAGTGATTATTTACATGGAATCTGGTGGAGATATGCTGCTCTACACACGCTAAAAGTAGTGATTATTTACATGGAGTCTGGTGGAGATATGCTGCTCTATACACGCTAAAAGTAGTGATTATTTACATGGAGTCTGGTGGAGATATGCTGCTCTATACATGCTAAAAGTAGTGATTATTTACATGGAGTCTGGTGGAGATATGCTGCTCTATACACGCTAAAAGTAGTGATTATTTACATGGAGTCTGGTGGAGATATGCTGCTCTATACACGCTAAAAATAGTGATTATTTACATGGAGTCTGGTGGAGATATGCTGCTCTATACACGCTAAAAGTAGTGATTATTTACATGGAGTCTGGTGGAGATATGCTGCTCTATACACGCTAAAAGTAGTGATTATTTACATGGAGTCTGGTGGAGATATGCTGCTCTATACACGCTAAAAGTAGTGATTATTTACATGGAGTCTGGTGGAGATATGCTGCTCTATACACTCTAAAAGTAGTGATTATTTACATGGAATCTGGTGGAGATATGCTGCTCTATACATGCTAAAAGTAGTGATTATTTACATGGAGTCTGGTGGAGATATGCTGCTCTATACACACTAAAAGTAGTGATTATTTACATGGAATCTGGTGGAGATATGCTGCTCTATACATGCTAAAAGTAGTGATTATTTACATGGAGTCTGGTGGAGATATGCTGCTCTATACACTCTAAAAGTAGTGATTATTTACATGGAATCTGGTGGAGATATGCTGCTCTATACATGCTAAAAGTAGTGATTATTTACATGGAGTCTGGTGGAGATATGCTGCTCTATTCACGCTAAAAGTAGTGATTATTTACATGGAGTCTGGTGGGTTTGGTGATGGTGATTTCTGTTTCATGTTAAACTAAAAGGATCTTCCTCTTTAACTAAAAGGTCTATCTCTGTAGGGATCCATCCCATAATGATGTCACACACTTAGAATAATAATCTGAGTCTGTCAGCAGCAACACAACTTTTAGTGGACGCTGACTGATGCTGAACATCTGTCCTGTAGGGTAACATTACAGCTTGTTTCTAACATTACAGCTTGTTTCTAACATTCCAGCTTGTTTCTAACATTCCAGCTTGTTTCTAACATTCCAGCTTGTTTCTACCATTACAGCTTGTTTCTACCATTACAGCTTGTTTCTACCATTACAGCTTGTTTCTACCATTCCAGCTTGTTTCTACCATTCCAGCTTGTTTCTACCTGAGGACTGAGCTGTCCAGGTGACCCACTTACCCATCACAATGAACACAACCAGACTCCACTGCATCTTCGCCCTGTTAGAAGATAATAAACAGTTATTTTGGGATGAAATCAGGATTATTTTACACGATCACTCACTGACTTCTGGAAAAGACGTTGCAGTTATTGAAGAAACAACAAAGTTCAACAAGTCAACAGTGTGACACCTTGAAATGGGACATTTGCATTCAAACGTTAGATATTTTGAATATGTCTTAAAATAAATAATATGAAAATGATTTAATTATATTCAAATGTTGTCGTAGTGAGTTTAGCCGTGGGGAGGAGGTGAAACAGACAGAACAACAGGCTGTCTTTATGTTTAGGGATGCTTCGTATAACCCAGTCCCTCAGGATGCAAATCAGACATTTACCTATTCATCACATTCAGCTGCATCTTAAAGGGTTACTCTGCTTTATTTGGTAAAAGTAGTGATTATTTACATGGAGTCTGGTGGAGATATGCTGCTCTATACACGCTAAAAGTAGTGATTATTTACATGGAGTCTGGTGGAGATATGCTGCTCTATACCCGCTAAAAGTAGTGATTATTTACATGGAGTCTGGTGGAGATATGCTGCTCTATACATGCTAAAAGTAGTGATTATTTACATGGAGTCTGGTGGAGATATGCTGCTCTATACATGCTAAAGTAGTGATTATTTACATGGAGTCTGGTGGAGATATGCTGCTCTATACACGCTAAAAGTAGTGATTATTTACATGGAGTCTGGTGGAGATATGCTGCTCTATACATGCTAAAAGTAGTGATTATTTACATGGAGTCTGGTGGAGATATGCTGCTCTATACATGCTAAAAGTAGTGATTATTTACATGGAGTCTGGTGGAGATATGCTGCTCTATACATGCTAAAAGTAGTGATTATTTACATGGAGTCTGGTGGAGATATACTGCTCTATACACGCTAAAAGTAGTGATTATTTACATGGAGTCTGGTGGAGATATGCTGCTCTATACACGCTAAAAGTAGTGATTATTTACATGGAGTCTGGTGGAGATATGCTGCTCTATACACGCTAAAAGTAGTGATTATTTACATGGAGTCTGGTGATAAGAAGTAAGTCGCTTAAATAACAGAAAATGTACTAGCAGCTCCTTAAAAAAACATAAATGATGTGTATATCATTAATATAGCCTAGAGATTCATTCAAATCTGTTTACTTAAATATTGAGAAATCAACTAAAAGACTTTGAAGGAAAAGTGGAAACCTTCTCAAGATATGAATCAGATTTTACATTCAGTGTCACGTTGAATACGATCCTCTTCTGCAAAGCCACACGCATTAAAATGGGAAATTAATTTCAGAGCATGTGGAGAAAAAAATGGATACAGAGCGTTGAAAAGAGATTAGAAAAAGTTTCAAAAATGTGGAAAAATACAAGAAAACGTCAAGAAAATGCAGCAAAAATGTTACAAAAATTCAGCAAGAAGTGACAACGTTTTTTGTAAATTTTGATCCAGAAAGATAAAAAGTTGCTCTAAGATTAAGAAGTGGAATCGAACCGAGCCGAGTGTTTGACACACACACACCCACAGAGACACACACAGACACACACACCCACAGAGACACACACAGACACACACACACCCACAGAGACACACACAGACACACACACACCCACAGAGACACACACAGACACACACACACCCACAGAGACACACACAGACACACACAGAGACACACACAGACACACACACACCCACAGAGACACACACAGACACACACACCCACAGAGACACACACAGACACACACTCCCACAGAGACACACACAGACACACACACACACAGAGACACACACAGACACACACACACACAGAGACACACACAGACACACACACACACAGAGACACACACACACACACACATACAGAGACACACACAGACACACACAGAGACACACACAGACACACACACCCACAGAGACACACACAGACACACACACCCACAGAGACACACACAGACACACACACCCACAGAGACACACACAGACACACACACCCACAGAGACACACACAGACACACACACCCACAGAGACACACACAGACACACACACCCACAGAGACACACACAGACACACACACACACAGAGACACACACAGACACACACACACACAGAGACACACACACACACACACATACAGAGACACACACAGACACACACACACCCACAGAGACACACACAGACACACACACCCACAGAGACACACACAGACACACACACACACAGAGACACACACAGACACACACACACACAGAGACACACACACACACACACATACAGAGACACACACAGACACACACACCCACAGAGACACACACAGACACACACACACACAGAGACACACACAGACACACACACACACACAGAGACACACACAGACACACACACCCCATTAAAGTGGGACCAGACAGCCGAGTGTGTAACCTACATCTCGTGGAGGTCTCAGCTTCTTTTGGTCGTATTTCTACAACTTTTTCTAAAGTTTTGACACTTTTTCAACTTTTTTCCCCAATTTTTTCATTAAGGCCAAAAAATACCTCAAAAATACAATAAAAAAACACACATACACACACACACACACACACACACACACACACACACACACACACACACCCCCCCCATTTAAAGTGGGCCAAGCGGCCGAGTGTGTACCTTACCTGTCGTGGAGGTCTCAGCTTCACTCTGCTCGTTGCCGACGGCGACTAATTGATCCTCCTCATAACTCTGCTCTCACCTGGTCGTCTTCATTTGAATATTAAAATATCCAGGTGCTGCGTCATCATTATTTAGGGACTAGTGTGTGGGTGTGTGTGTGTGTCTGTCTCAGACACAGCTACTGTGTCCTCTCAGCGTTATAGTCCATCAGTAGATCTGCATCTTGTTGTCTTTGTCATCGGCACCATGACAACAAAGATAAGTCTGATAGAAGATTCTCACTTTTTAGGATTTTTTGAGTATTTTCAGACCTTAGTGAAAAAAAGGGTAAAAAACTTCAAAAAAGTGACAAATTTCAGAAAAAAGTGATAAAATCTTTGAAAAATTGACAACAACTTCTAAAAACTGGTAAAAACTTATTATATTTTTTATATTCTAAACCTTGACTTTTTGTTTGTTTTGAGCATTTTTAGGTCTTGGTGAAAAAAGGGGAGAAAAACATTTAAAAAAGTGACAAAATCGTTTAAAAAAATGCTGGCTCTATACATGCTAAAAGTAGTGATTATTTACATGGAGTCTGGTGGAGATATGCTGCTCTATACATGCTAAAAGTAGTGATTATTTACATGAAGTCTGGTGGAGATATGCTGCTCTATACACGCTAAAATTAGTGATTATTTACATGAAGTCTGGTGGAGATATGCTGCTCTATACACGCTAAAAGTAGTGATTATTTACATGGAGTCTGGTGGAGATATGCTGCTCTATACACGCTAAAAGTAGTGATTATTTACATGGAGTCTGGTGGAGATATGCTGCTCTATACACGCTAAAAGTAGTGATTATTTACATGGAGTCTGGTGGAGATATGCTGCTCTATACACGCTAAAAGTAGTGATTATTTACATGGAGTCTGGTGGAGATATGCTGCTCTATACACGCTAAAAGTAGTGATTATTTACATGGAGTCTGGTGGAGATATGCTGCTCTATACACACTAAAAGTAGTGATTATTTACATGGAGTCTGGTGGAGATATGCTGCTCTATACACGCTAAAAGTAGTGATTATTTACATGGAGTCTGGTGGAGATATACTGCTCTATACACGCTAAAAGTAGTGATTATTTACATGGAGTCTGGTGGAGATATGCTGCTCTATACACGCTAAAAGTAGTGATTATTTACATGGAGTCTGGTGGAGATATGCTGCTCTATACACGCTAAAAGTAGTGATTATTTACATGGAGTCTGGTGGAGATATACTGCTCTATACACGCTAAAAGTAGTGATTATTTACATGGAGTCTGGTGGAGATATGCTGCTCTATACACGCTAAAAGTAGTGATTATTTACATGGAGTCTGGTGGAGATATGCTGCTCTATACACGCTAAAAGTAGTGATTATTTACATGGAGTCTGGTGGAGAAAGTCTCTTCATCATCAGCATCCTGCAGATGAAGCAGTGTGTGCGTGTGTGCGTGTGTGCGTGCGTGTGTGTGCGCGTGTATCTGTGTGATTGATTGTATGTCTTTGTGTGAGTGTGTGTCTCTGTCTGTGTCTGTCTGTGTGTATGTGTTTGTGCCGGTGTGTCTAAATTGACTATAATGTAATCAGATAGCTTGATAGTTTTTTTGTATCTGGAGTATCAGAGCCCGCCCCCTCTCTGCCCCCCCCCCTCCTTTAAGCCTCTTAGCGGCTGTAAATCGCCTGTAGCCGCCGGTGATCTAATCCCTCAGCGGAAACCTTCCCTCGTCTTTGTCTCCTTCGGTTCCTCGGTTCCTGTCACCCTGCCAGACCCGGACCCGGACCCAGACCCAGA
>CM057245.1:31919594-31942094 GCA_029931835.1 Etheostoma nigrum
TCTGTATGTCCCTCTGTCTATCTGTCTGTGTCTCTGTCTCTCTCTCTGTCTCTCTGTCTCTCTGTCTGTGTCTCTGTCTCTCTCTCTCTGTGTCTCTGTCTGTCTCTCTGTGTCTCTGTCTCTCTCTCTGTGTCTCTCTCTGTCTCTGTCTCTCTGTGTCTCTGTCTGTCTCTGTGTCTCTCTCTCTGTGACTCTGTGTGTCTCTGTGTGTCTCTGTCTGTCTAGTCTGATGTCGGGCCTGTCCTCCATGGAGTCCAAGGCGTGCTGCAGGATGGGCGTCCTCACCGTCACCTACTACCTGTGGACCACCTTCATCGCCGTGGTGGTCGGCATTGTCCTCGTCCTCATCATCAAACCCGGCGTCGGCACGGAGATGGAGAGCCACCGGCTGGGGGGGGGGCCCGTCATGACCTCGGCCGACGCCCTGCTCGACCTCATCAGGTGAGAGAGTCACACACCTGCTGACCTCATCAGGTCACACACCTGCCATCAGGTCATAAGTATTTGAACACGCTGCTATTTTGCAAGTTCTCCCACTTAGAAATCATGGAGGGTCTGAAATTGTCATCGTAGGTGCATGTCCACTGTGAGAGACATAATCTAAAAAAACATCCAGAAATCACAACGTATGATTTTTTAACTATTTATTTGTATGATACAGCTGCAAATAAGTATTTGAACACCTGTCTATCAGCTAGAATTCTGACCCTCAAAGACCTGTTAGTCTGCCTTCAAAATGTCCACCTCCACTCCATTAATTATCCTAAATTAGATGCACCTGTTTGAGGTCGTTAGCTGCATAAAGACACCTGTCCACCCCATACAATCAGTAAGAATCCAACTACTAACATGGCCAAGACCAAAGAGCTGTCCAAAGACACTAGAGACTAAATTGTCCACCTCCACAAGGCTGGAAAGGGCTACGGGGACATGTCCAAGCAGCTTGGTGAAAAAAGGTCCACTGTTGGAGCAATCATTAGAAAATGGAAGAAGCTAAACATGACTGTCCATCTCCCTCGGACTGGGGCTCCATGCAAGATCTCACCTCGTGGGGTCTCAATGATCCTAAGAAAGGTGAGAAATCAGCCCAGAACTACACGGGAGGAGCTGGTCCAGGACCTGAAAAGAGCTGGGACCACCGTTTCCAAGGTTACTGTTGGTAATACACTAAGACGTCATGGTTTGAAATCATGCATGGCACGGAAGGTTCCCCTGCTTAAACCAGCACATGTCAAGGCCCGTCTTAAGTTTGCCAATGACCATTTGGATGATCCAGAGGAGTCATGGGAGAAAGTCATGTGGTCAGATGAGACCAAAATAGAACTTTTTGGTCATAATTCCACTAACCGTGTTTGGAGGAAGAAGAATGATGAGGACCATCCCAAGAACACCATCCCTACTGTGAAGCATGGGGGGGTAGCATCATGCTTTGGGGGTGTTTTTCTGCACATGGGACAGGGCGACTGCACTGTATTAAGGAGAGGAGGACCGGGACCATGTATTGGGAGATTTTGGGGAACAACCTCCTTCCCTCAGTTAGAGCATTGAAGATGGGTCGAGGCTGGGTCTTCCAACATGACAATGACCCGAAGCACACAGCCAGGAGAACCAAGGAGGGCTCTGGAAGAAGCAGATCAAGGTTCTGGGGGGGCCTAGCCAGTCTCCAGACCTAAACCCAATAGAGAATCTTTGGAGGGAGCTCAAACTCCGTGTTTCTCAGCGACAGCCCAGAAACCTGACTGATCTAGAGAAGATCTGTGTGGAGGAGTGGGCCAAAATCCCTTCTGCAGTGTGTCAAACCTGGTGAAGAACTACAGGAAACGTTTGATCTCTGGAACTGCAAACAAAGGCTACTGTACCAAATATTAACATTGATTTTCTCAGGTGTTCAAATACTTATTTGCAGCTGTATCATACAAATAAATAGTTAAAAAATCATACATTGTGATTTCTGGATGTTTTTTTAGATTATGTCTCTCACAGTGGACATGCACCTACGAGGACAATTTCAGACCCTCCATGATTTCTAAGTGGGAGAACTTGCAAAATAGCAGCGTGTTCAAATACTTATTTTCTTCACTGTATATGCGTTGTATATTATAATTAGTAGATTAATCCCAAAACATGCGTCATATTTAATGAGTAACAATGTCTTCGTTCCTCCCCAGGAACATGGTCCCCTCCAATCTGATCGAGGCCACGTTCAAACAGGTAAGCCCCGCCCCTTCCTGTGTCCACCAGGGACTTAAAGGGCTTAGAAATTAAAAATCTCTTTTCTGGGATTTGGGGGTTATTTTGTGTCTCTGGTGCTTCCACACACACACATACACACACACACAATAGTTAGATTAGTAATAATAATATAGTAATAGTATTAATACAATAGTAAAAGTTAAAGCACCAAGAGACAATATTATCGGCTATATTCGGCATTTCCCGATCTATTGGTATCGCCATTTATAATATATAATAATATTATTATATATGATTTTTTTTATATTTATTCATCTGAATCATTTATAATGACAAAATAAAAGATTCTGATGAATGTTTCTTTTTAAATTAAACAGAAAGTTTCCTTTTGGGGACGTCATTTGAAATTGGTTAAAAATTTGAAAATGGGAAAAAGATAAAGGTGGTATTGCGATGTATGTGGCCGGTTGGTCCAGCGGTAGAGCGGGCGCACATGTGCTTTGAGGTGCATGCCTCGACGCACAGGTCCAGGGATCGAGTCAGGTCTCCCCCCCCCCCCATTTCTCACCTAACTCTCCTGTCAATAATTAAAGGTGGAAAAGTCCAAAAATTATCTTAAAAAAAATAAAATAGCAATATATCGCAGAATACTGCAATATGTATAAAATCGTAATAATATCGTATCGTATCGGGTGGCGTCTGTGACCCCCCCCCCTCTCAACCAAACGCACGCCCATGCTCTCCACGTTCACTACCTTGCACGTTTTTCTATAAAATAAAGTCCCAGAGTCCACCAGAAGGGGGCGGGACTTCCCCTCTCTGTTCTTCACTTCCTGTAACCAACCCGACCGTGTCCCTTCAGTACAAAACGGACCTGGTTCCGATCCTCAAAGTCCACGCCAAGACCGTCCAGCCCAACTTCGTCTACGTGTTCCCGGACGAGAGCGACCCTAAAGGCCGGACGGTGTTCCTGGAGCTGACCCCGCCTCCGGAGGTCATGTACAAGACCAGTCCCGGCGCCAGCAGCCAGATGAATGTCCTGGGCATCGTCATCTTCTCCGCCACCATGGGTGAGTCACAGATGGAGGGACTCGAGTCACCAGCACCACAGATAAGCTGCTCTATACACGCTAAAAGTAGAGATTATTTACATGGAGTCTGGTGGAGATATGCTGCTCTCTACATGCTAAAAGTAGTGATTATTTACATGGAGTCTGGTGGAGATATGCTGCTCTATGCACACTAAAAGTAGTGATTATTTACATGGAGTCTGGTGGAGATATGCTGCTCTATACACACTAAAAGTAGTGATTATTTACATGGAGTCTGGTGGAGATATGCTGCTCTATACACGCTAAAAGTAGTGATTATTTACATGGAGTCTGGTGGAGATATGCTGCTCTACACACGCTAAAAGTAGTGATTATTTACATGGAGTCTGGTGGAGATATGCTGCTCTATACACGCTAAAAGTAGTGATTATTTACATGGAGTCTGGTGGAGATATGCTGCTCTATACACGCTAAAAGTAGTGATTATTTACATGGAGTCTGGTGGAGATATGCTGCTCTATACACACTAAAAGTAGTGATTATTTACATGGAGTCTGGTGGAGATATGCTGCTCTATACACGCTAAAAGTAGTGATTATTTACATGGAGTCTGGTGGAGATATGCTGCTCTATACACGCTAAAAGTAGTGATTATTTACATCGAGTCTGGTGGAGATATGCTGCTCTATACATGCTAAAAGTAGTGATTATTTACATCGAGTCTGGTGGAGATATGCTGCTCTATACATGCTAAAAGTAGTGATTATTTACATGGAGTCTGGTGGAGATAAGCTGCTCTATACATGCTAAAAGTAGTGATTATTTACATGGAGTCTGGTGGAGATATGCTGCTCTATACACGTTAAAAGTAGTGATTATTTACATGGAGTCTGGTGGAGATATGCTGCTCTATACATACTAAAAGTAGTGATTATTTACATGGAGTCTGGTGGGTTTGGTGATGGTGATTTCGGTGCTGTTAAATTCTTACTATAATAATAATGTCTGAACTGTGTGTTTGCAGGCCTGTTGCTAGGCAGGATGGGAGAGCGAGGCGCTCCATTGGTCAACGTCTGTCAGTGTGTCAACGAGTGCGTCATGAAGATCATCAACGCCGCTGTCTGGTGAGAACAAATACTCTGCACATCCGGCCAATGAGAAGAGAGAATGCTCATCTGACCAATGAGAACATGCAGGAAATGGTCACAGATCAGATTCGAACCCTAGACCTCTGCATCAAGCATAACCCTCTCAGTACATTGCGCCCGCTCTACCACTGAACCAACCCGGCCACTTCTTCTTCTGTTGCTTGTTTTTATGCTTTTTCCTATAATGGCTACATGAGAAGTATATGAGACAATAATAATACAGTCAAAGATGTCTGCCCCCCCCCCCCCAAAGGTACTTCCCGTTTGGCATCATCTTCCTGGTGGCGGGGAAGATCCTGGACATGCAGGACCCGAGCACGCTGGGCAGGAAGCTGGGCTGGTACGGCATCACGGTGCTCGCCGGCCTCTTCGTGCACGGCATCCTCCTCCTGCCGCTCTTCTTCTTCATCCTCACCAAGAAGAACCCGTTCTCCTACATCCGGGGTCTGCTGCAGGCCATGGTGATCGCCCTCGCCACCTCCTCCAGGTCAGAGTCCAACCCCGGGGATATCTGGGAGATATCTGGGTGATAATTGGGAAATATCTGTTTTTTTTGTGTTTCTCTGTGTGTGTGTTTCTGTGTGTGTGTGTGTTTCTTTGTGTTTGTGTGTGTGTGTGTTTCTCTCTGTGTGTGTGTGTGTTTCTGTGTGTGTGTGTGTGTGTGTTCTCTGTGTGTGTGTGTGTGTGTTTCTTTGTGTTTGTGTGTGTGTGTGTGTTTCTGTGTGTGTGTGTGTGTGTTTCTTTGTGTTTGTGTGTGTGTGTGTGTTTCTGTGTGTGTGTGTGTGTGTGTTTCTCTGTGTGTGTGTGTGTGTGTTTCTTTGTGTTTGTGTGTGTGTGTGTGTTTCTGTGTGTGTGTGTGTGTGTGTTTCTTTGTGTTTGTGTGTGTGTGTGTTTCTCTGTGTGTGTGTGTGTGTGTGTGTGTGTGTGTTTCTTTGTGTTTGTGTGTGTTTCTCGGTGTTTGTGTGTGTGTGTGTGTGTGTGTGTGTGTGTTTCTCTGAGTGTGTGTGTGTGTGTGTAGACTAACGTCTGACCGTGCCCCCCCAGCTCGGCCACCCTCCCCATCACCATGAAGTGCCTGCTGGAGAACTGCCATGTGGACCGGCAGATCGCCCGCTTCGTGCTGCCCGTGGGCGCCACCATCAACATGGACGGCACGGCGCTGTACGAGGCCGTGGCGGCCATCTTTATCGCCCAGGTCAACGACTACGAGCTCGACTTCGGACAGCTGGTCACCATCAGGTACAGCTGGGGGTGTGTGTCTGTGTGTGTGTGTGTGTCGAGTACAGACTATGCAACGCCATCACTAACAGGGACGTTGTAGAGCGTCCTCTGGTGGACAGACTATGCAACGCCATCACTAACAGGGACGTTGTAGAGCGTCCTCTGGTGGACAGACTATGCAACGCCATCACTAACAGGAACGTTGTAGAGCGTCCTCTGGTGGACAGACTATGCAACGCCATCACTAACAGGAACGTTGTAGAGCGTCCTCTGGTGGACAGACTATGCAACGCCATCACTAACAGGGACGTTGTAGAGCGTCCTCTGGTGGACAGACTATGCAACGCCATCACTAACAGGGACGTTGTAGAGCGTCCTCTGGTGGACAGACTATGCAACGCCATCACTAACAGGGACGTTGTAGAGCGTCCTCTGGTGGACAGACTCGGGGATAGGGATGATGTAGAGCGTCCTCTGGTGGACAGACTAGGGGACAGGGACGCTGTAGCTCTGACCTTCAGGTGTTTCCGTTACCTGTCTGACTCCCGGGGGCTGAACCCTTCTCTCTCCACGCAGCATCACGGCGACCGCCGCCAGCATCGGCGCAGCGGGCATCCCCCAGGCCGGCCTGGTTACCATGGTGATCGTACTGACATCAGTGGGCCTGCCGCCAGATGACATCACACTCATCGTGGCCATCGATTGGATCCTGTAAGTTTGACGGTATTTGGTCAAAGATATGTTGATGTTTGATTTCCTCCATGTGGCCCCTAGTTGAATCTGATCTGAAACTCAAGTCTGCGTCCCGTCTTGTCCCTGCAGGGACAGGTTTCGGACCATGATCAACGTTTTGGGAGACGCTCTGGCGGCGGGAATCATCGCCCACCTCTGTCGGAAAGACTTCCCCCGCGGCGGGACAGGAAAGGTAAAAATTTTTTTTTACAGTGTGTTCAGGGGACAGGCAGCTAGAAGATAGTAAGATGTTTTTTACAGTGTGTTCTGGGGACAGGCAGCTAGCAGATAGTGAGATGTTTTTTACAGTGTGTTCTGGGGACAGGCAGCTAGCAGATAGTGAGGAGATGTTTTTTACAGTGTGTTCTGGGGACAGGCAGCTAGCAGATAGTGAGATGTTTTTTACAGTGTGTTCAGGGGACAGGCAGCTAGCAGATAGTGAGGAGATGTTTTTTACAGTGTGTTCTGGGGACAGGCAGCTAGCAGATAGTGAGATGTTTTTTTACAGTGTGTTCAGGGGACAGGCAGCTAGCAGATAGTGAGGAGATGTTTTTTACAGTGTGTTCTGGGGACAGGCAGCTAGCAGATAGTGAGATGTTTTTTACAGTGTGTTCAGGGGACAGGCAGCTAGCAGATAGTGAGGAGATATTTTTTACAGTGTGTTCAGGGGACAGGCAGCTAGCAGATAGTGAGATGTTTTTTACAGTGTGTTCAGATGACAGGCAGCTAGCAGATAGTGAGATGTTTTTTTACAGTGTGTTCAGGGGACAGGCAGCTAGCAGATAGTGAGGAGATGTTTTTTACAGTGTGTTCAGGGGACAGGCAGCTAGCAGATAGTGAGATGTTTTTTACAGTGTGTTCAGGGGACAGGCAGCTAGCAGATAGTGAGGAGATGTTTTTTACAGTGTGTTCAGGGGACAGGCAGCTAGCAGATAGTGAGATGTTTTTTACAGTGTGTTCAGGGGACAGGCAGCTAGCAGATAGTGAGATGTTTTTTACAGTGTGTTCAGATGACAGACAGCTAGCAGATAGTGAGGAAATTATCTAATTTCACTTGCGAGATATGACATCATCCTGACGTTATATACATAATTTATCTGTGTTTATCTGTATTTGTTAGTGTAACCCAGCCCCCCCCCCCCCCCATCCCCGCCCTGTCAACCTGTTCATTACACCTGCTGTCGCTGTCTTCCTGCCTGTTGGTTAGATTAGATTACAGAGTTGACTCAGAATGGGACAACAACCACAACAGATTACATTAGATTAGAGAGACTCTAATCCTAAATGCTGTTGAGTCTTTTTAAGCCACACCCCCTCTGCTGCACTCTGTTTCCAGGCTGAAGGTAAAGCCTAACTCTCACCAAAATGCAACCTGGGTCTTTTTGTAAATGTACCTGAGTCAAACTTTCATTTAAAGCATCATTAGCACCACTTTTAAGATTGACCGTATCCTCGTTTTTGGGTCAAATTGCCTTTTGAAGAGCTAGGAGCGCTACTGTGATAGCATCAGAATCACTATTTTAAAAGACTAAGAATACTCGACACAACATGAGACTTTACTACGAGTATCACCAGGGTCATGGACTCAGTCCATGTGTAGAGACCCTGGTGATGCCGAGTCCATATGTAGAGACCCCGGTGATGCTGAGTCGATGTGTAGTGAACCTGGTGATGCTGAGTCCATGTGTAGAGACCCTGGTGATGTTGAGTCCATATGTAGAGACCCTGGTGATGTTGAGTCCATGTGTAGAGACCCCGGTGATGCTGAGTCCATGTGTAGTGACCCCGGTGATGCTGAGTCCATGTGTAGTGACCCTGGTGATGCTGAGTCCATGTGTAGCGACCCTGGTGATGTCGAGTCCATGTGTAGAGACCCTGGTGATGTTGAGTCCATGTATAGCGACCCTGGTGATGTTGAGTCCATGTGTAGAGACCCTGGTGATGTTGAGTCCATGTGTAGAGACCCTTGTGATGCTAAGTCCATGTGTAGAGACCCTGGTGATGCTGAGTCCATGTGTAGCTACCCTGGTGATGCTGAGTCCATATGTAGAGACCCCGGTGATGCTGAGTCCATGTGTAGGGACCCTGGTGATGTTGAGTTCATGTGTAGTGACCCTGGTGATGCTGAGTCCATGTGTAGGGACTCTGGTGATGTTGAGTCCATGTGTAGGGACTCTGGTGATGTTGAGTCCATGTGTAGTGACCCTGGTGATGCTGAGTAGGACGAGGATACGGTCAATCTTAACAGTGGTGTTTCCTTTATCAGAATACTTTATTTGTCATTATAAATGATTCTGATGAATGAATATTTGAAAAGAAAAAATTGTGACATTCCTAAAAGGCCTAATATCGGTCGATAATATCGGTCGGTCTCTAGTTGTTCGGTCTCTAAAATGTCCGAAAATGGTGAAAAATGTGGATCAGTGTTTCCCAAAGCCCAAGACGACATCCTCAAATGTCTTGTTTTGTCCATAACTCATTGATTAATCTTTGCAGCTCTTAACATGTGTCTTATTGTTTCCTCTCCAGCCTGGACCGTCCTACGGGACGCAGACTCCACACGTTCACAACAACCCTCACAGCGTAGACATGCCAATGACGGAGATGCACACACATAAGGACTGCATGTTCGATAGCATGTGCGACTCGGCGGGCGATAGGAACGCACACACAGTCTACTACAACATCTGCCAGGTGTGACCGGACTGGACCGATCAAATGGAAATGTGCTTCATTTTACCAAAAGTGGATTGGAGCTTTATCTGGAGCGTTGTTCTCAAATAGCTCCAAACTCTGGGGTCTTCCAAAGGGACAAACTATGGGGTCTTCATACAGGACAAACTCTGGGGTCTTCCAAAGGGACAAACTATGGGGTCTTCATACAGGACAAACTCTGGGGTCTTCTAAAGGGACAAACTATGTGGTCTTCATACAGGACAAACTCTGGGATCTTCATACTGGACAAACTCTGGGATCTACCAAAGAGACAAACTCTGGGATCTTCATACTGGATAAACTCTGGGATCTACCAAAGAGACAAATTATGGGATCTTCATACTGGACAAACTCTGGGATCTACCAAAGAGACAAACTCTGGGATCTTCATACTGGACAAACTCTGGGATCTTGATACAGGACAAACTCTGGGACCTTCCAAAGAGACAAACTCTGGGATCCTCATACGGGACAAACTCTGGGATCATCATACGGGACAAACTTTGCGATCTTTCAAAGGGACAAACTCTGCGATCTTCATACGGGACAAACTCTGGGATCTTCCAAAGGGACAAACTCTGCGATCTTCCAAAGCGACAAACTCTGCAATCTTCCAAAGCGACAAGCTCTGGAATCTTCGGATGGGACAATCTTTGGCATCTTCATAAGGGACAAACTCTGGAATCTTCATACGGGACAAACTCTGGGATCTTCATACGGGACAAACTCTGGGATCTTCATACGGGACAAACTCTGGGATCTTCATACGGGACAACCACTGGGACCTACATAAGGAACAACCTCTGGGGTCTTCGGATGGGAAAATCTTTGGCATCTTCATGAGGGACAAACTCTGGGATCTTCATAGTGGACAAACTCTGGAATCTTCATATGGGACAAACTCTGGGATCTTCATACGGGACAAACTCTGGGATCTTCATACGGGATAAACTCTGGGATCTTCATACGGGACAACCACTGGGACCTACATAAGGAACAACCTCTGGGGTCTTCGGATGGGAAAATCTTTGGCATCTTCATGAGGGACAAACTCTGGGATCTTCATAGTGGACAAACTCTGGAATCTTCATATGGGACAAACTCTGGGATCTTCATACAGGACAAACTCTGGGATCTTCATACGGGACAAACTCTGGGATCTTCATACGGGACAACCTCTGGGACCTACATAAGGAACAACCTCTGGGACCTTCGTAAGGGACAACCTCACGGACCTTCATAAGGGACAACCTCTTGGACCTTCATAAGGGACAACCTCTTGGACCTTCATAAGGAACAACCTCAGGGACCTTCATAAGGAACAACCTCTTGGACCTTCATAAGGAACAACCTCTTGGACCTTCATAATGAACAATCTCTGGGACCTACATAAGGGACAACCTCAGGGACCTACATAAGGAACAACCTCTTGGACCTTCATAATGAACAACCTCTTGGACCTTCATAATGAACAATCTCTGGGACCTACATAAGGGACAACCTCAGGGACCTACATAAGGAACAACCTCTGGGATCTTCATAAGGGACAAACTCTGGGATCTTCATACGGGACAAACTCTGGAACCTACATAAGGGACAACCTCTGGTATCTTCATAAGGGATAAACTCTGGAACCCTCATAAGGGACAACCTCTGTGACCTACATACGGGACAACCTCAGGGACCTACCTTTGTGCTGTTATCTGAATCAGGTGACACCACTTCAACCAACCTTTGACTGAACTCTGCATTTGATTGGCCGGTGCTTAGACTGGTTAAAGGATTAAAGGGTGATCCGTGTAATCCGACATCTGAATGAATCCAAGTGCTCTTAATCTTCTGCCCTCGTTCTTCTTTGTCCTTTCATTTGTATCCGAGAGCATGCTGGCATGCGTTCTACCTGGCTTCACTTGAAGTCAATCACGTTATTTTTTGCAAACAAACTGCACTCTCAGAAGAAAAAGTTCAAAACGTTTCCTTTAAGTAGTCTATGTAATGAGCATCAACTAATTCCTGCTGTTTTACATTTAAACATAAGGGACAAATACGTCCCTTACACTTCAGAAAGTCCACACTGTACAATGGAAGGTGCATAATTGAAGCTTAAAGGTACATAATTGTACCTTACGGTGCATAAATGTTACCTTAAAGTTGTATAATTGTACCTTAACGTTGTATAATTGCACCTTAAAGGTACATAATTGCACCTTAAAATTGCATAATTGCACCTTAAGGTTGCATAATTGCACCTTAAAGTTGCATAAGCATAATTGTACCTTAAAGGTACATAAATGCACCTTAAAGGTGCCAAAATGTACCTTAAAGGTGCCTAAATGTACCTTAAAGGTTCATGATTGCACCTCAAATGTGCATAAATGTACCTTCAAGGTGCCTAAATGCACCTTTAAAGGTGTATAATTGTACCCTAAAGATATATTTTTGTACTTTTAAGGGAAGATGTGCTAAGGTTTAAGGAACATACATGGACCTGTATTGTAGCTCTTTTTCTGACAGTGTGGGATTATGGGAATTGCAAGTCAGTTGCAGCTAACAGGTGCTAGTTTGGGAGTTATTACTTTAATACTTATTATTAATTCTATTATTATTATTATAATAACTTATTACTTACCCTTGTGTTGTCCTCCCGGGTCAAAAAGATTGACACTTAACACTTTTTTGGTCCTTTTTTTTGACGTTTTCAACACATTATTTGTTTTAATTTCAATAACACCACCTTACATGTTTTATACTTTTTGGTATCCAGGGTCAATAACCCTAATTTTTTATAGAATTACACCTGATATTTGAGCTAATAAAGCAGAAATTCTGAATTATTTTGACTAATAGTTAAGATCAGAGGTATGTATGATTTCAAACCATTTCAATTTACAACCGAAATTCCATGAAAGTGATTTTTATTCCAAAGAGCGTTGCATGGAATCCATTCTTCGTGGTAATTTGGTTAAAATGAATATTTCAGATATAGACATTTTTTAAAGTGGGTCAAGTTTGACCCGACCAGACATACATGTGCGTTTGTTTATGAATTTTTGAGAGACAAGCGAGACAATGTCTCCGACAGAGGAGGATGTGGACAGCGAGGGCCGTGACATGAGGTGGAAGATAGTGGAGGAGTTTGGGAGGGAGGATGTGGTAGATGATGATGATGATGATGATGATGAGGAGGATGATGATGATGAGGAGGATGATGATGATGATGAGGATGATGATGATGATGAGGAGGATGATGATGATGTTGATGAGGAGGATGATGATGATGAGGAGGAGGATGATGATGATGATGATGAGGATGATGATGATGAGGATGATGATGATGAGGATGATGATGATGATGAGGAGGAGGATGATGATGAGGAGGATGAGGATGATGATGAGGAGGAGGATGATGAGGATGAGGATGAGGATGATGATGATGATGAGGATGATGATGAGGAGGATGATGATGATGTTGATGAGGATGATGATGATGATGAGGAGGATGATGATGATGATGAGGAGGATGATGATGAGGATGATGATGATGATGAGGATGATGATGATGAGGATGATGATGATGAGGAGGAGGAGGATGATGAGGATTATGATGATGATGATGAGGATGATGATGATGAGGATGATGATGATGATGATGATGATGAGGAGGATGATGAGGATGAGGATGATGATGAGGATGATGATGATGATGAGGATGATGATGATGATGAGGATGATGATGAGGAGGATGATGATGATGTTGATGAGGATGATGAGGAGGAGGATGATGATGATGAGGATGATGATGATGATGAGGATGATGATGATGATGAGGATGATGATGAGGATGATGATGATGATGATGATGAGGAGGAGGAGGAGGAGGATGATGATGATGATGAGGATGAGGATGATGATGATGATGATGAGGAGGATGATGAGGATGATGATGATGAGGATGATGATGATGATGATGATGATGATGAGGATGATGATGAGGATGATGATGATGAGGAGGAGGAGGAGGAGGAGGATGATGATGATGATGAGGAGGATGATGATGATGAGGAGGATGATGAGGAGGATGATGATGATGAGGATGATGATGATGAGGATGATGATGATGAGGATGATGATGAAGTGCTGGATGATCCTTAGAGTTGCGCAACGCAGTAACCGGCGGTAGACGTGTCGGCGCGAAGCATCCGGCACAAACGGGTTAACTTAAAATTTCGACCCAGAAAAACTAAATGAAATAGAAAAATTTAAATTTCAACATGTTGTTGTTCTTTTTCTACACTTAATTCCTATTTTTTGTCACTTTTTGGACGTTTTTTTAATTATGTTTTAATCAATTTTTATCAATATTTTTGTCACGTTTCCCTATTTGTTTGGTCACTTTTTCAGCATTTAAAATAATAATGGTTTTGTTGATTTTTTCTGATGTTTTTACGTCACTTTTCCAATTTTTTTGGGTCATTTTTTCAGCATTTCCCCCTCCTGGTGTCCTCCTTTAATAAATATCTATATCTGAAATATGAGTTTCTTTTTAACCAAATCACCATAAAAATGGGTTCCTTCCAACGCTCTTTCATTCCTCTGATCTTAACTATTAGTCAAAATAATTCATAATTTCTGTTTTTTTAACTCTAATATTAGGAATAATTCTATATAAATTAGGTTTAACTCTAATATTAGGTATAATTCTATATAAATGAAAGTTATTGACCATGAACTCCAGAAAGTATAAAACTAGTAAGGTGGTGGTAGAGGAGTCTGAAAAAGGGACAAAAATGTCAAATTTTCAGTTTTCAAGTGTCAGTTTTTGACCCGGGAGACAACACGAGGGTTAAAAGTAATACTTTTGTTGATTTTTCCGATGTTTCTGATGTTTTTACGTCACTTTTCTGATATTTTTGTCACTTTTCAGCATTTAAAAAATTAATGTTTTTGTTGATTTTTTTCCTGCTTTTTTGTAGTTTTTTTCCAACATTTGTCACATATTTCAGCGTTCTTTTGTCATATTTCTGATTTGGAAAGTTTTTGGAAATGTGTCAGATTTGACCCGAGGACAACAGGACGGTTACGTATAAAAACGTAGTAAAAACGTAGTAAAAACGTAGTAAAAACTAGTAAAAACGTAGTAAAAACGTAGACCTGCCTTAACTTGACTGTTGACATTCTGTTTTAATCCAAAACCTCAACGTTCATCTGCCAACGCACGCTTATTATTGTTATTATTATTATTATTATTATTATTAACTATTACCGATTTCATCAAACTGCATCATGACCTTCATGTATTGTTGTTTTTATATGAAATATTAAACTGTTTTGGGATTTTGTGTAATTTATGTTTTTATTTGTATCTGAGAATAAATATATTAATCTTAATTGTGTCCGTTCAGTTATGGAGCGCGTTGACGTGTGAGAGACAAGGACGTCAGGCGGGACATCAGGACTTCCCGTGAGCGCACACGCCGACACAGCACGCGCACACACACACACACACACACACACACAAACACACACACACACGAACACGAACACGAACACACACACACACAGCCCTGGACAAGAAATGAACTAGCAATGTAAAGATCAACACACACCAGAGACGGATCACCATGCACGACACCATGCAGGGGACCATACGGGGGACCATGCAGGGCACCATACAGGGGACCATACGGGGGACCATACAGGGGACCATGCAGGGGACCATGCAGGGGACCATACGGGGCACCATGCAGGACACCATGCAGGTGACCATACGGGGGACCATGCAGGGCACCATGTAGGGGACCATGCAAGGCACCTTATGGGGACCATACGGGGGACCATGCAGGGGCACCATGCAGGGCACCATGTAGGGGACCATGCAGGGCACCATGCAGGGGACCATGCAGGACACCATGCAGGGCACCATGCAGTGCACCATGTAGGGGACCATACGGGGCACCATGCAGTGCACCATGTAGGGGACCATACGGGGGACCATACAGGGGACCATGCAGGGGACCATTCAGGGGACCATACGGGCACCATGCAGGACACCATGCAGGGGACCTTACGGGGGACCATACAGGGGACCATGCAGGGCACCTTGCGGGGCACCATGCAGGGCACCATGCAGGGCACCATGTAGGGGACCATGCAGGGCACCATATGGGGCACCATTCAGGGGACCATGCAGGGGACCATACGGGGGACCATGCAGGGCACCATGTAGGGGACCATACGGGGGACCATGCGGGGCACCATGCAGGGCACCATGCAGGGGACCATGTGGGACACCATGCAGGGGACTATGCGGGGCACCATGCAGGGGACCATGCGGGGCACCATGCCGGGGACCATGTGGGGCACCATGCGGGGCACCATGCAGGGGACCATGCGGGGCACCATGCAGGGGACCATGCAGGGGACCACGCAGGGCACCATGCAGGGCACCATGCGGGGCACCACGCAGGGCACCATGCAGGGCACCATGCGGGGCACCATGCAGGGGACCATGCGGGGCACCATGCGGGGCACCATGCAGGGGACCATGCGGGGCACCATGCGGGGCACCATGCAGGGGACCATGCAGGGCACCATGCAGGGCACCATGCAGGGGACCATGCGTCACTTTAATGTTATTTTTGCTGACAGCGGTAATAAATCCTTTAATCTATTCCAGATTCAGTCCAAAGACTTCATTAGAAAACTGCACATGGCCGTGCAGAAGGAAGTCCCACCCCCCACCCCCCCCCCCGCCCGCTGCGGTCCCTATTTTTAACCCACTCCCAGATTCAATAATCCAATAAAGCGAGCGTGAGAGCCCTGAGGACTGAAGCCCAGCGAGGACACGCACCCACAGGTGCTCCGGCTGCTAATCCTTTCACCGCAGGTCGAAGCTACAACGAAGATTTAACGACAACAACAACGTGGATTAAAAGGTTTCCTGGAGTTCGTCTCCTCAAGGACGCGCACCGGAAGCCTGACTCACTTTGTTAAATTAAGTTAAATTAAATTAAGTTAAATTAAATCAAGTTATATTAGTTTAATTTAAAATAGATGAAGTTGAATAAATTAAGTTAAATTAAAGCTGCATTTATGAGTATTGAGGTTGTGTTGTTATTGTGTTGTTGTTGTGTTGTTGTTGTGTTGTGTAATTCACACTGCGGCCTGTAGGGGGATCAACAGGACAAGTAGTAGTATGCTCCCTGTGTACAGTAGTAGTAGTATGCTCCCTGTGTACAGTAGTAGTAGCAGTATGTTCCCTGTGTACAGTAGTAGTAGCAGTATGTTCCCTGTGTACAGTAGTAGTAGCAGTATGTTCCCTGTGTACAGTAGTAGTAGTAGTAGTAGTATGTTCCCTGTGTACAGCAGTAGTAGCAGTAGTAGTATGCTCCCTGTGTACAGTAGTAGTAGCAGTATGTTCCCTGTGTCCAGTAGTAGTAGCAGTATGTTCCCTGTGCACAGCAGTAGTAGCAGTAGTAGTATGCTCCCTGTGTACAGTAGTAGTAGCAGTATGTTCCCTGTGTACAGTAGTAGTAGCAGTATGTTCCCTGTGTCCAGTAGTAGTAGCAGTATGTTCCCTGTGCACAGCAGTAGTAGCAGTAGTAGTATGCTCCCTGTGTACAGTAGTAGTAGCAGTATGTTCCCTGTGTACAGTAGTAGTAGCAAGAGTAGTATGCTCCCTGTGCACAGTAGTAGTAATAGTATGTTCCCTGTGTACAGTAGTATTAGCAGTATGTTACCTGTGTACAGTAGTAGTAGTAGTATGTTCCCTGTGTACAGTAGTAGTAGTAGTTTGTTCCCTGTGTACAGTAGTAGTAGCAGTAGTAGTATGTTCCCTGTGCACAGTAGTAGTAGTAGTATGCTCCCTGTGTACAGTAGTAGTAGTAGTAGTAAGTTCCCTGTGCACAGTAGTAGTATGTTCCCTGTGCACAGTAGTAGTAGTAGTATGTTCCCTGTGTACAGCAGTAGTAGTAGTATGTTCCCTGTGTACAGTAGTAGTAGTAGTTTGTTCCCTGTGTACAGTAGTAGTAGCAGTAGTAGTATGTTCCCTGTGTACAGTAGTAATAGTAGTATGTTCCCTGTGCACAGTAGTAGTATGTTCCCTGTGCACAGCAGTAGTAGTAGTATGTTCCCTGTGTACAGTAGTAGTAGTAGTAGTATGTTCCCTGTGCACAGTAGTAGTATGTTCCCTGTGCACAGTAGTAGTAGTAGTATGTTCCCTGTGTACAGCAGTAGTAGTAGTATGTTCCCTCTGTACAGTAGTAGTAGTAGTATGTTCCCTGTGTACAGCAGTAGTAGTAGTAGTATGTTCCCTGTGTACAGCAGTAGTAGTAGTAGTATGTTCCCTGTGTCCAGTAGTAGTAGTATGTTCCCTGTGTACAGTAGTAGTAGTACTAGTATATTTATTGTTGAATCGTTGACTGTAAAGATGTTTTATTCCATGTGGCAGCAGGAGACATCACTAAATATCACAGTAGTATTTCACAGTATTTTCCGCTGTATTTGTGTACATTCAGCAGTTTTTCTGACCCCAGATGTGTATAAATATCATGAAGTCAGGTATTTTCCGACAGGCTGCACTCGTCGCTGAAGTCCTTGAAGGCGGGGAACCAGTAGCTGTCCTTCCTCTCCGACCTCCTGGTCCTGGGCTGGTTCTTCAGGCGCTGGACTCTGTTGATCCAGCAGACCTGGCCGGCCGCCAGACCGATCATGCAGACCTGTGGGGGGACGGGGGACGGAGGACGGGGGACGGGGACGGGGGACGGGGGGGACACATCACACAAGTTCTTATTTTATATTTCCATGGTTTAACGTCGGAGAAAGCTTCAAAAACTTTGAAAAACAACTAAAAACGTCAAAAAAATCAACAAAGAACTTTCGGAAAAGAGACAAATGTCTCAACGAGGTTTTAACGGAAGATCTGGACCCAGAAAAACTGACTGAAATTAAAAAATTTAAATGTCAACATTTTGTTGTTCTTTTTCTACACTTTCTACATCTCCAGAGTGAGACATCTCACTAGTTTTATCTCCAGAGTGAGACATCTCTCTAGTTTTATCTCCAGAGTGAGACATCTCACTAGTTTTATCTCCAGAGTGAGACATCTCACTAGTTTTATCTCCAGAGTGAGACATCTCTCTAGTTTTATCTCCAGAGTGAGACATCTCTCTAGTTTTATCTCCAGAGTGAGACATCTCTCTAGTTTTATCTCCAGAGTGAGACATCTCACTAGTTTTATCTCCAGAGTGAGACATCTCACTAGTTTTATCTCCAGAGTGAGACATCTCTCTAGTTTTATCTCCAGAGTGAGACATCTCTCTAGTTTTATCTCCAGAGTGAGACATCTCTCTAGTTTTATCTCCAGAGTGAGACATCTCACTAGTTTTATCTCCAGAGTGAGACATCTCACTAGTTTTATCTCCAGAGTGAGACATCTCTCTAGTTTTTGTCAATTTTTGGTGACTCACAATTTATAAATTGATAGAAAAATAATTCAAAAAATGAAAAAGTTACATTTTTTAATTCAAGATGTCTGACGTTGTTACTTTTTTGTCCCAATATTTTCTGCGCTTGTTGATGTTTTTGTCACTTTTTCTGACATTTATGAAGATAAATCCTGACGTTCTGGTCACTTTTACACATGTTTTTGTCACTTTTTTCAAAGTTGTTATCACTTTTTTACATTATTATTAAGATTATTTGATATTTTTATCACTTTTGTAAGAAGTTGTTGTCACTTATATTATTAATAATAATATTTTTCTGCGCTTTTTTGACATTTTTGAAGCACGTCCTTGTCCCTCTTCCCTGAAAGCGTCCCAGGGCTCCGGACTGGCTGCTTACCTAACATACATACATACTTAACATACAATTCATAAACAGCAACAGGTTAGCCAATTTAACAATCACCATCATTATACCAACAATTCCACAAGAATGAAAGTATAACACGTCCAAAAACATTTCCAGTACAAGAACAGAAATATGACTGTACTGAAATGTAAAAAGAAATCAAAATAAAGACACTGAAAAAACAGTAAACAAAAATTCAGTGTTGCTTATGCTGCACTGTAACTTTTATTCTTGTGTTTTATGTGTCCTAATGTTTTAACTATCTATTCATGTGTTTTATCGGTTTTTAATGCTTATGATTTTTAACTGTTTGTACTTGTGTTTTATCTGTTTAACTGATTTTATGTAAAGCACTTTGAATTGCCCTGTTGCTGAAATGTGCTCTACAAATAAAGCTGCCTTGCCTTACCTCGAGCAGCAGCAGGCCGCCGGTCAGCCCGGCCACCAGCACCAGGTGGTTTTGGACCCACCAGACGATCTTCTCCAGGCAGCCGAAGGGAAAGATGCCCTGAACGCCGTGACGCGCCTCCGGCTTCTGCTTCTGCTTCCCATAACCACACATGGTGTTCAGGACCGTCTGCAGAAGGAAATAACCTCGTAATAAGGTTGCACATTGCGTCCACTAAAAGTTGTGTTGTTGCTGCTGACAGACTCAGATTATTATTCTAAGTGTCTGACAACATTATGGGATGGATCCCTACAGAGATAGACCTTTTAGTTAAAGAGGAAGATCCTTTTAGTTTAACATGAAACAGAAATCACCATCACCAAACCCACCAGACTCCATGTAAATAATCACTACTTTTAGCGTGTATAGAGCAGCATATCTCCACCAGACTCCATGTAAATAATCACTACTTTTAGCGTGTATAGAGCAGCATATCTCCACCAGACTCCATGTAAATAATCACTACTTTTAGCATGTATAGAGCAGCATATCTCCACCAGACTCCATGTAAATAATCACTACTTTTAGCGTGTGTAGAGCAGCATATCTCCACCAGACTCCATGTAAATAATCACTACTTTTAGCGTGTGTAGAGCAGCATATCTCCACCAGACTCCATGTAAATAATCACTACTTTTAGCATGTATAGCGCAGCATATCTCCACCAGACTCCATGTAAATAATCACTACTTTTAGCATGTATAGAGCAGCATATCTCCACCAGACTCCATGTAAATAATCACTACTTTTAGCGTGTATAGAGCAGCATATCTCCACCAGACTCCATGTAAATAATCACTACTTTTAGCATGTATAGAGCAGCATATCTCCACCAGCCTCCATGTAAATAATCACTACTTTTAGCATGTATAGAGCAGCATATCTCCACCAGACTCCATGTAAATAATCATCCATCCCATAATGTTGTCACACACTTAGAACCACAGACAGACCGCGGTTCTGACCTGGTTCTGCTGGCGAACGCAGCAGGAGAAGGGAACTCCACAGGCCTCCAGACTGGGGTTGGTGTCTGAACATTCAAAGTAGACGTTATTGGACCAGTCCTTGTAGCTCTCAACTCCGCAGCACTGAAACTACAGAAACACTCTGGGTTATGAAGCCTGATGTGGCCTCGCGGTTCTCCGATCGTTGGGGACACACATCCGTCCTCACCTTCTTCTGGACGAAGTCGATGGCGTTCTCCAGGTCCTGGTCCTCCCTGTAGCGGACGATGGCCTTCATCATCAGCTTCTCCGTCCTCTCCATCACCTGAACAGCAGAACCCAGTTAGTTCGACCCTTTGTGTCGACCTGAAACTTTTTGGTTTTCTGTGTCAAAATATAAAAAAAATTCCAAAGCTTTGGTCGTCTTTAGTCACTTTTTTCAAAGTTTTTCACTTTTTTCAAGGTTTTTGTCGAAATTTTCCCGTGCTTTATTGATGTTTTTATAAAAAACAATTCCTAAGTTTTTCTCACTTTTTCAAAGTTTTTTCATTTTTTTCAAAGTTTTTCTCACTTTTTACAAAGTTTCTGCACTTCTTTGACTTTTTTTCAGCTTTTCCCACGTTTTTGTCACTTTTTCGGACACTTATGAAGATTATCCTGACGTTCTTGTCACTTTGCAGATGTTTTTGTCACTTTTTTCAAAGTTTCTGTCAATAACATTTTCTGCGTTTTTTGACTTTTTGATTGAACATATTGTTTATAACGCTGTAACTACTTCCTGTGTGAATGTAGTTCAACCTTACCACGTCGGTGAAGACGTATCCTACGACTCCAGCAGCAATCTGCAGGAGGAGGACGGTGACCAGGATCCCCAAAAACTACAGAAACCAACAAGAGACAGTAAGAACTCAGCAAAACCAACAAGGAGAAAACCAAGGGCGCGTTATAAGACCCAAAATGGACGCCAATAGTCCCGACCAAGCGCGTGTTATTGACGCTAAAGGAGACTTTTAGCGTCAATAACAACGACAATGCAGCTGACCGAGCGTCCGTATTTTTCGAGATGGAGAACGTGTTGGTGGAGCAGATAATCGTCATGGCAACGAAACAGCAAAACATTACCCTGCACCCTGCTGAGGGAGACCATTTGTGCCAATGTGATGGAAGAAAGATCCTGTAAGTCAATATAATGACGAACTTTCTCAGAACTGGGACTTCATGTCTCTTAGAAAGATTTGCATTATTTACAGAAAGTCTATCGTCAGTTTGAGACACTAACTCATTCATTCATATATATCTGGCTTACAGGATTTATTTATTACATTGGCGTGAATGGGCTTCCATACAGTAGGAATCAGCCAATCAGTGACGAGTCCTACCGTCTTCAGCAGGCAGGGGGCGTTACGCAGCGCCCCGACACACCCCAGGACCGTGATGAGGAACATCGTGGAGCCGACGACGATCAACAGCAGGGCTGGGTCTAATGTCAGGGTGTCAACCACATCTACACACACACACACACACACACACACACACACACACAGAGACACACACACACAGAGACACACACACACACACACACAAACACACACACAGAGACACACGCACACAGAGAGAAAACACATTATAACCACCGTACGTGACGGCAGGTAAAAGTTGAAACATGTCTGATTTTATTTTTCTAGCTCACTCTCAGGAATGTTATCACCATCATTGTTTTTATTACCCAACACACACACACACACACACACACACACACACACACACACACACACACACACACACTGCAACAACACCCTGAGGCCAGATTTTCTCATTCTGACACATTTCACCAATGAAGCCAGATGCCTCCCTCCTGCACCATCACAGCCAGAAAACAACCACATGGGTCGATTCTCTGTTTTCATATATGTGTGTAGTTACTGTAAATATAATATATATATATATATATATATATATATATATATATATATATATATATATATATATATATATACTGTATAATTACTACAGCCATGGCAAACTTTAATCTATTGATTTTTTTTCAAGGACACGATTTTCTAAATTCCAAATAATTAGTAAAAAAAAAAGAAACGTGGTTTGTGGCCAGGGTGGTTCAGTGGTAGGACTGATTTACTAACTAACTCTGACTCTAACTCTGACTCTGACTCTAACTCTGACTCTAACTCTGACTC
>CM057245.1:31944594-31959594 GCA_029931835.1 Etheostoma nigrum
CACACACACACACACACACACACACACAGACACACACACACACACACACAGACACACACACACACACTCACCCAGAAGACGTAGCAGCAGATGAACAGCGTGTACTTTATGCCTCGGTATCCTCTCATCTCCCCAGATCTGCTGCTGTCTCTCTGGGCTCAGGCTGTTATCTGGGAGACGGAGACATGTCCCGGCCTGCAGGACGCATTCCTGCTCAGGTGGACGTCCTGTCATCACGGGGGCGGGGGGGGGGATAGAGGAGGGGGAGGGGGAAGAGGAGGGGGAGGGGGAAGAGGAGGAAGAGGAGGAGGGGAGGGGGGTAAGAGAAGGAAGAGGAGTAGAAGGGGGAAGAGGAAGAGGGGGAAGAGGAGGAAGAGGAGGGGGAGGGGGAAGAGGAGGAGGAGGAGGGGAGGGGGGAAGAGGAGGGAGGAGGAGGAGAGGGGGAGAGGAGGAAGAGGAGGAGAAAGGGGAAGAGGAGGAAGAGGAGGGGGAGGAGGAAGAGGAGGAGAAAGGGGGAAGAGGAGGAAGAGGAAGAGGAGAGGGAGGGAAGAGGAGGAAGAGGAGGGGGAGGGGGAGGAGGGGGAAGAGGAGGAAGAGGAGGAGAAGGGGGAAGAGGGGGAAGAGGAGGAGAAGGGGGAAGAGGAAGAAGAGGAGGAGGAGGGGGAAGAGGGGGAAGAGGAGGAAGAGGAGGAGAAGGGGGAAGAGGAGGAAGAGGAGGGGGAGGAGGAAGAGGGGGAAGAGGCGGAAGAGGAGGAGGGGAGGGGGGAAAGAGGAGGAAGAGGAGGGGGAGGGGGAAGAGGGGGAAGAGGAGGAAGAGGAGGGGGAGGAGGAAGAGGAGGAGAAGGGGGAAGAGGAGGAAGAGGAGGAGGGGAGGGGGAAGAGGAGGAAGAGGAGGAGCAGGAGGAGAAGGAGCAGCTGTCTAGAACGCTGACCGACCTACCCTGTTGGCGGACCCTGGTCCGTCTGTCTTCAGCCCTGCTCTTAGAGTGGTTCCGCCCTCGCCGACCACCTTCTGAGGGTCTCAGCCTGCACCGCCGGTCTCCTGAGAGGCTCAGCCTGCACCGCCGGTCTCCTGAGGGTCTCAGCCTGCACCTCTGGTCTCCTGAGAGGCTCAGCCTGCACCGCCGGTCTCCTGAGGGTCTCAGCCTGCACCTCTGGTCTCCTGAGAGGCTCAGCCTGCACCGCCGGTCTCCTGAGGGTCTCAGCCTGCCCCGCTGGTCTCCTGAGAGGCTCAGCCTGCACCGCCGGTCTCCTGAGGGTCTCAGCCTGCACCTCTGGTCTCCAGAGGGGCTCAGCCTGCACCGCCGGTCTCCTGAGGGTCTTAGCCTACACCGCCGGTCTCCTGAGGGTCTCAGCCTGCACCGCTGGTCTCCAGAGAGGCTCAGCCTGCACCACCGGTCTCCTGAGGGTCTCAGCCTGCCCCGCTGGTCTCCTGAGAGGCTCAGCCTGCACCGCCGGTCTCCTGAGGGTCTCAGCCTGCACCTCTGGTCTCCTGAGAGGCTCAGCCTGCACCGCCGGTCTGCTGAGGGTCTCAGCCTGCACCGCCGGTCTCCAGAGGGGCTCAGCCTGCACCGCCGGTCTCCTGAGGGTCTTAGCCTACACCGCCGGTTTCCTGAGGGTCTCAGCCTGCACCGCTGGTCTCCAGAGAGGCTCAGCCTGCACCACCGGTCTCCTGAGGGGCTCAGCCTGCACCGCCGGTCTCCAGAGGGTCTCAGCCTGCACCGCTGGTCTCCAGAGAGGCTCAGCCTGCACCGTCGGTCTCCAGAGGGGTTTCGCCTTTGTAGCTGGTCAACTAAGGGGTCGTCTTCGCTGCTAGCCGCAGACCCCAGTTCCTGAGTGCCCACTAGTCCCAGTTCCCGAGTGAACCCTAGTCCCAGTTCCTGAGTGCCCACTAGTCCCAGTCCTGAGTGCCCACTAGTCCCAGTTCCTGAGTGCCCACTAGTCCCAGTTCCCGAGTGCCCACCAGTCCCAGTTCCAGAGAGCCCACTAGTCCCAGTTCCCGAGTGCCCACTAGTCCCAGTTCCTGAGTGCCCACTAGTCCCAGTTCCTGAGTGCCCACTAGTCCCAGTTCCTGAGTGCCCACTAGTCCCAGTTCCCGAGTGAACCCTAGTCCCAGTTCCTGAGTGCCCACTAGTCCCAGTTCCCGAGTGCCCACTAGTCCCAGTTCCCGAGTGCCCACTAGTCCCAGTTCCTGAGTGCCCACTAGTCCCAGTTCCCGAGTGCCCACCAGTCCCAGTTCCAGAGAGCCCACTAGTCCCAGTTCCCGAGTGCCCACTAGTCCCAGTTCCTGAGTGCCCACTAGTCCCAGTTCCTGAGTGCCCACTAGTCCCAGTTCCTGAGTGCCCACTAGTCCCAGTTCCCGAGTGAACCCTAGTCCCAGTTCCTGAGTGCCCACTAGTCCCAGTTCCCGAGTGCCCACTAGTCCCAGTTCCCGAGTGCCCACTAGTCCCAGTTCCTGAGTGCCCACTAGTCCCAGTTCCCGAGTGCCCACCAGTCCCAGTTCCAGAGAGCCCACTAGTCCCAGTTCCCGAGTGCCCACTAGTCCCAGTTCCTGAGTGCCCACTAGTCCCAGTTCCTGAGTGCCCACTAGTCCCAGTTCCTGAGTGCCCACTAGTCCCAGTTCCCGAGTGAACCCTAGTCCCAGTTCCTGAGTGCCCACTAGTCCCAGTTCCCGAGTGCCCACTAGTCCCAGTTCCCGAGTGCCCACTAGTCCCAGTTCCCGAGTGCCCACTAGTCCCAGTTCCTGAGTGCCCACTAGTCCCAGTTCCCGAGTGCCCACTAGTCCCAGTTCCCGAGTGCCCACTAGTCCCAGTTCCTGAGTGCCCACTAGTCCCAGTTCCTGAGTGCCCACTAGTCCCAGTTCCCGAGTGAACCCTAGTCCCAGTTCCTGAGTGCCCACTAGTCCCAGTTCCCGAGTGCCCACTAGTCCCAGTTCCCGAGTGCCCACTAGTCCCAGTTCCCGAGTGCCCACTAGTCCCAGTTCCTGAGTGCCCACTAGTCCCAGTTCCCGAGTGCCCACTAGTCCCAGTTCCCGAGTGCCCACTAGTCCCAGTTCCTGAGTGCCCACTAGTCCCAGTTCCTGAGTGCCCACTAGTCCCAGTTCCTGAGTGGGAAAGTTTTTGCACTTAGAAATTGTAAGTAAATCCTACAAGGAATCATCAAGTAAACTTTACTTGCAGATATAAGTTTCTTTTACTAGCAAACCTCAGGTAATTTACTGATGTTTATTAATATGGTTATTGAATTTTACTCTCTCATTCTTTGTAAATTTTACTTAAACTCAGACTGGGGTGACGTCATTGTTCGGTATGGCAGCTTAAACGACAGCTCCTCCGGGAATATCGACTAAACGCCCCGTTAAATGGTCAAATATAACTTTAACTGTCTCTGCTTAACTCGAAAGGGGGGCAAACATGGGAAGGAAGGATGGGAACAAAAAATGCGCCGCTGGAGACCCGGCAAACGAAGGAAATTCAAGAAATGGCTCTCCGATGCAGGTAGACCCGCAAGATGGCGGCGCCGCCGCGTGTCCCCAGCCGAGTGAGGCGGCGAGTTTGACAAAGGTTCTGGAGGAGATAAGGGACTTCCGCAGAGATACGAAGCAACAACTAACCGAAATCATATCAGAAATCACGAGTGTTAACCAAAAACTGGCGGAGGCGGAAACTCGGATTGGACAAGTAGAAGATCGCGTTCAAAGCGTGGAACTGATTATGAGCAAGCTGATAAAAGTCATTAATCAACAAGAAAGCAAGCTACTCGACCAAGAAGGTAGATCTAGAAGGGAGAGCATAAGACTCTACAATGTTCCAGAAGGATCAGAGGGCACGTCGATGGTGATGTTTGTGAGTAAGTTACTACGGGATACACTGGAGGTCCCTCCGGATACGGACCTCGGCATCGAGAGAGTCCATCGTGCACTCGCTCCAAAACCCTCCGACGATGGTGGGGGTAAACCACGGTCAATCATTATCAAATTTCACCGCTACAAAACTAAAGAAGAGATTCTACGTAAGGCTTGGGCAAAGAAGAAGGTGTTGTGGAACGAGAGACCAATATACTTTGACCAAGACTACCCCCCGCCAACTCTTCAGAAACGAAAGGAATACTCTGAAGCCAAACGAGTATTGAAACAGAAGCAGATTCGGTTCCAGACCCCGTTCCCCGCCAGACTACGCGTGTTTTATGACGACGGGACGCGACTGTACCAATCGGCGGGAGAGGCAACCGCGGATATGAAAGACAGAGGACTGCCCGTAAGTGTATTCACACTAGAGTGCGGATCGGGCCGGATATTCCTGTCCGAGCCCGGCCCGCGTCCGACAGAGCAGTAACCGAACCCGACCCGAGCCCGACAGGCATTAAGATATTTCTGTCCGAGTCCGACAGTTAAAATCTCATTTGTTTCTCATACTAATGACACATGTACGTTTGTTTGTGTGAAAGCCGCTTTTATTAAGCAGTTGTAGGAAGGCATTGGGAAATGTCAACAGATGAGCATCAATGCACAGCTGACTTTCCTTCGTTTTCAATAGTTTTAAAATCTTCCATCGTTGCGCTGCCACATGGAGCTTAATACGCACGTCTTTGGTTGTCACAGCACACGGGAAGACGGATGTTAGGGTAATATTTGACATTTATTTTAATCCAAAAACGAACATTTGCATCAGGTGAAACAGGCCCATTGGTTACCTACATAATAAGCTGTTTTAAATTCTAAATGTTCAATGCCTTATCGCGCTGATGTGACCGAGCCCGACCCGAACCCGAGCATCCTTTCTAAAAATCTGTCCCAACCCGGCCCGACCCGTCGGGTACCGTCGGGTCGGGCCGGGCTCGGGTCGGGTATCCATCCTCTAATTCACACCGAGGGAGAGCCTGCTGGAGCAACTGTCACGCACCGTCTGGGAAATGGTTCGGGGCCCGGGACCACAGGGAGAGACTGCAAGCTTTCAGAAGGGGACCTCTGCCCCCTACAGGAGAACCCTAGGTTTGAACCAGCCTTAAAACTTGTCATTTATTATCTCATTTGTGGACATCTACCTTCCCAATTTAAAGAGTAATATGTGAAAGGGAAGGATATATATGCCTTTTTTCTTTAGGTAAATGTACAATAAACACTTTTTTTTTTTTTACGGATAGGCTGCAATGGGGGCCCTCGACCCATATGGGAGACAGATTTTCCCCCACAGCTAGAAGTTCCGTCTAGCTTAGTTCAGGGTCATCCATTAGAGACCCCAACCTTGGAATCACACCAATGTTTCTTATTCTTCTGTTATATATGTTCGTTTGTTCTTGTTTTTTCAGGGATTAGATTATCTAAGGTCCGCTCAGTTGAGATGGTTGACATGCAGCCTTTAGATGCATATGGTTAGAGACAAGGTTAAAATAATCTCCTTCAATGTCAATGGAATGTTGAATCCTATTAAGTGTCTTCATCTAAAATGAAGAAAGAACAAGCCCATATAGTATACTTACAGGAAACACATCTAAACGATAAAGAGCATGAAAAACTGAGGAGAATGGGCTTCGCACATGTTTTCTTCTCCTCATATAAATCTGGACATAGAAGGGGAGTCGCTATTCTTATTTCAAACAAACTGAACTTTGTAAAAGTATCAGAAATGGGAGACAAGGAGGGCAGGTATATTCTAGTTAAGGGCAAAATATATGAGAACCTGGTCACTCTACTAAATGTATACTCGCCCCCACGTAGTTGTGTTAGCTTCTTTTGAAAAATTACTGGTATTATGACAACGGAAACAGAAGGGTTTTTTATTTGCGGCGGTGATCTTAATATACATTTAGATCCTAAGTTAGACTCCTCTAGGGGGAGCGGCTACAACAGGGGGTCTTTACATAAGAAAGTTAATACACTCTTCGAAGAAGTTGGTCTAATTGATATATGGAGGGATCTCTTCCCTAACAGGAGAGACTACACATACTACTCTGCCCCTCATTCTTTGTATACCAGAATAGACTATTTTATAACATTTGGAAAAGATAAAGATAAGATACATTCGTGTGGAATCGGCACTATAGATGTGAGTGACCATGCACCGATAGACTTATCCATTGACTTTAACCTGCAGCCCCGAATTAATACATGGAAATTAAACTCGAGTCTGCTCAACGACCCTGGTTTTAAGGCCAAAATTAAAGAAGAGATTAACCTTTATCTAGAATTCAATAATAATGGTGAGGTTTCTCCTCCTATCCTATGGGACGCATTGAAGGCCGTCATAAGAGGCAAAATCATAGCGATATCTTCATACAAGAAAAAAATGAGAAATAAAACACTGGAGGAACTACAAAACAATCTGAGAGAGCTAGAACAGAGACACAAACTTAGTTTAGCGAACGATATGGGTCTGACCGAGGTTTCTGCCTAAAAGGAAGTTTTTCCTCGCCACTGTCGCACTGTTGCTTGCTCTGGAGGACACTGTTGGGTCCTTGTGAATTCTGGAGTGTGGTCTAGACCTGCTCTATCTGTAAAGTGTCTCGAGATAACGCTTGTTGTGAATTGATACTATAAATAAAATTGAAATTGAAATTGAAATATACTAGATGAAATTAAAAAATTAGGGACAAGATCAACGATCTGGCTCTGCAAGAAGTAAAGAAAAACCTAATGTTTCTAAAACAGCGATATTATGAAGGGGGATCTAATGCAATGAGAAGACTGGCTTGGAAGATGAGGAAGAAAACGGCAGAAAATACGATCCATAGAATTAGAGACCCGAATACTAAAGTGATGAAGAGTGAACTGCATGAAATTCAGGATTCTTTCGAGGTTTTCTATGAAACCCTGTACTCCAGAGTACCAGGGGGTTCTCTACCTCAAATCGATGCCTTCCTGGATTCATTGGAGCTACCTACTTTGACCGAAGAGCAAAATAGAAGTACAGTAATCCCTCGTTTATCGCGGGGGTTACGTTCCGAAAATGACCCGCGATAAGTGAAATCCGCGAAATAGAAAACTTTTTTTTTTTTTACAATTAGCAACTATTACATGTACTGTATACAAATCCAGTGACTCACGTGTAGGCCGTTTCACTGCTCTTCAGACTGGGCCGCTGCATCCTGACTGCGCTCTGCAGTGTTCTCTTCTTCTGAAGCCCGCGGTGCAGGTGTGTTTGTTCGGGAGAAGAACATAGTGATAGGCAGCTGTTGTCGCTCTTTTTTCTTCTTTGCAAAAAGATCCTTGTACACCGACATGCCACCATCGATTACGTTGGAGAACTGTAATGAACGGCTCATCAAAGGGTCCCATTCCTCAGCTACTCGCTTAAGTTCAGTGGCCATTCGCACCATGGTTGCTAAGCGACCAAGCGTTTATGAAAATCCGCGAAATAGCGAATCCGCGATAAGTCAACCGCGAAGTGGCGAGGGATCACTGTATGACTATTGACATATCTGAAGTTGAATTGAAAACCGCAATTAGCAGACTAAAATTAAACAAATCTCCAGGATCCGACGGCTGCACGGCGGAATGGTTTAAGGAGTTTAAAAATGAACTGACCCCAATCCTGCTTCCTACACTGAACTGGGTTTTGAAAGAGGCGCAAACGCCACCTAGCTGGAAGGAGGCGATAATATCGGCCATACCAAAGGAAGGCAGGGATAGATCAGAATGTGGATCCTTCAGACCGATATCAGTTCTTAACGTGGACTATCGGCTGTTTACCTCTATCATGGCGAAACGACTAGAAGAATTCTTACCTAAACTGATACATAACGATCAGACGGGCTTCATACGCCAACGTCAGACACAAGATAATATACGCAGGACACTACATATCATGGAGCATATACAGAAGAATAACATGGAGGCAATAGTGATAAGCATAGATGCTGAAAAAGCATTAGATTCGGTTAACTGGACCTTCCTCTACAGAGTCCTGCACAGATTTGGGTTACACGATACAACTGTGAAAGTTATACAGTCTCTGTATGACAAACCCACAGCCAGGATTAAAGTCAATGGATACTTATCGAAGAGTTTTACCTTAGAAAGAGGCTCAAGGCAAGGATGTGCATGGTCACCTCTACTTTTTGCACTATATCTGGAACCGTTGGCTCAATACATCAGACAGCATGAAGACATCAGGGGAATTAACATTAAGGGAACAGAACACAAACTCGCCTGCTATGCAGACGATATCTTGATATATTTAGGGCAGCCGACATACTCGCTACCAAAATTAATGCAGTCACTCGAAGCGTTTGGTCAATTGTCAGGGTATAAGGTTAATATTGGTAAAACACAGCTACTTTCATATAACTATAGAATACCAGGGGAAATCAAAATCAGGTACCCCCTGTTGTGGCAAACCGACTCTTTTAAATATCTTGGCATCAACTTACCAAGGGATCTCGCAAAACTATTTGAATATAACTACTCACCCATATGTGCAAAAATCAAGGAGGATATGGGAAGATGGAATTTAATTCCTTTCCTCAGCCTGAGTTCGAGAATTGAATCTATTAAAATGAATATCTTACCTAGATTATTGTATCTATTCCAGACATTACCGATAATGATTAAACAAAGTCACTTTAATGAGTGGGAAAAGATGTTGTCAAGATATATATGGCAGGGTAAAAGACCTAGGGTTCGTTTTAAAACGTTACAATTAGCTAAGGACAAAGGGGGCTGGGGTCTACCCTCCTTACGAGACTATTACTTTGCAGCACAAATGAGAGCCGTGCTATGTTGGTGCGACCCATCCTATAAAGCTCAATGGAAAGATATAGAGGAGAAACTATCCCCCATACCTATACAGGCAACCCTTGCAGATAGAAGTTTACAAGGTCACATAAATGCTGTTGATAATCCATGGGTGAAATGCACTCTTAACGTATGGAAAACTGTCGTAATGGAATATAAATTGCAGGAGGATACCGTGCCCCTTAAATGGTGTGCATACGATTCAGAGTTCACACCGAATAGATTTGATACTAGATTCAAGGACTGGTCTGATAAGGGACTGACTGCTCTATGTAACATGTTGAAGGGTAACGTAATAGCTAGCTTTGGAATACTCAAGGAGAGATATTCATTAGAAGAGCAAGATTTCTACCGGTATCTACTAGAGTGCGGATCGGGCCGGATTTTTCTGTCCGAGCCCGGCCCGCGTCCGACAGAGCAGTAACCGAACCCGACCCGAGCCCGACAGGCATTAAGATATTTCTGTCCGAGCCCGACCCGAGCCCGACAGTTAAAATCGCATTTGATTCTCATACTAATGACACATGTACGTTTGTTTGTGTGGAAAGCTGCTTTTATTAAGCAATGGTAGGAAGGCATTGGGAAATGTCAACAGATGAGCATCAATGCACAGCTGACTTTCCTTCGTTTTCAATAGTTTAAAATCTCCTGCGGCCAACTTCTTTTTAACATCTTCCATCGTTGCGCTGCCACATGGAGCTTAATACGCACGTCTTTGGTTGTCACAGCAACAGGAAGACGGATGTTAGGGTAATATTTGACATTTATTTTAAGCTGTTTTAAATTCTAAATGTTCAATGCCTTATCGCGCTGATGTGACCGAGCCCGACCCGAACCCGAGCATCCTTTCTAAAAATCTGTCCCAACCCGGCCCGACCCGTCGGGTACCGTCGGGTACCGTCGGGCTCGGGTCGGGTACCGTCGGGCTCGGGTCGGGTCCCGTCGGGCTCGGGTCGGGTCCCGTCGGGCTCGGGTCGGGTATCCATCCTCTAATGGACATTACAATGGACATCTACAAACTGGAGAAGATGACAGCATTCCTACACCATAAACTGGACCAGTGGACCAAATATGCATCATCTCACAGACCGGACTTCACTTTGATATACTGAACGTCTAGGAACTCTGCTCCCTACATGTACATAGTTTCTTTCTCTCCTCTTTTTTTTCCTTTCTTTTTTTTTCTTTTCCTTTTTACGTTTAGGGGAGAGGGTAATGTTTAAAAAAAAAAGGAAAAAATCACAGCAGGAGTTCACATTCCTGAGGTATAGATGCACAACGGACACACTTAGATGATGTAGATATGGGCATACACCTGTTTGATGTGTGTACCGTTGGATATGAGGATGCCTGGTGTAATATCTGATGTACATCTGTTTGAAATGTGATGTGTATATGTGAAAAAGTAAATAAAAAATAAAAAATAAAAAAACTCTGACTGATTCAAACTGAAAAATCTCACCTAAAACCAAAAGCTTTTCAAGGTAATTTTTAAATACTTTTTCTAACTTTTATTTATGGACTATATTTAAGTAACATTTATACAACATTTTACATAATTTTTATGCAGTTTAAATTGCCTAAATTTGTTCTTAAATGTTTTTGTTTATTGAAACAATGACTTTATAAAAAAAAATGATGCAACTGTTTAATTTAACAACACGTTTATTTTTCTCAAGTGAAAAAATAATTTTTTCAATAAAACATTTTCCAGCAAGTTTGCATCGCAAAACAACAACAAGGTATAGTCCACCCTAAGGTGAGTTTAGTTATTATTTACTTTATTATTTAACCTTTGTCTATAGAAGGATTGGTGAAGTTTTGTTAACATCCGTGTTCTGCGAGTTTCAGAGACGTTTTTTCCACTCAACATCCAAAAATAAATCAATAATCAATAAAATGTCTCCATACTGCTTGTCTGAGGTAATCCAAGTGTCGTTTGTAAAAAACATCACAAACTTGTGTTTTCAGCTTCGTTTGCTCTGGATTACTTCTTCAGATGAGCAGCACGGAGACATTTTTTTGATTCCTTTTTTGGATGTTTGAAGCCAAGTTGCCGTTCACTGTAGTTTTATGAGAAACAAACTCCCAGAAGAGCGAGAATGTTGACAGGACGGCTGAGTAGACGAGGACAGAAATGTCATCTGAGGGTGGCTAAAATGACCCACGACCCACCAGTTGAGAACCTCTGGTTTTAACCTCTGGTTTAACCTCTGGTTTTAACCTCTAGTTTAACCTCTGGTTTAACCTCTGGTTTAACTTGAATGCATATACAGAGAAGTCGCTCCATCCTTCTTTCCTCCCTCAGTCACTCGCTCCCTCCATCCCTTTAATCCTCCTTTTCCTCCCTTTCTCCCTCCTCCCTCCTCCCTCCTCCCTCCCTCCTCCCTCCCTCCCTCCCTCCCTCCTCCCTCCTCCCTCCTCCCTCCTCCCTCCCTCCTTCATCCCTCCCTCCCTCCCTCCTCCCTCCTCCCTCCCTCATCCCTCCCCCTCCCTCCTCCCTCCTCCCTCCTCCCTCCCTCCTCCCTCCCTCCCTCCTCCCTCCTCCCTCTTCCCTCCCTCCTCCCTCCCTCCTCCCTCCCTCCCTCCTCCCTCCTCCCTCCTCCCTCCTCCCTCCCTCCCTCCCTCCCTACCTCCCTCCTCCCTCCTCCCTCCTCCTCCCTCCCTCCTCCCTCCTCCCCCTCCCTCCTCCTCCTCCCTCCCTCCTCCCTCCTCCCTCCTCCCTCCTCCCTCCCTCCTCCCTCCTCCTCCTCCCTCCCTCCTCCCTCCTCCCTCCTCCCTCCTCCCTCCTCCCTCCCTCCTCCCTCCCTCCTCCTCCTCCCTCCCTCCTCCCTCCTCCCTCCTCCCTCCCTCCTCCCTCCTCCTCCTCCCTCCCTCCTCCCTCCTCCCTCCTCCCTCCCTCCTCCCTCCCTCCTCCCTCCTCCCTCCTCCCTCCTCCCTCCCTCCCTCCTCCCTCCTCCCTCCTCCCTCCCTCCTCCCTCCTCCCTCCCTCCCTCCCCCCCCTAAACCAGATTACCCTGTTAGAGGATTAGGATCACTCAGCTGTGTTTTCCTCTCGGCTGCCGGTCTTCGTCCCCCGTCTCCTCCATTATTTGAGAACCTGATTGAGGACGCCCCCCCCGACCTGATTGAGGACCATGGGCCTACGGGACGTCCTGTCCTCCATCAGAGACCGGGTCGATAAGTTTCTGAATGAGAAGAACATGGTGACGCAGGTCCTGGGGAAGGTGGAGGAGAAAACCGGGATCAAGAAGAAGATCCTCGTAGTCGGTACGTCAGCCGGCTTTATATTAATTATATTATATTATATAATATTATATTATATTATATAATAATATATAATATAATATTATATTATATTATATTATAGTAAAATATAATATTATATTACATATAATAATATATTATATTATATTATACTGTATCTGTCTCTCTCTCTGTCTGTCTTTTTGCCTGTCTCTTTGTCTGTCTGTCTCTCTGTCCTCTATGATACGGGTTTGTCCTATCGTCCATGTCTCGGAGCCAGTAGAACCCGTGGGTGCATGGAGGTTGTAGTTTTGTAGTTTCAATGGTTGCCATGACGCTCTGCATCCAGGAAACATGGAGGAGACGAGGAAGCACTGAAAGGGTTAATGACATGATGTCAGAGGAGGGCCTGGTGCACAGCGTCCCCCAGCAGAGGGACAGACAGACAGACAGACAGACATGATGTCAGAGGAGGGCCTGGTGCACAGCGTCCCCCAGCAGAGGGACAGACAGACAGACAGAGAGACATGATGTCAGAGGAGGGCCTGGTGCACAGCGTCCCCCAGCAGAGGGACAGACAGACAGACAGACAGACAGAGAGACATGATGTCAGAGGAGGGCCTGGTGCACAGCGTCCCCCAGCAGAGGGACAGACAGACAGACAGACAGACAGACAGACAGAGAGACATGATGTCAGAGGAGGGCCTGGTGCACAGCGTCCCCCAGCAGAGGGACAGACAGACAGACAGAGAGACAAAGAGACATGATGTCAGAGGAGTGCCTGGTGCACAGCGTCCCCCAGCAGAGGGACAGACAGACAGACAGACAGACAGACATGATGTCAGAGGAGGGCCTGATGCACAGCGTCCCCCAGCAGAGGGACAGACAGACAGACAGACAGACAGACAGACAGACATGATGTCAGAGGAGGGCCTGGTGCACAGCGTCCCCCAGCAGAGGGACAGACAGACAGACAGAGAGACAGAGAGACATGATGTCAGAGGAGTGCCTGGTGCACAGCGTCCCCCAGCAGAGGGACAGACAGACAGACAGACAGACAGACAGACATGATGTCAGAGGAGGGCCTGGTGCACAGCGTCCCCCAGCAGAGGGACAGACAGACAGACAGAGAGACAGAGAGACATGATGTCAGAGGAGTGCCTGGTGCACAGCGTCCCCCAGCAGAGGGACAGACAGACAGACAGAGAGACATGATGTCAGAGGAGTGCCTGGTGCACAGCGTCCCCCAGCAGAGGGACAGACAGACAGACAGACAGACAGACAGACAGACATGATGTCAGAGGAGTGCCTGTTGCACAGCGTCCCCCAGCAGAGGGACAGACAGACAGACAGAGAGACAGAGAGACATGATGTCAGAGGAGTGCCTGGTGCACAGCGTCCCCCAGCAGAGGGACAGACAGACAGACAGAGAGACATGATGTCAGAGGAGTGCCTGGTAAACAGCGTCCCCCAGCAGAGGGACAGACAGACAGAGAGACAGAGAGACATGATGTCAGAGGAGTGCCTGGTGCACAGCGTCCCCCAGCAGAGGGACAGACAGACAGACAGAGAGACATGATGTCAGAGGAGTGCCTGGTGCACAGCGTCCCCCAGCAGAGGGACAGACAGACAGACAGAGAGACAGAGAGACATGATGTCAGAGGAGTGCCTGGTGCACAGCGTCCCCCAGCAGAGGGACAGACAGACAGACAGACAGACATGATGTCAGAGGAGGGCCTGGTGCACAGCGTCCCCCAGCAGAGGGACAGACAGACAGACAGAGAGACATGATGTCAGAGGAGTGCCTGGTGCACAGCGTCCCCCAGCAGAGGGACAGACAGACAGACAGAGAGACAGAGAGACATGATGTCAGAGGAGTGCCTGGTGCACAGCGTCCCCCAGCAGAGGGACAGACAGACAGACAGACAGACATGATGTCAGAGGAGTGCCTGGTGCACAGCGTCCCCCAGCAGAGGGACAGACAGACAGACAGAGAGACAGAGAGACATGATGTCAGAGGAGTGCCTGGTGCACAGCGTCCCCCAGCAGAGGGACAGACAGACAGACAGACAGACATGATGTCAGAGGAGTGCCTGGTGCACAGCGTCCCCCAGTCTCTGCAGGGACATTAGAGCACATTATCAGAGACATACAGAAAGAGAGAGAGACAGAGAGACAGACATAGAGAGAGAAAGACAGATAGACAGACAGACTGAAACAGAAGGACAGGCAGAGAGACAGTCAGACAAAGAAGAGAGAGAGACAGGAACATTAGAGCAGATTATCAGAGACAGACAGAAAGAGAGAGAGAGAGAGACAGAGAGACACCAGGCGGTCTCCATGTGTGAACCGCCACATAAGCTGATCAGAGGTAGGAGACTTTCTACAACCGTCCTCAATCTGAAAGGGGGGGGGCTGTTTGTGTGTGTGTGTGTGTGTTTGTGTGTGTGTGTGTGTGTGTGTGTGTGTGTGTGTGTGTGTGTAATAAATAAATCTGAGTAGAAGTAGAAAGTGTGAAAGTAAAGTACAAGTACCTCCACATTACAGTACTGCAGTAGATGTACTCAGTTACAGTCCAGCGCTGTTGTTTTTAAGTGTCTCTGCATCGTGTCCCGTGTGTCTCTGCATCGTGTCCCGAGTGTCTCTGCATCGTGTCCCGAGTGTCTCTGCATCGTGTCCCCTGTGTCTCTGCATCGTGTCCCGAGTGTCTCTGCATCGTGTCCCGCGTGTCTCTGCATCGTGTCCCGTGTGTCTCTGCATCGTGTCCCGTGTGTCTCTGCATCGTGTCCCGAGTGTCTCTGCATCGTGTCCCGAGTGTTTCTGCATCGTGTCCCGCGTGTCTCTGCATCGTGTCCCGTGTGTCTCTGCATTGTGTCCCGTGTGTCTCTGCATCGTGTCCCGTGTGTCTCTGCATCGTGTCCCGAGTGTCTCTGCATCGTGTCCCGTGTGTCTCTGCATCGTGTCCCGTGTGTCTCTGCATCGTGTCCTGCGTGTCTCTGCATTGTGTCCCGCGTGTCTCTGCA
>CM057245.1:31964594-31984594 GCA_029931835.1 Etheostoma nigrum
CTATACATGCTAAAAGTAGTGATTATTTACATGGAGTCTGGTGGAGATATGCTGCTCTATACACGCTAAAAGTAGTGATTATTTACATGGAGTCTGGTGGAGATATGCTGCTCTATACACGCTAAAAGTAGTGATTATTTACATGGAGTCTGGTGGAGATATGCTGCTCTATACACGCTAAAAGTAGTGATTATTTACATGGAGTCTGGTGGAGATATGCTGCTCTATACACGCTAAAAGTAGTGATTATTTACATGGAGTCTGGTGGAGATATGCTGCTCTATACATGCTAAAAGTAGTGATTATTTACATGGAGTCTGGTGGAGATATGCTGCTCTATACACGCTAAAAGTAGTGATTATTTACATGGAGTCTGGTGGAGATATGCTGCTCTATACACGCTAAAAGTAGTGATTATTTACATGGAGTCTGGAGATATGCTGCTCTATACACGCTAAAAGTAGTGATTATTTACATGGAGTCTGGTGGAGATATGCTGCTCTATACACGCTAAAAGTAGTGATTATTTACATGGAGTCTGGTGGAGATATGCTGCTCTATACACGCTAAAAGTAGTGATTATTTACATGGAGTCTGGTGGAGATATGCTGCTCTATACACACTAAAAGTAGTGATTATTTACATGGAGTCTGGTGGAGATATGCTGCTCTATACACGCTAAAAGTAGTGATTATTTACATGGAGTCTGGTGGAGATATGCTGCTCTATACACGCTAAAAGTAGTGATTATTTACATGGAGTCTGGTGGAGATATGCTGCTCTATACACGCTAAAAGTAGTGATTATTTACATGGAGTCTGGTGGAGATATGCTGCTCTATACACACTAAAAGTAGTGATTATTTACATGGAGTCTGGTGGAGATATGCTGCTCTATACACACTAAAAGTAGTGATTATTTACATGGAGTCTGGTGGAGATATGCTGCTCTATACACGCTAAAAGTAGTGATTATTTACATGGAGTCTGGTGGAGATATGCTGCTCTATACACGCTAAAAGTAGTGATTATTTACATGGAGTCTGGTGGAGATATGCTGCTCTATACACGCTAAAAGTAGTGATTATTTACATGGAGTCTGGTGGAGATATGCTGCTCTATACATGCTAAAAGTAGTGATTATTTACATGGAGTCTGGTGGAGATATGCTGCTCTATACACGCTAAAAGTAGTGATTATTTACATGGAGTCTGGTGGAGATATGCTGCTCTATACACGCTAAAAGTAGTGATTATTTACATGGAGTCTGGTGGAGATATGCTGCTCTATACACGCTAAAAGTAGTGATTATTTACATGGAGTCTGGTGGAGATATGCTGCTCTATACACGCTAAAAGTAGTGATTATTTACATGGAGTCTGGTGGAGATATGCTGCTCTATACACGCTAAAAGTAGTGATTATTTACATGGAGTCTGGTGGAGATATGCTGCTCTATACACGCTAAAAGTAGTGATTATTTACATGGAGTCTGGAGATATGCTGCTCTATACACGCTAAAAGTAGTGATTATTTACATGGAGTCTGGTGGAGATATGCTGCTCTATACATGCTAAAAGTAGTGATTATTTACATGGAGTCTGGTGGAGATATGCTGCTCTATACACGCTAAAAGTAGTGATTATTTACATGGAGTCTGGTGGAGATATGCTGCTCTATACACGCTAAAAGTAGTGATTATTTACATGGAGTCTGGTGGAGATATGCTGCTCTATACACGCTAAAAGTAGTGATTATTTACATGGAGTCTGGTGGAGATATGCTGCTCTATACACGCTAAAAGTAGTGATTATTTACATGGAGTCTGGTGGAGATATGCTGCTCTATACATGCTAAAAGTAGTGATTATTTACATGGAGTCTGGTGGAGATATGCTGCTCTATACACGCTAAAAGTAGTGATTATTTACATGGAGTCTGGTGGAGATATGCTGCTCTATACACGCTAAAAGTAGTGATTATTTACATGGAGTCTGGAGATATGCTGCTCTATACACGCTAAAAGTAGTGATTATTTACATGGAGTCTGGTGGAGATATGCTGCTCTATACATGCTAAAAGTAGTGATTATTTACATGGAGTCTGGTGGAGATATGCTGCTCTATACACGCTAAAAGTAGTGATTATTTACATGGAGTCTGGTGGAGATATGCTGCTCTATACACGCTAAAAGTAGTGATTATTTACATGGAGTCTGGTGGAGATATGCTGCTCTATACACGCTAAAAGTAGTGATTATTTACATGGAGTCTGGTGGAGATATGCTGCTCTATACACGCTAAAAGTAGTGATTATTTACATGGAGTCTGGTGGAGATATGCTGCTCTATACACGCTAAAAGTAGTGATTATTTACATGGAGTCTGGTGGAGATATGCTGCTCTATACACGCTAAAAGTAGTGATTATTTACATGGAGTCTGGTGGGTTAGCCTACATATTAAATACCCCGTCCTCTCTTCAGTCCTGGGCCACCTGGTGAAGAACAAAGCGCTGGTGACTCCGGGGCCGTCGACCAATCAGCAGGAAGCTATCAGTTTACCCAGCTCCTCTCGAGTCGCTCCGTCACAGCCGAGCAGAGAAGAAGAAGAACGGCCGGTACGTAGTCCGCAGCTACAGGTTCCAATCAGGCCCCCCCCCCCTCCCCCTGATGTTGAACCCAAAGTTGCGCTCTTGGCAACTTTAGAGGGATATTCAGCCGCCGCATGCTAACCCAGTTTCCTGTTTCCTGTTCCAGCCTTTCCTGGGTTGACCAGTACGGTAAGTCATCTGGTTTGGTGTTAGTAGAAGACCCTCAGAGAACGTCAGAGACCCTCAGAGACCCTCAGACACCCTTGTAGAACGTCAGAGACCCTCAGAGACCCTCAGACACCCTCGTAGACCCTCAGAGACTCTTGTTGACCCTCGTAGACCCTTAGACACCCTCGTAGACCCTCTGAGACCCTCAGAAGGGAACAGTTAGTTGTTATTATTATTATTTTATTAAAAAACGTCCTGATTGGCCGCAGCTTCTTCTTCTGTTTTCAGTCCTTCAGATAACAGCGGAGGAAGAGGAGGAGCCTCCAGGAGGAAGAGGAGGGGCTCTGGGGAAGGGGGGCTCCGGGGGAGGGGGTAGGGTCTCTTGGAGGAAGAGGAGGAGCCTCCGGGATGAAGGGGAGGGGAAGACTCTCCTCCTCTTCCTCCCAGAGAACCCGTCCCTCAAACAGACTAATGTCCTGCATCATATCACATATTTATTTATTTATTTATTTATTTATTTATTTATTTATTCAGTCATACACCAGTGTACTCAGACCAACAAAAAATATATTATATATTTATATATTGTAATGTTATATTTAATATTAGATATTTATATAATATTACATATATTTACACACATAGGAGGGACTTTTTGAGTTTTTGTCGACTTTAAAATAAATAAAAAGTTTCTTTATTGAGACGATTTATTTTGAAGTTTTTCTCGTCTTTTCACAACACATGCACGTGTCCCGGGAGTGTGTGTGTGTGTGTGTGTGTGAGTGTGTGTGTGTGTGTGTGTGTGTGTGAGTGTGTGTGTGTGTCTTTCATCTCCTGGAGTAACATTACATTCTTTATTTTATGTGTTCAAATGTCTTTTGTGAAGGATATCATAAGGTCATATTTATGGTATTGTATGGTATATGGTAGTCATGGTAACATATAATAATATTCATTAATAATAATATTAACATGCTATGGCCCATTGAACCAGGAGGGGGCGACAGAGACCCTGCTGCGCTGTCGACGTACTGACGTGGCATGGAACGCGATGACGTGCTGTACAGTACGTTCATTCGGTCCAGCAGCGTTTGGCTCGCCTGGTCCGTGTTTACCAGAGAGAGAGTTGTTGTGTTTCCAGCTGCATTTTGTGATTTTCCGTACTTTAGTCCGGAGTAACGCACAGGTGACAGTCCAGGTAAGTGTTGAGACGCCCCTGCTGTCTTTCAACAAGACTTCTAAACATTGGTAAGCAGCGAGAAGCTGTTATACTTCTAGCTTGGTCAAAGAAAATGCCGTACTCCGTGTAGCAGCTATAGAAATTAAGCTACAACTGCTTTTGGGAAAACATACGAAGTTTTTGTATTTTATAGGAGATGTCTCGTGAATCTTAATGACATTTTGCTTAATTCGGCTCAGAAATATTTCACCGGGCTACAACAAATGTCCACATCCGGTCCGATTTATCTAGCTAACTAGCTAGCTTGCTAGTTAGCTTATCGCCGTGTTGTGCTGGAGGATAACGTTAGGTTACCACTAGGCTAAATGCATATAAGTTGAGTCTATTTTAAAATAGATAAGTATTGGGTGATGTGCCTAATGCCGAATTGAGAAGTACAACCATAGCATTTTGGAAATGTACTTTAATCCCCGTTGTACTAAATGTATATATTTACTGACACAATGCAATCCTAATTTAATGGATAATTTAACAGAAGTCTGGCGTCGCCTTGTCGTCAAGGGTTGTAATTAGTAGTACACAGGGGAATACATCCAGGGTTCAGAATTAGCACCAATTACTAAAAAAAACCGATGTTAATCTATTAAGTGCCTAGTATAATTTCAACATTCACAAGACATTTGGCTGGTGGATGAAAAAGTTCATTTTCAACCCTGAATGCATCACTAAAAATTCGACTTTTTTAAGCATAATATATTATTTTTATCATTTAAAGTCACTGTTGAACATCCGTGGCAGACATTTAGTGCCATCAAAATAAAAATAATACAATGTAATAATGACTATATTCAGGACACTATGAAAACAGTCCGTAGTGGAGTATAAGAATAGTCAAAATATGGCAAAACATCCATAATACAATTCCTACATCATCGTTAAAAAGCGTGAAACTGAAGGTGTTGGGATGCAGGTGCGGAGGCAGAATGAGCATCGGTTCCAAGAGTAAGAAGCGGGTGGTTCTGCCCAGCCGACCCGACCCCCCCACGGTGGACCAGATCCTGGAGGACATCCACAGAGCCGCTGCCAGCGACCCCGTCTTCAGCATCCTGGAGGACACGGGACAAGGTGAGTCCACACTCACCTGCAGAGTCAGACTAGACTCAAGAGTTCTTTATTGTCATACCACAGCAGAAATTAGTACTATTAGTACCATTAGTACTATTAGTAGTACCATTATTACTATTAGTACTACTAGTACTATTAGTACCATTAGTACTATTAGTAGTACTATTAGTACTATTAGTAGTAGGAAATTACGTGCAAAGGTCGCAGATTAAAAGAAAAATACAACACAAACGCAATTAAAAACACTGGAAAAGTTGATACTAGTTATATGAATGAAAATAAATAAATAAAAACTTATATGAATAGAAATAGAATAGAGCACAGGCTAATTACTGCTAACTAACATGCTAGTTAGCATTAACATAGGCACAGGCTAATTACTGCTAACTAACATGCTAGTTAACATTAACATAGGCACAGGCTAATTACTGCTAACTAACATGCTAATTAACATTAACATAGGCACAGGCTAATTACTGCTAACTAACATGCTAGTTAACAATAACATAGGCACAGGCTAATTACTGCTAACTAACATGCTAGTTAACATTAACATAGGCACAGGCTAATTACTGCTAACTAACATGCTAGTTAGCATTAACATAGGCACAGGCTAATTACTGCTAACTAACATGCTAGTTAACATTAACATAGGCACAGGCTAATTACTGCTAACTAACATGCTAGTTAACAATAACATAGGCACAGGCTAATTACTGCTAACTAACATGCTAGTTCACATTAACATAGGCACAGGCTAATTACTGCTAACTAACATGCTAGTTAACATTAACATAGGCACAGGCTAATTACTGCTAACTAACATGCTAGTTAACAATAACATAGGCACAGGCTAATTACTGCTAACTAACATGCTAGTTAACATTAACATAGGCACAGGCTAATTACTGCTAACTAACATGCTAGTTAACAATAACATAGGCACAGGCTAATTACTGCTAACTAACATGCTAGTTAGCATTAACATAGGCACAGGCTAATTACTGCTAACTAACATGCTAGTTAACATTAACATAGGCACAGGCTAATAACTGCTAACTAACATGCTAGTTAACATTAACATAGGCACAGGCTAATTACGGCTAACTAACATGCTAGTTAACATTAACATAGGCACAGGCTAATAACTGCTAACTAACATGCTACTTAACATTAACATAGGCACAGGCTAATTACTGCTAACTAACATGCTAGTTAACAATAACATAGGCACAGGCTAATTACTGCTAACTAACATGCTAGTTAACATTAACATAGGCACAGGCTAATTACTGCTAACTAACATGCTAGTTAGCATTAACATAGGCACAGGCTAATTACTGCTAACTAACATGCTAGTTAACATTAACATAGGCACAGGCTAATTACTGCTAACTAACATGCTAGTTAACAATAACATAGGCACAGGCTAATTACTGCTAACTAACATGCTAGTTAACATTAACATAGGCACAGGCTAATTACTGCTAACTAACATGCTAGTTAACATTAACATAGGCACAGGCTAATTACTGCTAACTAACATGCTAGTTAACAATAACATAGGCACAGGCTAATTACTGCTAACTAACATGCTAGTTAACATTAACATAGGCACAGGCTAATTACTGCTAACTAACATGCTAGTTAACAATAACATAGGCACAGGCTAATTACTGCTAACTAACATGCTAGTTAGCATTAACATAGGCACAGGCTAATTACTGCTAACTAACATGCTAGTTAACATTAACATAGGCACAGGCTAATAACTGCTAACTAACATGCTAGTTAACATTAACATAGGCACAGGCTAATTACGGCTAACTAACATGCTAGTTAACATTAACATAGGCACAGGCTAATAACTGCTAACTAACATGCTACTTAACATTAACATAGGCACAGGCTAATTACTGCTAACTAACATGCTAGTTAACAATAACATAGGCACAGGCTAATTACTGCTAACTAACATGTTCATGTCCCCCCCCCCCCCAGACTCGCCCCGCCCCCCCGACAGCGACGTGGACGTGCGGTTCCTGCAGTGTCGCCAGTTCCTGGAGTTGAACCAGCGGCTGCAGGCGGCCCGGGGCCGGCTGCTGGAGCAGAGGGAGGAGCTGCGAGCGGCGGGGGGGCGGCTGCAGAGCGACGTGGCGGAGGTCAAAGGTCAAACACTCTGACCCCCCCAGTTGGAGAGACTTCCTGTTGTCCCTGGAGCCCCTGACCCCCCAGGAAGTGGGTTGACGCTACAAAAACATGTAGTTTCCATCTGGAGCCGAACTGACATCTTTTTCCTGAACACACACACACACACACACACACACACACACTTGTGCACAGCCGCCCAGTGTAAATATTGAACTGAATTATCTGGTGACACACCAGGCCTGACTGTCCACACACACACACACAGATTTACACACACACGAGGTGCCTGTGTGTAATCACAACAGAGTGTTGTATTTCAATTGTAATTTAATAATCAATAAAGATTATCAATTTAATCATTTTTTCACTTCACTTTTTTCAAAATATTCATATATAATATGATACTCAACATACTCTGCTTCTGACTGGCTAGTAGTCCTTACCTAGGTACGGTCAGGGCCTCATACTCTGCTTCTGACTGGTTAGTAGTCCTTACCTAGGTACTGTCAGGACCCTCATACTCTGCTCCTGACTGGCTAGTAGTCCTTACCTAGGTACTGTCAGGGCCCTCATACTCTGCTTCTGACTGGCTAGCAGTCCTTACCTAGGTACTGTCAGGGCCCTCATACTCTGCTTCTGACTGGCTAGCAGTCCTTACCTAGGTACTGTCAGGGCCCTCATACTCTGCTTCTGACTGGCTAGCAGTCCTTACCTAGGTACTGTCAGGGCCCTCATACTCTGCTTCTGACTGGCTAGTAGTCCTTACCTAGGTACTGTCAGGGCCCTCATACTCTGCTCCTGACTGGCTAGTAGTCCTTACCTAGGTACTGTCAGGGCCCTCATACTCTGCTTCTGACTGGCTAGTAGTCCTTACCTAGGTACTGTCAGGGCCCTCATACTCTGCTTCTGACTTGCTAGTAGTCCTTACCTAGGTACTGTCAGGACCCTCATACTCTGCTTCTGACTGGCTAGTAGTCCTTACCTAGGTACTGTCAGGGCCCTCATACTCTGCTTCTGACTGGCTAGTAGTCCTTACCTAGGTACTGTCAGGGCCCTCATACTCTGCTCCTGACTGGCTAGTAGTCCTTACCTAGGTACTGTCAGGGCCCTCATACTCTGCTTCTGACTGGCTAGTAGTCCTTACCTAGGTACTGTCAGGGCCCTCATACTCTGCTTCTGACTGGCTAGTAGTCCTTACCTAGGTACTGTCAGGGCCCTCATACTCTGCTTCTGACTTGCTAGTAGTCCTTACCTAGGTACTGTCAGGACCCTCATACTCTGCTTCTGACTGGCTAGTAGTCCTTACCTAGGTACTGTCAGGACCCTCATACTCTGCTTCTGACTGGCTAGTAGTCCTTACCTAGGTACTGTCAGGGCCCTCATACTCTGCTTGTGACTGGCTAGTAGTCCTTACCTAGGTATATGGGCACTTTAAAGGATAAAGAAGATTTCAGTGTGAAATTAAAGGGCCAGTACGACTTGAAAAGTTACTTGGGCTTTTATTCAAACTCAAAACATGCTTTTGGAAACACAGTAGGGTCGGGTGTTAAATACAAAACCTTGATTTTATGCATGAACAGCCCCTGAATGTAGATAAATGCTCCTTCTGCCCCCCCCCCCCGAAAATACATGGACAAGTGATGGTACAACTACAGAGAATATTCATCGTCTTTAATATTTGACTTCTTCTCCACCTATCACTACTTTTACGACATAGTTAAGCAGATATTAACAAGTTCATAAAGAGGACTCGAAGGACTCTGTCTTGAAGGGCTTGGAGGACTCGGTCTCGAAGGACTCGACTGTTGCTGAATCATATATTTTTGTTTCTTGACGGGAAAGTACTCAACAGAAAACTGCCGCTTTGTTCATCTAAGCTGACAGTTACAGAGACGGGACGTCCCGCCCCCTTCTGACCCTATAGAGGATGGAAGTCCCGCCCCTCTGACCCTTTAGAGGATGAAAGCCCCGCCCCTCTGACCATATAGAGGACGTAAGTCCCGCCCCCTTCTGACCACATAGAGGACGGAAGTCCCGCCCCCTTCTGACCACAGATACGGAAGTCCCGTTACTCTGACCCTATAGAGAACGGAAGTCCCGCCCCCTTCTGGCCCTATAGAGAACGGAAGTCCCGCCCCCTTCTGGCCCTATACAGAACGGAAGTCCCGCCCCCTCTGGCCCTATAGAGAATGGAAGCCCCCCTTCTGACCCTATACAGAACGGAAGTCCCGCCCCTTCTGGCCCTATAGAGAATGGAAGCCCCCCTTCTGACTCATAGAGGGCGGAAGTCCCGCCCCCTGACCCTATAGAGGACAGAAGTCCCGCCCCTCCTGACCACATAGATGACGGAAGCCCCGCCCCCTTCTGACCACATAGAGGGCGGAAGTCCCGCCCCCTTCTGACCACATAGATACAGAAGTCCTGCCCCTCTGACCGTTAGATAACGGAAGTCCCGCCCCCTCTGACCCGTTAGATAAGGGAAGTCCCGCCCCCTCTGGCCCTATAGAGAACGGAAGTCCCGCCCCCTGTGGCCCTATAGAGAACAGAAGTCCCTCCCCCTATGGCCCTATAGTGAACGGAAGTCCCACCCCCTCTGGCCCTATAGAGAACAGAGAAAGGAAGTCCCACCCCCTCTGGCCCTATAGAGAAAGGAAGTCCCACCCCCTCTGGCCCTATAGAGAAAGGAAGTCCCATCCCCTCTGGCCCTATAGAGAACAGAGAACGGAAGTCCCGCCCCCTCTGGCCCTATAAAGAACAGAGAACGGAAGTCCCGCCCCTCTGGCCCTATAGAGAACGGAAGTCCCGCCCCCTCTGATGAGACGAGTAATGTGTTGATTCGGTTGGATTTGAGCCATGAAATATTCATGTGATATCTGTCAGTTTAAAAGATAATTTAAGAAGAAGAAAGCAGTATGTACACACACACACACACACACGCACAGACACTTTGGTCTGACGAGTCTTTCTAATGACCTTCTTCACTCGCTAAATCATCTTTAATCATCCCCCCCAGATGATTAAACAGGGGGGCATATCATTTATACCGAGATAGCAATCCCATAATATTTCTGCTCGTTTAGGCCATTGCAGTGTGTAGCTGGAGGTGTGTGTGTGTGTGTGTGTGTGTCTGTAGCTGTGTGTATGTGTGTGTGTCTGTTTTTAGGTGTGTTTGAGTGAGTGTGTGTGTGTGTCTTTGTAGGTGTGTGTAGCTGTTTGTAGCTGTGTGTGTGTGTTTGAAGGTATGTGTGTGTCTTTGAAGGTGTGTGTAGCTGTTTGCAGCTGTAGGTGTGTGTGTGTGTGTCTTTGTAGGTGTGTGTAGCTGTTTGTAGCTGTGTGTGTGTGTTTGAAGGTATGTGTCTGTCTTTGAAGGTGTGTGTAGCTGTTTGCAGCTGTAGGTGTGTGTGTGTATGTGTGTTTGTAGGTGTGTGTTTGAAGGTGTGTGTGTGTCTTTGTAGGTGTGCAGGGGTGTGTGTGTGTCTTTGTAGGTGTGTGTAACTGTTTGCAGCTGTAGGTATGTTTGAAGGTGTGTGTGTGTGTGTGTGTGTGTGTGCCTGGGTGTGTGTAACCCTAAAACCCATGAAGATCAGTCCAAGACCCCATCATCCTCTGGACGTCTACAGACAACTAGACCCCGACCCTACTGGACTCGGTCTGACCAGGTACGGCTAACAGTGTAATGGATGCAGTTGAGTGTGAATGTACTGTATGTAAAAATACTTTACATGTCCGTGTATTTGCAACAGTCTCCCACAGTTTGTACCTTTTCAGGTAAAAGTCCAGCCGAGTAATCCTTCAAAAGTTTGCATAATAATGTTCTCGTATCGATTGTGTCCAGGACAGCGATGGTGGTCTATGTGCAGGAATCAAGTTCATTGTCTGTTGCTTTATGTTTTCACTACAGTTCTACTAGGCAATGATTATTCTACAAATACAAAAGAAAGTACAAAAAGATGCTCTTCTGTTTCATGTGAGATTTTTCTCTGAGACGTCATTGATCTCAATGCATACATCCAACTCTGTATGAATGGTAGATGGAAGATCAGTTGTTCAGAGAGAAAAACATGAATGCAATGTCTGAACGGGGAAAGTAAAGGTCAATATCTGAGGCATAGGGGGCAGCACTCTCCCGAACCTGTCCACCTGAGCACTGAGTTTCATTCAGGAACACAGTATAGTCGTCCAGTAGTCCTCTCTCTATTGTAGGACTCACTTGTCCCCTGGCTTCTCATTGATTGGGGCTGCTTGGCTCTGTGTGTCTTGCGTGCAGCAGGAAATGGGGCTTGGTGTGTAATTAAATGGAGTGATTCGGGCGGCCTTGCTGGGGGATCCCTGGCGGAAATGGACGGCTCCACCCACATGGCTGTCGGTTGTTCCTGTGGAGACGTTGCTGTGGCTCCTCGGGGAGACGTCTGAATCTCCGTCCTGGAGGTTACTCCCAGAGGGGGCGCTGATCTTTCTGAGTAGCGCGAACCGGGCCACTTCGTCGGAGATCGCTCGAGCGGATTCCACAGCCGGAGACGTGCTCGAGTTGGTCTTGTTGTTTGGGAAATCTTCAGTCTGGACTGTCGCATCGCTTGTCTTGCGAGATGCAAGTACAATGGTTGGCAGTTTCCCTGGAAGAGCTGTTGGCTTCGGCCTTTCCTCATCAGGAGAAGGCGCCAGAGGTAATGCATTGGCTGGCAGAGTGCTTTTCAAGATCTGAGGCACATCTTCATCCCGGATCCTCCTCCAGGTAACTCTGTCATTCAGCCGGGATGCGGATCTCTGCCCTTTCTTCTTGGTATCATCCTCGCTCTTGGCTCTGCCGCTCGAATCGGATGACGATGAGCGGAGGGAAGAGCGGCTAGTCACTCTGCTCAGTATGTTGATGCTCGGTGATGAGGCGTGACGTTTAAAGGTATCTTTGTCTTGTTGTTGCCTGGCTCCTGACACTCTTCCAGGCCCCCTTCGCTGAGCCACCCTGCAGGGGCTTTCAGAGCTAGTTCTCCTGGCTGAGCGCCTTGCAGATAGGTCCCGTTCACTGGAGGTTGCCCTAGAGAGGGTTGGACTCGGCTTCTGAAGGCCACGCTCTGGCCTCTTGACTTCTTGTCTTGGACCTTTTACTTGCACCCTTCTCTGGGCTTCCTCTTCTTGTCTTGGACCTTTTACTTGCACCCTTCTCTGGACTTCCTCTTCTTGTCTTGGATCTTTTACTTGCACCCTTCTCTGGACTTGCACAGCCTTGAGTTCCTGACAGCGTGATGAGCAAAGGAAGACTGCCGAAGCTCCAGGAACTGCTCTGCGGGGGGATCCGTTCTGAGATCGAGGCATGTTGCGAGCAGAGCCATCCCGCCTTAAAGCAGTCTGGGATTCTTTAATGAAAGTCAGCTGTCTCAGGAATCCATTGCGCTCTGACTCACCGCCGCTTGAATGGACGGAAGACATCCTGGACATTTCAAATCGATTGGCGGGGGTGACCTTTTTTCCGTTGACCTGATTGGTTTGTCTTCCATTGGTTTGGTTAGTTACCAGAGGTGACAGAGCTCTGGGCCTCACTGCATTTTGCATAAAAGGGATACGGACGGGTGACTTTTGAGTTTTGGGTGGAGGGGATTTTTGATTTTGATTCACAACAGGAGAGCGTCCCCTTCTTTCCGGGGGACTGCTAACTGGTGAGGCCTCCTTTTTCTTTGTCTGAATCGGGGATGGTATCTTCTTCTGTGACTGTTTGGATGGTGTAGAGCTTTGCGATGATCCAGAGGATGAACTCTTTGGTATCCTTGGAGGTGGAGTAGAGCTCCTCTTTGGCAAAGACAGTTCAATATCCTGGGGGTAACCTAATCGGTGAAGGCTCTTGGATCTGTGCTGAGCCAGGTTTGGGTTCTTTGGAGCATCTGTCTTGGTTGGTACTTTTCTGGGAGGAGGTATTTGTGATGGAGCCGCCTCTTTTATCGGTGTATAGATCACTGTCCTGCCTCGGAACACCACTGGTAAGTTAGGAACTGGCTTGCGCTGTGCGAAGTCTAGAGGTTTATTTGCCTTTTTGTCTTTAGCAAATTTCCTTTCTTTGGGCGTAAAGCTGGATGTTGACATGAATGACAGGACTGATTCAGTCTCTTCAGAGGATGGGTCCTGAGACTTTGATGCCTGCAGCCCAGTGACTACACAATTAGCACCTTCTTGTATGGCTCTCCATTCAACACTGTTGAGGTCTGAATCTTTATCCCATGCCGTATCATCACTATCCATTTCCTCGTCCATGTTCCACCCATCAGAGGCCTTTTGTTTTTGAATATTTTCTGCCTTCCTCTTCCTGGCAGCAAGCTTCCTCCTCTGCTTGGGCATGGCAGATGTTATGCATTTCTGAAGGAGGTCATCCTCCGAATCCATGCTGACGGAGCTTGGCGAGCTTGGCTCTTCGTATTGGCTGTAAATGTTCATGTGCTTTGATTGTTTCACCATGTTCAGTGTTTTGTTGTGTTTGTTTTTGTACCATATTTGTTGGGCTTTTGATTCATGATCCTCAAACTCGGCATCACTCAGGGAACTAAGCGAGGAGCTCAGCGAGTAACATGCCAGGGATTCGTCCTTTATCAGATTCTGTTTTATCCTGTGAAATCCTCTGGGCATCGCTTGGGAATTATCAATCCTGCCAATATTTGTCATGCTCCGGGAGAGGGTATTTCTACTTGCCTCTCTGATCTGTTTTCTACTTGTTCGTTTCATTGCATCATTTTCTTCATCATAGAAGCTGTTACTGTCCTCTGAAGAATGAGTCATTTGTCGAAAGATAGTTTTTCCTTTTGGCAATGCCATATTAAGGTTACCGTCCTTGTTCTGCTTAATGACAGGCAGTTCTAGTTTCCGGCCTGGGCCTTGACCTTGCCTCTTCTTTTGTTGGTTAGGAGACTGATCCCGATTTCTTTGGTTCGCCACCCTGTCGGCTACCTCTTTGCTCTGCATTAGCACCCTCTGTGTGGGAACTATATGTTTGGTTGCTCGGTTGATTTGTATCTCAGGTGGATAGTTCATCTTGTTGGGTTTATGGAAGTGTGAAAATATCCTCAAGTCTTCAATCCTCTTTGCCTCGTCGTCCAGCAATTCCTGTTTGTTGATACCTTTAGCTGTGCAGTCTTTAGCGCCCCTGTCCTTCACAGGATACTGAAGGGTTTCATCACTAAGGGATGTTGTGCTGGAAAAGTTCACTGGAGTACCTTCTGCAGAATCTGTCAACGAGGAATCATCCAATTTGAAGTCCTTCTGCGGGATGACAATTCTTCTTCCAGGGCACATTTGGGTTTTGCCATTGGGGAGCATCATGTACACAGGAAGATGTATCGGCTTTCGGATCTGGGAATTGAGAAGATGAGGAGGGATGGTGGTCACCAGCGAAGGTCTTACTTTTCTGAACTTAGAGGGCATTGCTGAGTTGATGCATTCCTTTAAGATTTCGATGTCATCGTCTGAATTGCCTTCACTATACCTCTCTCCATGGTCGAATCCTTGCTCCTCCTCGTCAGGGAAAGGAAGATTTTTGTCATTTTGCTGAAGTAGGGGGGTCAGTTTCAGCTCCACATCTTTTTGTATGTAGTGTTCGTGAAGAGGCAGAGCACTTAAGCTCGAAGCACAGGAGAAGTTTTCAGTGGGCTTTTCCACAGTGAAGTAGATCATGGTGTCCAGGTCAGGAGGAAAGTTAAACCTCTCTTTGCAGTCGGCTATCTCCATAAACTTTCGCAGGCTGTGTTCCCATTGGCCGGCTATTCCTATGGGCTGCGTTTCCGGTCCAGTTGGCTCCACGCAACATGGAGTTTTACTTCGACTAGGAGGCATGGTTTGCCCTGGGCTGTCGGGAAGATCACTAGGGCTTATTGTTCCATCAATCATCTCACTGCATGGATCACTTTGGATTGAGCTTGCAATAGAGGGAGACTCAAAGCTGCCCAGTGAACTGACTGAGCTACAGCGACTCATTACCAGGGGTGTCTCGTGGATGTAGTTCTCAGAGGAACTGGATGGAGATCTGTCTTCGAGTATGGCTGGCGACGCTCCTCTTAGGAACACCTTTTCCTTTTTGGCAGGACAGGGAATCTGGACGGGATTGGTCTCTTTGCTGGGGAAGGTTTTGGAGTCAGTCATCAGCAGCTGACTGTCACTCAGATCCTCCAAGGTTTCATCCTCCTCAGCTCTCTTCACCACTTCTCCATCCTCCACTTCTATTATTTCTAATGAGGAGTCACTCTCCAGCTCATTTTCACTTTGTCCATCCAGCGCGTCGTCTCCGGAAGAAAGGGAGGACAGAGAACTGCAGCGGGAGAAGCAAATCGGGGTGTTTTCCACTGAGTATCTCTGGACCGTCTCCATCGGCCCAATGGTTGGGCTTCGGGTGGATGCCATTGGTGAAAACTTTGTTAAACTACCCCCCGTCATCACAGTAGGTACCCATGCTTGTCTCCTCATTGCTTGGGCAGCCTGAACATTGATGGCAGTCTTTGCTACACCAAATTTGGCCACACTCTGAATGAGCGGGACCTGTTGATAAGACGGAGACAGTTTAATTGAAGTCATGCTGACGTCAGAGGAGACTTTCGTGGATACACTGACAGGTGTTTGTGCAGGTTGATCCTGGTTCTTTTCTGCATCCGTGCTACCGAGCTCCAGAGCGGTCACATCATTGTTTTCCACAGAATCTCTCTCTGGGATATGTTGCTGGTTAGTCTCATTCAGGACAGCAGGTCCTACATTAAGGTAATCTTGATGCGCCACCCTAAGATCAAGCTGGTTGGGTCGTTGTTGCATCAATAGAGCTTTTGGAGCAGGTCGCATTTGATCTTTGCTGCCGCAGTATCCATCACTGGTGCTTCCACTGTTGAGGCTGTCAGTTGATAAACTTGTATGGGCAGTTTTGAGGCGTAAGAGTGCGTGGGCTCTATTGAGGCGTTCCCTGTGGGCCAAGCTGCTTGTGTCAGAGAGACGGCAGGGGGAGCATGATTTCGCCCGGGCTTCATTGAGTTCATCCAGTCCGTAAGGCCAGTCAGCCAAATGGTCTTCAGAGCTGAGGCTGAAACTGTCCTCGGAGGACGTGTGCATTGTGATGTCCTCCACTAACCTGTCGATCTTGGCAACCGTGTTGGTGATCTTTTTAGCTAGCTTCTCTGCAGCAGCTGACACGTCGTCCGGAGGTGCGTGTCTCTTCTCGGCCACCTGGGGCATGTCCACGTCTCTCTCGGGTTCACTGTCCCTCTTCCGTGGCTGGTTCTGCAGGAAGTTAGAGTTGGTAAGGAACATGGACAGCATGGAGAAGTTCCCAGTGTCCAGGCTACCGGAGACGTTAGGGGCCTCGTCGTCGTCGAAACAACCAGAGTCAGACGCGTAATCCTTTGCCAGGCTCTCAATGTGCCGTAGCGGCTTGTTGATGGTCAGGTGCTTGGGGCTCTGCTTCTCAAGCGTATCAAACGTCTCCGCTAGGTGTTTGGCATCCAGCTCTGCCTCCAGAGCCTTCTGTTTCCTCATGTAGAGCGAGGGCATGCAGGAGCCGGGGGATACCACTGCAGCATCCTTATATTTCAGGGGGCGATTAGTGAGCAGGTTCCTTAAAGCTGCGGCGCTGCCCATGGCGATCATCTTGTGCTTGGAGTGGATGAGGTTGCGCAGCATGCTAACCGCCCCCAGGTCCCACAGCAGCTCCTGGTCTTTGGGACTTCGGGCAGAAAGGTTCCAGAGGGTCCCGCAAGCGTTGCTCACGATGGTCAGACTGTGGGAGCGCAGGTGCTGCAGCAGGGTCTGGAGGCAGTTGTGGTCCCGGAGGATTTGCCTGTGAAGAAAGAAAGCAAAAGACATTTTAACCCTCGTGTTGTCTTCCCGTCAAAATTGAAAATCAACACTTTTGTTGACGTTTTTTATCGGTTTTTAACTTTGTCTTACGTTTTTGTCCCTTTTTTCAATCTTTGTCAGTTTTCAACACTACGTATCACTAGTTATTTTTGGAATTTATGGTCAATAAACCTCATTTATAGGAAATTACACCTAATGTTTGAGTTAGAAAAGCAGAAATTAGGCTGTCAGATGAATGTAGTGGAGTAACTAAAGTAACTAGTAACTAAAGTAACTAGGGGGGTTTATCTGAGAGCTCATGAGTGTCAGCGTTGGAGTCCCAGACCTGTAATCCTCCCGTGTGGCGACCAGACTGGAGACGTTCCGGAGGATGCCCCCCCGCTCTCGATGATGGCGAGCGAGTTGGTCTGGCAGCGGTACGTCAGCGTGCTGACCAGGAAGCCGAGCGCGCCGTCTACCGCGCACACGGACGCCTTGTTCTCAATGCTGTGAGCCGATAGGTTCCACAGGGCGCTCAGCAGGCTCTTCAGGGTAGACTCCTAGGGGCACAACACAGGGTTTATTAGGGGGGGCTCCTGGGGGCACAACACAGGGTTTATTAGGGGGGGACTCCTGGAGCCACAACACAGGGTTTATTAGGGGGGGGACTCCTGGAGCCACAACACAGGGTTTATTAGGGGGGGACTCCTGGGGGCATGGGGCTCTATATGTGTGTATCTCTCTCTCTCTTTCTATCCATCTATCTATTTTTAAGGTGTCTGCTGATTGCTGGACAGACGATGCAGACAGAGTCTGATCTTCTTCGTGCCTCTTTAAATAAAGTTACTCCAGCTGCGTTACCTTGGTGGCCTGCAGGGCGCAGGTCATCAGCGCAGACACACAGCCGATGTCTCGAAGGACCTTCTTGCTGCTGATGTCGGCCCTCCAGGACAGGTTCCTCAGGATGCTGGAGACCACCTGGTGCAGCTCCTCGCTGTCGGAAGCCAGCTGGGCCACGAGCGCCTGCAGACAGCTCTTCTTAGAGCACAGGGTGGCCTGGGGGGACAACACAAATGACGGGGGTCAATAAAGAATTTCAGAAAACTGAACGCTGCTGTCAATCAATGCTCTGTCACAGTCATTAATAAAGAAGTCATAGTATAGTATGTCAAAAATATAAAAGTCATAGTGTATTATGTTGAATAAACAATAAAGTAATAGTATGTTATATGAATGAAAGGTGTGGTTGCCGGGTGTTTGGCGTATGGTTGCCGTGGAGACCTTGTTGGCCACGTCTCCAAAGGTGAGGTTGGTGACGGCCATGCCGGCGTAGCGGCGCAGCGCCAGGTTGATGGGGTCGCTCAGCGCGCCGTACATGTCCTGGTCCAGGTGGAGGAGGTCGGCCACCACCTGCAGCCCGCCTACACACACACACACACACACACACACATTAATACACACATATTAATACACACCACCTGCAGCCCGCCTGCACCTACACAACATATATAAACAAATATATACAATATATACACAACAAATACACTTCACAGAACAGTGTGTCAACAATAACATAATTAAATAAAACTAAAATATAGTTTGTGGAAAAAATAAAACTAAAAATTCATATTATAGTATATTTTAGTATGTCATGTCCCAGATGTTAGGTAGGACAGACAGTCATGTTATATTATGTCAAGAAATAAAATAAAAAATAATAAAATAGTATGTAAAAAAAATAGTATTAACATATAAAATAAAAATAAAAAAAAATAATGAAATAGTATGTAAAAAAAATATAATATTAATATAAAAATTAAAAAATAAAATACTATGTCAAAAACATAAAGAATTATTAATATAGTATGTCGAAAAAGAAAAAGTCCTTTAATAGTATGTTGAACATGTCCCAGATGGGGGGGGGGGGGACCGGGTTTCGGGGGTCTACCGACCTAGCTCGTTCATGGCGCGCCGGTACTCTTCTTCAAAGGAAAGCTTCATGATGGCGCACATGGCCTGGCAGATCTGAGGGTCCACAGGTTCAGGGATGTCTGCAGGGAAAAAGAGACGGGGGACATCATCGTTACATTTAGGGATGTCTGCAGGGACAAAGAGACAGGGGACATCATCGTTACATTTAGGGATGTCTGCAGGGACAAAGAGACAGGGGACATCATCGTTACATTTAGGGATGTCTGCAGGGACAAAGAGACGGGGGACATCATCGTTACATTTAGGGATGTCTGCAGGGACAAAGAGACGGGGGACATCATCGTTACATTTAGGGATGTCTGCAGGGACAAAGAGACAGGGGACATCATCGATTACATTTAGGGATGTATGCAGGGACAAAGAGACGGGGGACATCATCGTTACATTTAGGGATGTATGCAGGGACAAAGAGACGGGGGACATCATCGTTACATTTAGGGATGTCTGCAGGGACAAAGAGACGGGGGACATCATCGTTACATTTAGGGATGTCTGCAGGGACAAAGAGACGGGGGACATCATCGTTACATTTAGGGATGTCTGCAGGGACAAAGAGACGGGGGACATCATCGTTACATTTAGGGATGTCTGCAGGGACAAAGAGAGGGGGGACATCATCGTTACATTTAGGGATGTCTGCAGGGACAAAGAGACAGGGGACATCATCGTTACATTTAGGGATGTCTGCAGGGACAAAGAGACAGGGGACATCATCGTTACATTTAGGGATGTCTGCAGGGACAAAGAGACGGGGGACATCATCGTTACATTTAGGGATGTCTGCAGGGACAAAGAGACGGGGGACATCATCGTTACATTTAGGGATGTCTGCAGGGACAAAGAGACAGGGGACATCATCGATTACATTTAGGGATGTATGCAGGGACAAAGAGACGGGGGACATCATCGTTACATTTAGGGATGTATGCAGGGACAAAGAGACGGGGGACATCATCGATTACATTTAGGGATGTATGCAGGGACAAAGAGACGGGGGACATCATCGAT
>CM057245.1:31992094-31997094 GCA_029931835.1 Etheostoma nigrum
GATCAAACAGGAAGTCAACAACACCAACGAGGAAATGAGTCTTGTTGAGGACCCCAAAATCCCAGAAATCCGTCCCCAAGACGACAACGTGACCAACGAATGTGTCCCGAAGGACCAAAAGGACAAAGACCCTCCGAAGACGAGTCCGAGAGACAGACGGTCCCCCAGCCCGATGACTTTCCTCAAAGAGGACTTGAGCCAGTTCAAGGAAGACGTGTTGAAGATGTTCAGGGACAAAGACGCCGGCGCCAAAAAAGCACCCGCATGCACGCATGATGTCCCGAAGGACGTCCCCAAAGACGCCCCGAAAGACGTCCCCAAAGACGCCCCGAAAGACGTCTTGAAGGACGTCCCGAAAGACGTCCCGAAAGATGTCCCGAAAGATGTCCCGAAAGATGTCTTGAAGGACGTCTTGAACGACGTCCCGAAAGATGTTTTGAAGGACGTCCCGAAAGACTTCCCCAAAGACGTCACGAAAGATGTCTTGAAGGACGTCCCGAAAGATTTTTTGAAGGACTTCCCGAAAGACGTCTTGAAGGACGTCCCGAAAGACGTCCCGAAAGATGTCTTGAAGGACGTCCCGAAAGACGTCCCCAAAGATGTCTTGAAGGACGTCCCGAAAGATGTCTTGAAGGACGTCTCGAAAGACGTCCCCCAAAGATGTCTTGAAGGACGTCCCGAAGGACCACTCGAGTCGGCTTAAAAAAGACGTGACGAGCGTCTTCAAGTCCACAGATCCAAGCAGCGAGTCAGCAGAGACAACGGTCCACCGTCAACAACCGGCAACGGGAGACCCATCCAACGCCTTCAAAATAAAAGCTGAAAAAGTGGACGTACCCTTTTTACAGAATCTGTTCAGAAAGACTTCTCAGAAAGGGGAGAACGGAGCTGAAGATAAAAATATATTCTCAGAGAAAGACAGGATGAAGGAAGTGGAAGTAGCTGAAACTCATCCAGACCCATCCAACGCCTTCAAAATAAAAGCTGAAAAAGCGGATGGACCCTTTTTACAGAGTCTATTCAGAAAGACTCAGAAAGTGGAGAGCGGTGCTGGAAGATGAAAAGATATTCTCAGAGACAAGCGAGCTAACGAAGGAAGAAATGGACGCTAGTTTTAAAGAAAACGTCTTAAAACAGAACGAAGAGACGATCGACGCCTTCAACACGCCTTTACTCCATTTGATCAAACAGGAAGTCAACAACACCAACGAAGAAATGAGTCTCGTTGAGGACCCCAAAATCCCTGAAATCCGTCTCCAAGACGACAAAGTGACCAACGAATGTGTCTCGAAGGACCAAAAGGACAAAAAACTTCCGGAGACGAGTCCGAGAGACAGACGGTCCCCCAGCCCGATGACTTTCCTCAAAGAGGACTTGAGCCAGTTCAAGGAAGACGTGTTGAAGATGTTCAGGGACAAAGACGCCGGCGCCAAAAAAGTACCCGCATGCACGCATGATGTTCCAGAAAGACGTCCCGAAAGATGTCTTGAAGGACGTCCCAAACAATTTCTTGAAGGACGTCCCAAAAGATGTCTTGAAGGACGTGTCAAAGGACCACTCGAGTCCTCTTAACGAAGACGTGACGAGTGTCTTCAAGTCCACAGATCCAAGCAGCGAGTCAGCAGAGACAACGGTCCACCGTCTGAGCTTTAAAGACGTCTCCAACGCCTTCAGACTCGGTCCTTCAAAGGACAGAGACAACAAGGGCGCCACGGCAACGGGAGACCCATCCAACGCCTTCAAAATAAAAGCTGAAAGAGCGGACGTACCCTTTTTACAGAGTCTGTTCAGAAAGACTTCTCAGAAAACGGAGAGTGGTCTGGAAGATAAAAATATATTCTCAGAGAAAGACGGGATGAAGGAAGTGGAAGTAGCTGAAACTCATTTAGACCCATCCAACTCCTTCAAAATAAAAGTTGAAACAGCGGACATACCCTTTTTAACAAGTCTCTTCAGAAAGACTCAGAAAACGGAGAGTGGTGCGGAAGATAAAAAGATATTCTCAGAGACGAGCGACCTAACAAAGGAAGAAATGGATGCTAGTTTTAAAGGAAACGTCTTAAAACAGAACGAAGAGACGATCGACGCCTTCAACACGCCTTTACTCCATTTGATCAAACAGGAAGTCAACAACACCAACAAGGAAATTAGTCTCGTTGAGGACCCCAAAATCCCCGAAATCCGTCTCCAGGATGACAAAGTGACCAACGAATGTGTCTCGAAGGACCAAAAGGACAAAAAACTTCCGGAGACGAGTCCGAGAGACAGACGGTCCCCCAGCCCGATGACTTTCCTCAAAGAGGACTTGAGCCAGTTAAAGGAAGACGTGTTGAAGATGTTCAGGGACAAAGCAGCCGGCGCCAAAAAAGCACCCGCATGCACGCACGATGTCCCAAAAGACGTCCCGAAAGACGTCTTCAAGGACGTCCCGAAGGACCACTCGAGTCCTCTTAACGAAGACGTGACGATCAGCGATTCAGCAGAGACAACGGTCCACCGTATGAGCTTTAAAGACTTCTCCAACGCCTTCAGACTCGGTCCTTCAAAGGACAGAGACAACAAGGGCGCCACGGCAACGGGAGACCCATCCAACGCCTTCAAAATAAAAGCTGAAAAAGCGGACATACCCTTTTTACAGAGTCTATTCAGAAAGACTCAGAAAACGGAGAGTGGTCTGGAAGATAAAAAGATATTCTCAGAGACGAGCGAGCTAACGAAGGAAGAAATGGACGCTAGTTTTAAAGGAAACATCTCGGAGCAAGAGGAAGAGACGATTGACGCCTTCAAAATAAAAGCTGAAAGAGCGGAAGGACCCTTTTTACAGAGTCTGTTCAGAAAGACTCAGAAAGTGGAGAGCGGTCTGGAAGATGAAAAGATATTCTCAGAGAGAAGTCGGTTTTCTGGTTTTAAAGGAAACGTCTCGGAGGAACAGGAAGAGACGATCGACGCCGAGAAAACCAACAACAACTCCAAAGAAGTAACAAAGGAAGTGGAAGAAACTACAAGTCTCGCTGAAACTACAAGTCTCTCTGAAACTACAAGTCTCTCTGAAACTACAAGTCTCTCTGAAACTACAAGTCTCGCTGAAACTACAAGTCTCGCTGAAACTACAAGTCTCTCTGAAACTACAAGTCTCGCTGAAACTACAAGTCTCGCTGAAACTACAAGTCTCGCTGAAACTACAAGTCTCTCTGAAACTACAAGTCTCGCTGAAACTACAAGTCTCGCTGAAACTACAAGTCTCTCTGAAACTACAAGTCTCGCTGAAACTACAAGTCTCGCTGAAACTACAAGTCTCTCTGAAACTACAAGTCTCTCTGAAACTACAAGTCTCGCTGAAACAGAGACGACTCCTCCATCAGAGACAGGTGAGAGCCCTCGTGTTGTGTTCCCGTCAACATTGAAAATCAACACTTTTGTTGACACTTTTTAACTTTTTCTTATGTTTTTGTCACTTTTTTTGACGTTTAACACAAAGAAGAAGAAGAAGAAGAAGAAGGAGAAGAAGAAGAAGAGCTATCAGCGACTCTTCCTTTGCAGCCGCTGTCCTCTGAGATCAGTCTGTTCATCCCGAGAGACTCAGACCAAGACGACATGAGGTAATAGGTCCTGTTCTTCTTCTTCTTCTTCTTCTTCTTCTTCTTCTTCTCCTAAACCCACCTGTCCTGTTCTTCTTCTTCTTCTTCTTCTTCTAAACCCAGCTGTCCTGTTCTTCTTCTTCTTCTTCTTCTTCTTCTTCTTCTTCTTCTTCTCCTAAACCCAACTGTCCTGTTCTTCTTCTTCTTCTTCTTCTTCTTCTTCTTCTAAACCCAGCTGTCCTCTTTCTTCTTCTCCTGCAGGGCTCGGCCAGGAGGACCGTCGTGGTCGTTGAAGAACTGTAAGTTCAGGTCTTCTTCTCATTTTCGCCAGTTAAGAGTTTTCAACGTTTGTTGACGCTTTTTGGCAGAAATTGTCTTTTTTCCGAGTATTTTGAAACTTTTTTAATGCCTAATGTCCTCGTTTCGTCCCCCAGTGGCCTGTTATCTGACCTTTGACCCCAACACTGCGAACTCAGAGCTGCGTCTGAGCGACGGTGACCGGACGGTGACCCGGGCGTGGACGGAGCGCGGGCCGCCGGCGCACCCGGACCGCTTCCTGCGCTGCCCGCAGGTCCTGTGCAGGGAGGGGCTGATGGACTCGGCGTACTGGGAGGCGGCGTGGCGCGGCGGCGCCGACATCGGCGTCACCTACAACAGCATCTGCAGGGACGGAGCGCCGGCGCAATGCCTGCTGGGACACAACGCACGCTCCTGGAGCCTGGAGTGCTCGGAGGGAAGCTACACGGCGTGCCACGCCAGCCGGAGGTTCAAGGTGGCGGCGGAGAGGGCGGGACCCGCTGCACGCAGGGTCGGCGTGCACCTGGACTGGGCCGGCGGCGCCCTGTCCTTCTACAGCGTCTCGCAGGACGCCGCGGTGCACCTGCACACCTTCAGGGACTCCTTCACCGAGCCGCTGTACCCGGGGTTCTGGGTCTGGGCGTACGGCGGCGCCGTGTCGCTGAGCCCGGGGGAGCCGGACTGGGAGCGGGTGCTGCAGTGAGGGGGGGGGGGGGCACCGGGGTGGGGGGAGAGGGGGGGGACACCGGGGGGGGGGGACACCTGTCTCCGATCTACAGCTGGCCGCTGTCTCTTTAGTCGCAGACACGCAAAATAACTACAAGACAATCTCAAACAGTGTGTATAGTGTGTGTATAGTGTGTGTATGGCGTGTATAGTGTGTGTATAGTGTGTATAGTGTGTGTATAGTGTGTGTATAGTGTGTATAGTGTGTGTATTATAATGTGTGTCTGACCTGTAACTGGGTCTCTTGACTCCCTCGGGCCTCCTGCAGCTCTTTCTCCAGCTGTTCCAGACGAGCAACACGTATCTGCAACACACACACACACACACACACACACACACACACACACACACACACACACACACACACACACAGATCAGACATGTCCAGATGTTTCCACC
>CM057245.1:32002094-32004594 GCA_029931835.1 Etheostoma nigrum
CCTGACGACGCCAGAGTTCCCGCCTCCTGCTCCAGTTTACTCTGCAGCTGCTTCAACACCTCCTGCACCAGACCACACAGACACACAGATTTACAGACAGGGAGGGACACCTGAACGCCTCATTCAGACAGATTTACAGACAGGGAGGGACACCTGAACGCCTCATTCAGACAGATTTACAGACAGGGAGGGACACCTGAATGCCTCCTGCACCAGACCACACAGACACACAGAATTACAGACAGGGAGGGACACCTGAACGTCTCATTCAGACAGATTTACAGACAAGGAGGGACACCTGAACGCCTCCTGCACCAGACCACACAGACACACAGATTTACAGATCGGAAGGGACACCTGAACGCCTCCTGCACCATACTACACAGACACACAGAATTACAGACAGGCAGGGACACCTGAACGCCTCCTGCACCAGACCACACAGACACACACATTTACAAACAGGGAGGGACACCTGAACGCCTCCTGCACCAGACCACACAGACACACACATTTACAGACAGGGAGGGACACCTGAACGCCTCCTTCACCAGACCACATAGACACACAGAATTACAGACAGGGAGGGACACCTGAACGCCTCATTCAGACACATTTACAGACAGGAAGGGACACATGAACGCCTCATTCAGACAGATTTACAGACAGGGAGGGGCACCTGAACGCCTCCTGCACCAGACCACACAGACACACAGAATTACAGATAGGGAGGGACACCTGAATGCCTCATTCAGACAGATTTACAGACAGGGAGGGACACCTGAACGCCTCATGCACCAGACCAGATAGGGAGGGACACCTGAATGCCTCATTCAGACAGATTTACAGACAGGGAGGGACACCTGAACGCCTCATTCAGACAGAATTACAGACAGGGAGGGACACCTGAACGCCTCATTCAGACAGATTTACAGACAGGGAGGGGCACCTGAACACCTCCTGCACCAGACCACACAGACACACACATTTACAGACAGGGAGGGACACCTGAACGCCTCCTGCACCAGACCACACAGACAAACGCATTTACAGACAGAGAGGGACACCTGAACGCCTCATTCAGACAGATTTACAGACACAGAGAGACGGACAGACAGACAGACAGGAAGACAGACCTTCATGCCGGAGGTCTCTGTCTCCAGCTTGGACAGGTGCTGGGAGTTGTCCTCCAGTTCTCTCCTCAGGTGCGAGTTCTCCTTGCGGAGCGCCGCCACCTGGTGGGCCAGCTGGTCGTAGGACGCCACGGCGGCCATCTTTACTCAGCACAGCACCCCCTGCAGGACAGAGGAGGAGACAGACCCCTGAACGCCTCATTCAGACAGATTTACAGACAGGAAGCGACACCTGAACGCCTCATTCAGACAGATTTACAGACAGGAAGGGACACCTGAACGCCTCATTCAGACAGATTTACAGCCAGGAAGAGACACTTGAACGCCTCATTCAGACAGACTTACAGCCAGGAATGGACCCCTGAACGCCTCATTCAGACAGATTTACAGACAGGGAGGGACCCCTGAACGTCTCATTCAGACAGATTTACAGACAGGAAGGGACACCTGAACGTCTCATTCGGACAGATTTACAGCCAGGACAGGACACCTGAACGCCTCATTCAGACAGATTTACAGAAAGGAAAGGACACCTGAACGCCTCATTCAGATATATTTACAAACAGGAAGGGACACCTGAATGCCTCATTCAGACAGATTTACAGCCAGGAAGAGACACCTGAACGCCTCATTCAGACAGACTTACAGCCAGGAAGGGGCCCCTGAACGCCTCATTCAGACAGATTTACAGTCAGGAAGGGACACCTGAACGCCTCATTCAAACAGATTTACAGACAGGACAGGACACCTGAACGCCTCATTCAGACAGATTTACAGACAGGGAGGGACCCCTGAACGCCTCATTCAGACAGCTTTACAGACAGGACAGGACCCCTGAACGCCTCATTCAGACAGATTTACAGCCAGGACAGAGACCCCTGAACGCCTCATTCTCATTCAGACAGATTTACAGGTAGGACAGGACACCTGAACGCCTCATTCAGACAGATTTACAGACAGGAAGGGACATCTGAACGCCTCATTCAGACAGATTTACCGCCAGGACAGGACACCTGAACGCCTCATACAGACAGGAAGGGACCCCTGAACGCCTCATTCAGACAGATTTACAGACAGGACAGGGACACCTGAACGCCTCATTCAGACATATTTACACACAGGACAAGACACCTAAACGCCTCATTCAGACAGATTTACAGACAGGACAGGACACCTGAACGCCTCATTCAGACATATTTACAGCACAGGACAGGACACCTGAACGCCTCATTCAGACAGATTTACAGCCAGGAAAGGACCCCTGAACGCCTCATTCAGACAGATTTACAGCCAGGCGGCCATCTTTAAACAGCAGAGCGCCTCCTGAAGGACACCTTCCTCCCTTCCTTCCCTCCTTCCTCCCTTCT
>CM057245.1:32007094-32034594 GCA_029931835.1 Etheostoma nigrum
GGCAAAGAGAGGAGGAGAAAATGGCGTCTATGTGGAGAGCGACCGCAGTCTAATGTTATTATTAATAATATTATTAATAATATTAATATTATTAATATTATTATTATCATTATTATTATTATTATTATTATTGTTGTTATTATTATTATATTTATTATTATTATTGTTATTATTATTAAGGTAAGAACATGCAGAAAATCAAATATCACATTTTATATTTTGGACTATTGGTGCTTTCACAAAATATTACACATTCAGATAAATAATCCTCAGTATTATGGATATAATGACTAAATGGGTATATACACATATATATATATATATATGTGTGTTTTTGTTAGAATCAATACACAAACACACACACACACACACTGTGTGTCGGCATGTTAAACTAACTTCTAACCCATGTTGCCTCTCAGCTGATCGGCCGCCATGTTGGGATTCCGTCTCTTCCAATCAGGAAGCAGGAAAGGTTTCACACCTCATCTCATCACCCTTCATGTTGGTGTGTTCAAGGACAGTCAGACACCTGACCGCTGACAGACTCAGATTATTATTCTAAGTGTGTGACAACATTATGGGATGGATCCCTACAGAGATAGACCTTTTAGTCAAAGAGGAAGATCCTTTTAGTTTAACATGAAACAGAAATCACCATCACCAAACCCACCAGACTCCATGTAAATAATCACTACTTTTAGCATGTATAGAGCAGCATATCTCCACCAGACTCCATGTAAATAATCACTACTTTTAGCATGTATAGAGCAGCATATCTCCACCAGACTCCATGTAAATAATCACTACTTTTAGCGTGTATAGAGCAGCATATCTCCACCAGACTCCATGTAAATAATCACTACTTTTAGCATGTATAGAGCAGCATATCTCCACCAGACTCCATGTAAATAATCACTACTTTTAGCGTGTATAGAGCAGCATATCTCCACCAGACTCCATGTAAATAATCACTACTTTTAGCATGTATAGAGCAGCATATCTCCACCAGACTCCATGTAAATAATCACTACTTTTAGCATGTATAGAGCAGCATATCTCCACCAGACTCCATGTAAATAATCACTACTTTTAGCGTGTATAGAGCAGCATATCTCCACCAGACTCCATGTAAATAATCACTACTTTTAGCGTGTATAGAGCAGCATATCTCCACCAGACTCCATGTAAATAATCACTACTTTTAGCGTGTATAAAGCAGCATATCTCCACCAGACTCCATGTAAATAATCACTACTTTTAGTGTGTATAGAGCAGCATATCTCCACCAGACTCCATGTAAATAATCACTACTTTTAGTGTGTATAGAGCAGCATATCTCCACCAGACTCCATGTAAATAATCACTACTTTTAGCGTGTATAGAGCAGCATATCTCCACCAGACTCCATGTAAATAATCACTACTTTTAGCGTGTATAGAGCAGCATATCTCCACCAGACTCCATGTAAATAATCACTACTTTTAGCGTGTATAGAGCAGCATATCTCCACCAGACTCCATGTAAATAATCACTACTTTTAGTGTGTATAGAGCAGCATATCTCCACCAGACTCCATGTAAATAATCACTACTTTTAGCGTGTATAGATCAGCATATCTCCACCAGACTCCATGTAAATAATCACTACTTTTAGCATGTATAGAGCAGCATATCTCCACCAGACTCCATGTAAATAATCACTACTTTTAGTGTGTATAGAGCAGCATATCTCCACCAGACTCCATGTAAATAATCACTACTTTTAGCGTGTATAGAGCAGCATATCTCCACCAGACTCCATGTAAATAATCACTACTTTTAGCGTGTATAGAGCAGCATATCTCCACCAGACTCCATGTAAATAATCACTACTTTTAGTGTGTATAGAGCAGCATATCTCCACCAGACTCCATGTAAATAATCACTACTTTTAGCGTGTATAGAGCAGCATATCTCCACATGTAAATGGGTGAATTAAGAGTTTATTCCAACCAGACCAGAGTGGTTTTTGGTTTTATTTAGTTTCTGTCCACTTTGACTGAAGTGTGTTTCACGATGATAAAAGTAGTGATTATTTACATGGAGTCTGGTGGGTTTGGTGAAAGAGCTTCCAGAGCTGTTGATGCTTGTTGTCTTGGGAATTATTTTTAATGGACCTGTACCGTTGTTTATCTATGAAGGTGTGTTGATGAATACGTCTCCCTGCAGCCCTCTATAGCATTATAGGTCATTACTGTCGAGGATTAAAATGAAGAAATCAACAGAGAACAACTACAGTCAGAACAAGTCTATCCCAAATCCTTCTGATTATTCAGTGTCAGGGCCCTGTGTGTGTGTGTGTGTGTGTGTGTGTGTGTGTGTGTGCAGGTATGCGTATGTGTGAGGGGGGTGGGGTTGTTAGTGTGTGTGTGTGCGTGTGTGTAAAATAAAATGCTAACAAAAACAATCAAAGCGTCATACACACGCACACGCAGGCGTACAGACACACCCCCCCCCCCCCACACACACACACACACACACAATAACACCCCCCACACACACATACACGCATACCTAAACACACGCACACACGCACACACACACACACACACACACACAATAACACCCCCCACGCACACACACCCATACCTGATGTCAGCTGGTTAAATATGAATATGTTCTACTCTCTTCTCTCCTCTTAAAATTGCGGACATAACAAGACGGTTGATGACGTCATCTTGTATTTTTTTTTGGGGGGGGGGGGGATTTGAGAACCATCTCCTGACCCCCATGTTTCACCGTTTTCAGAGACCAAACCGACATCTTAGAGAGCCAGCAACTCCCAAAAGCATCGATCAGTCCGCAGATTAATGCACCGGGGTGGTCATCATCATCATCATCATCATCATCATCACATCACACATACCCGTTTGATTCAACACGCAGCGCGAGGACAACACTCAGACACAAAGAACACATTTACACCCAAAAAATCCGCCTTCACATCAGATTTCCTCCCTGAGACGTTCATATCTGTGCAGCTACGCTGCTGACGACGTCTAGGATTCATCCTCCTCCATCCTCCATCCTCCATCCATCCATCCATCCATCATCCGTCCTCCATCCTCCGTCCGCATGATGGAGGAGAAAGAAAAGAGGACGCAGCACCCTCCCCCTCCCCCCTTCAAAAAAAACACCGCATGAAAGAAAATGAATGAAATGAAAAGCTGATGAAAACCGAATTACAATGACCAAGGTGTTATTTTAAAGGAGCAGACTCCTCCCTGCTGTGTGAACAACGAGCCTGTTATTGTCTCTGGCTCTGCGGCCGCGGAGAATCGAGCCGAGCCGAGCCGGACCAGGCCGGGTAAGGCCGGGTTGGGCCGTCTGCATGCACGCTTAACACGGGTTAAATATGTAGCCCACATGCAGATATTCGACACACAATGCGAGATTAATGCGCGTTAAAGGCAGAAAAATAAGGAGCGGTCCGTTCTTACCTCATCATGACACGAGCTGAAGATCACTGACAGAGAGAGAGAGAGAGAGAGGGGGAGACAGAGGGGGAGGGGGGGAGGTAGCAGGGAAGGAGAGAGAGAGAGAGAGAGAGAGAGAGCTCTGAACGCGCTTGCGCTAAACCCACCAGACTCCATGTAAATAATCACTACTTTTAGCGTGTATAGAGCAGCATATCTCCACCAGACTCCATGTAAATAATCACTACTTTTAGCATGTATAGAGCAGCATATCTCCACCAGACTCCATGTAAATAATCACTACTTTTAGCATGTATAGAGCAGCATATCTCCACCAGACTCCATGTAAATAATCACTACTTTTAGCATGTATAGAGCAGCATATCTCCACCAGACTCCATGTAAATAATCACTACTTTTAGCATGTATAGAGCAGCATATCTCCACCAGACTCCATGTAAATAATCACTACTTTTAGCGTGTATAGAGCAGCATATCTCCACCAGACTCCATGTAAATAATCACTACTTTTAGCGTGTATAGAGCAGCATATCTCCACCAGACTCCATGTAAATAATCACTACTTTTAGCGTGTATAGAGCAGCATATCTCCACCAGACTCCATGTAAATAATCACTACTTTTAGCGTGTATAGAGCAGCATATCTCCACCAGACTCCATGTAAATAATCACTACTTTTAGCATGTATAGAGCAGCATATCTCCACCAGACTCCATGTAAATAATCACTACTTTTAGCATGTATAGAGCAGCATATCTCCACCAGACTCCATGTAAATAATCACTACTTTTAGCATGTATAGAGGAAACACATTTTCACATGTAAATCAGTAATGAATGTGTTTTTTTTTAGCTGAAATAGAGTTGGGATGGTTGGAAACGTGGAAAGACCCGCAACGGCCTTTCATAGTTTCATTTGTTTTTGTCGACTTTGAAAGAAGTGTATTTTAAGATGCTTAAATTGCGGTTTATTTGCATGGAGTCTGGTGGGTGTAGCGAACGCAATTTGGCGGATTGCGTTTTTATGTGTGTGTGTGTGTGTGTGTGTTGTGTGTGTGTGTGTGTGTGTGTGTGTGTGTGTGTTTGTTTGTGTGTGTGTGTGTGTGTGTGTGTGTGTATGTGTGTGTGTGTGTGTGTGTGTGTCTGGCGTCTTATAGATACTTGTGACCAGCGTGTGGACATGTTGTCCCGCCCCCGCCCTGGTCTGAGCCAATCAGAGCCCCCTGGGTGTGATCTGCTCCCTGATTGGACAGCTCTTAATCCTGCAGGTGAGTCAGTAACGAGGCGATTCAGCAGTTTGTTTTAGAGATGATTTATTAATCAGATCACGGGAGGAAACATAACACACATAAGCTGTAATATACAGTATGAATAATAAGACAAATAATATTCTCACCCGCTCTGCTAAATGATTTCAGAGATATTAGGGGCTTAATTAACCCTCTAATTAACTTAATTACCCCTCTAATTAACTTAATTACCCCTCTAATTAACTTAATTAACCCTCTAATTAACTTAATTACCCCTCTATGACAATGAATTTCTTTAATTGAGGAATCAGAAAATATTTATACATAGAAGTCATCAAAATATCAAGACGACAGGGGTGTGTGTGTGTGTGTGTGTGTGTGTGTGTGTGTGTCTGTGTGTGTGTGTGTGTGTGTGTGTGTCTGTGTGTGTGTGTGTGTGACAGCCAATAGGATGAGAGCAGAGGGGTCACATGGAGGTGACCTTGTCTTCAGGGCGGTTCCTCCCCAGGTTGACGTAGGCGTTCTCTTCTTCTTTGGTCCTGACGGATCAAAACAACCGTTATTATCAGAGAGAAGAAGAAGAAGAAGACGAGCGGTAGAACTACACCTACGAGTAAAGATGTACTCGTACCTGACTGTGTATGTGTATGTGTGTGTGTGTGTATGTGTGTGTACCTGACCATGTCCGGGACCTCGTACGTGTCGACGTCTTTTTCTTCTTCTTCTTCTTCTTCTTCTTGTCCCGGCGTCTCCACGGCGCTTTCCCTCCTGATGATGTCATCACCATCAATCATTATTCAGTCTCTTACATATTATTGTTATTGTTATTATTATTATAATATATATTATTATTATATATTACTTATTTATTACATTGTATTAATATTATATATTATTATAATATATATTATTATTATATATTATTGTATATTATTATAATTACATAAATTTACCCCCCCCCCAAAAGTTGACGATAAATAAGATAAATAGATCTTAACGCCTTAATTAAAAAAGAAAAAGAAAAATCCACGTTAAATGAATGTTGAATAATGTTTCATGAATAAATAAATGTTCTTCCTTAAAATACAAGGGGCATTAGTATACCCCCCCATGTTAAAATACAGGGGCATTAGTATACACCCCCATGTTAAAATACAGGGGCATTAGTATACCCCCCCATGTTAAAATACAGGGGCATTAGTATACCCCCCCATGTTAAAATACAGGGGCATTAGTATACACCCCCCTATGTTAAAATACAGGGGCATAAGTATACACCCCCCTATGTTAAAATACAGGGGGCATTAGTATACACCCCCCCATGTTAAAATACAGGGGCATTAGTATACACCCCCCTATGTTAAAATACAGGGGCATAAGTATACACCCCCTATGTTAAAATACAGGGGCATTAGTATACACCCCCCTATGTTAAAATACAGGGGCATTAGTATACACCCCCCCATGTTAAAATACAGGGGGCATAAGTATACACCCCCCTATGTTAAAATACAGGGGCATAAGTATACCCCCCCATGTTAAAATACAGGGGCATTAGTATACCCCCCCATGTTAAAATACAGGGGCATTAGTATACCCCCCCATGTTAAAATACAGGGGCATTAGTATACACCCCCCCATGTTAAAATACAGGGGGCATAAGTATACACCCCCCTATGTTAAAATACAGGGGCATAAGTATACACCCCCTATGTTAAAATACAGGGGCATTAGTATACACCCCCCTATGTTAAAATACAGGGGCATTAGTATACACCCCCCCATGTTAAAATACAGGGGGCATAAGTATACACCCCCCTATGTTAAAATACAGGGGCATAAGTATACCCCCCCATGTTAAAATACAGGGGCATAAGTATACCCCCCCATGTTAAAATACAGGGGCATTAGTATACCCCCCCATGTTAAAATACAGGGGGCATAAGTATACACCCCCCTATGTTAAAATACAGGGGCATAAGTATACACCCCCCTATGTTAAAATACAGGGGGCATAAGTATACACCCCCCTATGTTAAAATACAGGGGGCATAAGTATACACCCCCCTATGTTAAAATACAGGGGCATAAGTAAACACCCCCATGTTAAAATACAAGGGGCATAAGTATACACCCCCCTATGTTAAAATACAGGGGGCATAAGTAAACACCCCCATGTTAAAATACAGGGGCATAAGTATACACCCCCCTATGTTAAAATACAGGGGGCATAAGGATACACCCCCCTATGTTAAAATACAGGGGCATAAGTATACACCCCCATTTTAAAATACAGGGGCGTAAGTATACACCCCCCTATGTTAAAATACAGGGGCATAAGTATACACCCCCCTATGTTAAAATACAGGGGGCATAAGTATACACCCCCCTATGTTAAAATACAGGGGCATAAGTAAACACCCCCATGTTAAAATACAGGGGCATAAGTATACACCCCCCTATGTTAAAATACAGGGGGCATAAGTAAACACCCCCATGTTAAAATACAGGGGCATAAGTATACACCCCCCTATGTTAAAATACAGGGGGCATAAGGATACACCCCCCTATGTTAAAATACAGGGGCATAAGTATACACCCCCATTTTAAAATACAGGGGCGTAAGTATACACCCCCCTATGTTAAAATACAGGGGCATAAGTATACACCCCCTTATGTTAAAATACAGGGGGCATAAGTATACCCCCCCATGTTAAAATACAGGGGGCATAAGTATACACCCCCCTATGTTAAAATACAGGGGGCATAAGTATACCCCCCCTATGTTAAAATACAGGGGGCATAAGTATACACCCCCCTATGTTAAAATACAGGGGGCATAAGTATACACCCCCCTATGTTAAAATACAGGGGCATAAGTATACATACCCTCTGTTAAAATACAGGGGCATAAGTATACATACCCTATGTTAAAATACAGGGGCATAAGTATACATACCCTCTGTTAAAATACAGGGGGCATAAGTATACATACCCTATGTTAAAATACAGGGGCATAAGTATACACCCCCCTATGTTAAAATACAGGGGCATAAGTATACACCCCCCTATGTTAAAATACAGGGGGCATAAGTAAACACCCCCATGTTAAAATACAGGGGCATAAGTATACACCCCCCTATGTTAAAATACAGGGGGCATAAGTATACACCCCCCTATGTTAAAATACAGGGGGCATAAGTAAACACCCCCATGTTAAAATACAGGGGCATAAGTATACACCCCCCTATGTTAAAATACAGGGGGCATAAGTAAACACCCCCATGTTAAAATACAGGGGCATAAGTATACACCCCCCTATGTTAAAATACAGGGGGCATAAGTAAACACCCCCATGTTAAAATACAGGGGCATAAGTATACACCCCCCTATGTTAAAATACAGGGGGCATAAGGATACACCCCCCTATGTTAAAATACAGGGGCATAAGTATACACCCCCATGTTAAAATACAGGGGCGTAAGTATACACCCCCCTATGTTAAAATACAGGGGCATAAGTATACACCCCCTTATGTTAAAATACAGGGGGCATAAGTATACCCCCCCATGTTAAAATACAGGGGGCATAAGTATACCCCCCCATGTTAAAATACAGGGGGCATAAGTATACACCCCCCCTATGTTAAAATACAGGGGGCATAAGTATACCCCCCCTATGTTAAAATACAGGGGGCATAAGTATACACCCCCCTATGTTAAAATACAGGGGGCATAAGTATACACCCCCCTATGTTAAAATACAGGGGCATAAGTATACATACCCTCTGTTAAAATACAGGGGCATAAGTATACATACCCTATGTTAAAATACAGGGGCATAAGTATACATACCCTCTGTTAAAATACAGGGGGCATAAGTATACATACCCTATGTTAAAATACAGGGGCATAAGTATACACCCCCCTATGTTAAAATACAGAGGGCATAAGTATACACCCCCCTATGTTAAAATACAGGGGCATAAGTATACACCCCTCTACGTTAAAATACAGGGGGCATAAGTATACACCCCCCTATGTTAAAATACAGGGGGTATATGTATAGACCCCCCATGTTAAAATACAGGGGGCATAAGTAAACACACCCCCCATGTTAAAATACAGGGGGCATAAGTATACACCCCCCTATGTTAAAATACAGGGGCATAAGTATACACCCCCCTACGTTAAAATACAGGGGGCATAAGTATACACCCCCCTATGTTAAAATACAGGGGGCATAAGTATACACCACCCTATGTTAAAATACAGGGGGCATAAGTATACACACCCCCCATGTTAAAATACAGGGGGCATAAGTATACACATCCCCCATGTTAAAATACAGGGGCATAAGTATACACCCCCATGTTAAAATACAGGGGCATTAGTATACACCCCCATGTTAAAATACAGGGGCATTAGTATACCCCCCCATGTTAAAATACAGGGGCATTAGTATACCCCCCCCATGTTAAAATACAGGGGCATTAGTATACCCCCCCATGTTAAAATACAGGGGCATTAGTATACACCCCCCTATGTTAAAATACAGGGGCATTAGTATACCCCCCCATGTTAAAATACAGGGGCATTAGTATACACCCCCCTATGTTAAAATACAGGGGCATAAGTATACACCCCCTTATGTTAAAATACAGGGGGCATAAGTATACCCCCCCATGTTAAAATACAGGGGGCATAAGTATACCCCCCCATGTTAAAATACAGGGGGCATAAGTATACACCCCCCCTATGTTAAAATACAGGGGGCATAAGTATACCCCCCCTATGTTAAAATACAGGGGGCATAAGTATACACCCCCCTATGTTAAAATACAGGGGGCATAAGTATACACCCCCCTATGTTAAAATACAGGGGCATAAGTATACATACCCTCTGTTAAAATACAGGGGCATAAGTATACATACCCTATGTTAAAATACAGGGGCATAAGTATACATACCCTCTGTTAAAATACAGGGGGCATAAGTATACATACCCTATGTTAAAATACAGGGGCATAAGTATACACCCCCCTATGTTAAAATACAGAGGGCATAAGTATACACCCCCCTATGTTAAAATACAGGGGCATAAGTATACACCCCTCTACGTTAAAATACAGGGGGCATAAGTATACACCCCCCTATGTTAAAATACAGGGGGTATATGTATAGACCCCCCATGTTAAAATACAGGGGGCATAAGTAAACACACCCCCCATGTTAAAATACAGGGGGCATAAGTATACACCCCCCTATGTTAAAATACAGGGGCATAAGTATACACCCCCCTACGTTAAAATACAGGGGGCATAAGTATACACCCCCCTATGTTAAAATACAGGGGGCATAAGTATACACACCCCCCATGTTAAAATACAGGGGGCATAAGTATACACATCCCCCATGTTAAAATACAGGGGCATAAGTATACACCCCCATGTTAAAATACAGGGGCATTAGTATACACCCCCATGTTAAAATACAGGGGCATTAGTATACCCCCCCATGTTAAAATACAGGGGCATTAGTATACCCCCCCCATGTTAAAATACAGGGGCATTAGTATACCCCCCCATGTTAAAATACAGGGGCATTAGTATACACCCCCCTATGTTAAAATACAGGGGCATTAGTATACCCCCCCATGTTAAAATACAGGGGCATTAGTATACACCCCCCTATGTTAAAATACAGGGGCATTAGTATACCCCCCCATGTTAAAATACAGGGGCATTAGTATACCCCCCCATGTTAAAATACAGGGGCATTAGTATACCCCCCCATGTTAAAATACAGGGGCATTAGTATACCCCCCCATGTTAAAATACAGGGGGCATAAGTATACACCCCCCTATGTTAAAATACAGGGGCATAAGTATACACCCCCCTATGTTAAAATACAGGGGGCATAAGTATACACCCCCCTATGTTAAAATACAGGGGGCATAAGTATACACCCCCCTATGTTAAAATACAGGGGGCATAAGTAAACACCCCCCTATGTTAAAATACAGGGGGCATAAGTATACACCCCCCTATGTTAAAATACAGGGGCATAAGTATACACCCCCATGTTAAAATACAGGGGCGTAAGTATAAACCCCCCTATGTTAAAATACAGGGGCATAAGTATACACCCCCTTATGTTAAAATACAGGGGGCATAAGTATACCCCCCCATGTTAAAATACAGGGGGCATAAGTATACCCCCCAATGTTAAAATACAGGGGGCATAAGTATACACCCCCCTATGTTAAAATACAGGGGGCATAAGTATACCCCCCCCTATGTTAAAATACAGGGGGCATAAGTATACACCCCCCTATGTTAAAATACAGGGGGCATAAGTATACACCCCCCTATGTTAAAATACAGGGGCATAAGTATACATACCCTCTGTTAAAATACAGGGGCATAAGTATACATACCCTATGTTAAAATACAGGGGCATAAGTATACATACCCTCTGTTAAAATACAGGGGGCATAAGTATACATACCCTATGTTAAAATACAGGGGCATAAGTATACACCCCCCTATGTTAAAATACAGAGGGCATAAGTATACACCCCCCTATGTTAAAATACAGGGGCATAAGTATACACCCCTCTACGTTAAAATACAGGGGGCATAAGTATACACCCCCCTATGTTAAAATACAGGGGGTATATGTATAGACCCCCCATGTTAAAATACAGGGGGCATAAGTAAACACACCCCCCATGTTAAAATACAGGGGGCATAAGTATACACCCCCCTATGTTAAAATACAGGGGCATAAGTATACACCCCCCTACGTTAAAATACAGGGGGCATAAGTATACACCCCCCTAAGTTAAAATACAGGGGGCATAAGTATACACCCCCCTATGTTAAAATACAGGGGGCATAAGTATACACCACCCTATGTTAAAATACAGGGGGCATAAGTATACACACCCCCCATGTTAAAATACAGGGGGCATAAGTATACACATCCCCCATGTTAAAATACAGGGGCATAAGTATACACCCCCCTATGTTAAAATACAGGGGCATAAGTATACACCCCCCTATGTTAAAATACAGGGGCATAAGTATACACCCCCCTATGTTAAAATACAGGGGCATAAGTATACACCCCCTATGTTAAAATACAGGGGGCATAAGTATACACACCCCCCATGTTAAAATACAGGGGCATAAGTATACACCCCCCTATGTTAAAATACAGGGGCATAAGTATACACCCCCTATGTTAAAATACAGGGGGCATAAGTATACACCCCCCTATGTTAAAATACAGGGGCATAAGTATACACCCCCATATGTTAAAATACAAGGGCATAAGTATACACCCCCTATGTTAAAATACAAGGGGCATAAGTATACACCCCCTATGTTAAAATACAGGGGCATAAGTATACACCCCCCTACGTTAAAATACAGGGGGCATAAGTATACACCCCCCTATGTTAAAATACAGGGGCATAAGTATACACCCCCCTATGTTAAAATACAGGGGACATAAGTATACACCCCCCTATGTTAAAATACAGGGGGCATAAGTAAACCCCCCCCTATGTTAAAATACAGGGGGCATAAGTATATACCCCCCTATGTTAAAATAGAGGGGCATAAGTATACCCCCCCATGTTAAAATACAGGGGGCATTAGTATACCCCCCCATGTTAAAATACAGGGGGCATAAGTATACACCCCCCTATGTTAAAATACAGGGGGCATAAGTATACCCCCCCCTATGTTAAAATACAGGGGGCATAAGTATACACCCCCCTATGTTAAAATACAGGGGGCATAAGTATACACCCCCCTATGTTAAAATACAGGGGCATAAGTATACATACCCTATGTTAAAATACAGGGGCATAAGTATACATACCCTATGTTAAAATACAGGGGGCATAAGTATACATACCCTATGTTAAAATACAGGGGCATAAGTATACACCCCCCTATGTTAAAATACAGGGGCATAAGTATACACCCCCCTATGTTAAAATACAGGGGCATAAGTATACACCCCCCTACGTTAAAATACAGGGGGCATAAGTATACACCCCCCTATGTTAAAATACAGGGGGTATATGTATACACCCCCCATGTTAAAATACAGGGGGCATAAGTAAACACACCCCCCATGTTAAAATACAGGGGGCATAAGTATACACCCCCCTATGTTAAAATACAGGGGGCATAAGTATACACCCCCCTATGTTAAAATACAGGGGGCATAAGTATACACCCCCCTACGTTAAAATACAGGGGGCATAAGTATACACCCCCCCTATGTTAAAATACAGGGGGCATAAGTATACACCACCCTATGTTAAAATACAGGGGGCATAAGTATACACACCCCCCATGTTAAAATACAGGGGGCATAAGTATACACACCCCCCATGTTAAAATACAGGGGCATAAGTATACACCCCCCTATGTTAAAATACAGGGGGCATAAGTATACACACCCCCCATGTTAAAATACAGGGGGCATAAGTATACACACCCCCCATGTTAAAATACAGGGGGCATAAGTATACACACCCCCCATGTTAAAATACAGGGGGCATAAGTATACACACCCCCCATGTTAAAATACAGGGGCATAAGTATACACACCCCCCATGTTAAAATACAGGGGCATAAGTATACACCCCCCTATGTTAAAATACAGGGGCATAAGTATACACCCCCCTATGTTAAAATACAGGGGCATAAGTATACACCCCCTATGTTAAAATACAGGGGGCATAAGTATACACCCCCTATGTTAAAATACAGGGGCATAAGTATACACCCCCCTACGTTAAAATACAGGGGGCATAAGTATACACCCCCCTATGTTAAAATACAGGGGCATAAGTATACACCCCCCTATGTTAAAATACAGGGGACATAAGTATACACCCCCCTATGTTAAAATACAGGGGGCATAAGTATACACCCCCCTATGTTAAAATACAGGGGGCATAAGTATATACCCCCCTATGTTAAAATACAGGGGGCATAAGTATACACCCCCCTATGTTAAAATACAGGGGGCATAAGTATACACCCCCCTATGTTAAAATACAGGGGCATAAGTATACACCCCCTATGTTAAAATACAGGGGGCATAAGTATATACCCCCCTATGTTAAAATACAGGGGGCATAAGTATACACCCCCCTATGTTAAAATACAGGGGGCATAAGTATACACCCCCCTATGTTAAAATACAGGGGCATAAGTATACACCCCCTATGTTAAAATACAGGGGGCATAAGTATACACCCCCTATGTTAAAATACAGGGGGCATAAGTATACACCCCCCTATGTTAAAATACAGGGGCATAGGTATACACCCCCCTATGTTAAAATACAGGGGGCATAAGTAAACACCCCCCTATGTTAAAATACAGGGGCATAAGTATACACCCCCCTATGTTAAAATACAGGGGCATAAGTATACACCCCCCTATGTTAAAATACAGGGGCATAAGTATACACCCCCTATGTTAAAATACAGGGGCGTAAGTATAAACCCCCCTATGTTAAAATACAGGGGGCATAAGTATACACAACCCCCATGTTAAAATACAGGGGCATAAGTATACACCCCCCTATGTTAAAATACAGGGGGCATAAGTATACACACCCCCCATGTTAAAATACAGGGGGCATAAGTATACACACCCCCCATGTTAAAATACCGGGGGCATAAGTATACACACCCCCCATGTTAAAATACAGGGGCATAAGTATACACACCCCCCATGTTAAAATACAGGGGCATAAGTATACACCCCCCTATGTTAAAATACAGGGGCATAAGTATACACCCCCCTATGTTAAAATACAGGGGCATAAGTATACACCCCCTATGTTAAAATACAGGGGGCATAAGTATACACCCCCTATGTTAAAATACAGGGGCATAAGTATACACCCCCCTACGTTAAAATACAGGGGGCATAAGTATACACCCCCCTATGTTAAAATACAGGGGCATAAGTATACACCCCCCTATGTTAAAATACAGGGGACATAAGTATACACCCCCCTATGTTAAAATACAGGGGGCATAAGTATACACCCCCCTATGTTAAAATACAGGGGGCATAAGTATATACCCCCCTATGTTAAAATACAGGGGGCATAAGTATACACCCCCCTATGTTAAAATACAGGGGGCATAAGTATACACCCCCCTATGTTAAAATACAGGGGCATAAGTATACACCCCCTATGTTAAAATACAGGGGGCATAAGTATATACCCCCCTATGTTAAAATACAGGGGGCATAAGTATACACCCCCCTATGTTAAAATACAGGGGGCATAAGTATACACCCCCCTATGTTAAAATACAGGGGCATAAGTATACACCCCCTATGTTAAAATACAGGGGGCATAAGTATACACCCCCTATGTTAAAATACAGGGGGCATAAGTATACACCCCCCTATGTTAAAATACAGGGGCATAGGTATACACCCCCCTATGTTAAAATACAGGGGGCATAAGTAAACACCCCCCTATGTTAAAATACAGGGGCATAAGTATACACCCCCCTATGTTAAAATACAGGGGCATAAGTATACACCCCCCTATGTTAAAATACAGGGGCATAAGTATACACCCCCTATGTTAAAATACAAGGGGCATAAGTATACACCCCCTATGTTAAAATACAGGGGGCATAAGTATACACCCCCTATGTTAAAATACAGGGGGCATAAGTATACACCCCCCTATGTTAAAATACAGGGGGCATAAGTATACACCCCCTATGTTAAAATACAGGGGGCATAAGTATACACCCCCCTATGTTAAAATACAGGGGGCATAAGTATACACCCCCTATGTTAAAATACAGGGGGCATAAGTATACACCCCCTATGTTAAAATACAGGGGGCATAAGTATACACCCCCTATGTTAAAATACAGGGGGCATAAGTATACACCCCCCTATGTTAAAATACAGGGGCATGAGTATACACCCCCCTATGTTAAAATACAGGGGGCATAAGTATACACCCCCCTATGTTAAAATACAGGGGGCATAAGTATACACCCCCCTATGTTAAAATACAGGGGCATAAGTATACACCCCCTATGTTAAAATACAGGGGGCATAAGTATACACCCCCCTATGTTAATATACAGGGGGCATAAGTATACACCCCCCTATGTTAAAATACAGGGGCATCAGTATACACCCCCTATGTTAAAATACAGGGGGCATAAGTATACACCCCCCTATGTTAAAATACAGGGGGCATAAGTATACACCCCCTATGTTAAAATACAGGGGCATAAGTATACACCCCCTATGTTAAAATACAGGGGGCATAAGTATACACCCCCCTATGTTAAAATACAGGGGCATAAGTATACACCCCCCTATGTTAAAATACAGGGGCATAAGTATACACCCCCTATGTTAAAATACAGGGGCATAAGTATACACCCCCTATGTTAAAATACAGGGGGCATAAGTATACACCCCCCTATGTTAAAATACAGGGGCATAAGTATACACCCCCTATGTTAAAATACAGGGGCATAAGTATACACCCCCTATGTTAAAATACAGGGGCATAAGTATACACCCCCCTATGTTAAAATACTCTCTAGTTTTATCTCCAGAGTGAGACATTTCTCTCGTTGATTATCTCTGACCTCGCTTTCAACACCATGAAGACGATGAAGAAGATGGAGACGAGGAAGAGGAACCCGGCGACGGTGATGATGCCGAAGAACCACGGAGGAAACAGAAGCTCAGGAGTCCCAGCTACACACACACACACACACACACACACACATACACACACACACACACACACACACACACAGAAACACACACACACACACACACACACACACAGAAACACACACACACACACACACAGAAACACACACACACACACACACGGACAGACAAACACACACACAGAAATATTACAACTTTCCCCATAGTTTGACCTTTGAGGTATAAGTACTCCTTCCCCCCAACATTACTATGTGAGTACTTGAGTAAAAGTACTTAGTTAAATTGTGGTGGTGAGTTCTTGGAACAGATGAAATTGAACTGGTTAATAGAGTAAATGGAGCAGATGTAGATGAAGACCAGCGTCAGAGACCTGCTGCTGGACTCACCATTGTAGCAGAAGAAGGTTTTGGGTTCATTACAGTCATCAGACCAGAATCCACCTGACGTAGTCATAGCACATGTCTTCTCAGGGTCTTGGTTATGTTCATCCCAGAGTCTGAAAGAGAAGCTGCTCCCATCAGACCAGCTCCAGGTAGGGTCCTTGAACAGGCCAATCCAGAAATATCCTCCTTGATTCTGGACCTGGGTCTTGAAGTCCTTCAGCTGCTGGACTCCACTGATCAGGTCTGTGTAATATTCTCTGCAGTAGCTCTGAGCCTCTCGCCAGGTCTTCTTATTATAATCAATGACATAAAATGTGTTGCCGGATGTCTTGCGTTCTGTGAAACACACAGACAAAAGTTTTGGTTCTTATTTAGTCTCATAAAGTTCTACATTATCTTTATTTCAAAACAATAATGTGATATCAATTCAGAAACTATCAATTATTCAAGAGAGAACAGACTCCATGCGCCACATATTCTCACCGTCATAGCAGATAAAATTATAGGATGCATCACAAGGGACGTCATTCCATCCTTCATAATACATCGACACACAGTTCTCCTTATTGAGTTGATTATCCGGCTCTCCTGGAGACCATTTACTATCTTTGAACTCCACCCTGGACAGAGACCAGCGCCAGTCTCTCTGCAGCCCGATCCAGGCTCCGGATTGGTACTGTGCATGGTCCTGGAGTCTCTTCATGTCTTCCTGGTTAGACACTGTGGCCAGGTCAGTGTGGTGTGTTCTGCAGTACTTCTGGGCTTCTTTCCAGGTCTTCTTCTCTCCAATGAAGCGGTAGTCACACAGCTGACCCCCAGTGGAGGACCACTGACCTGATAACAGAGAAGAAACTGCAGTGATGGAGCTGATAGCTACACAAGCATCTGCTCATTTAAATATAACTTGGTTTAGTTTATGAACCTGGACTCTATTTCCCATGTGTTTGTGTCTGATGTTAAAGACTAAGATCCTTTATGTTTAACATGAAATAGCCCCAAAATCCCCATCATATACTGCGCTATACTCATTTACATGTGGAGATATGCTGCTCTATACATGCTAAAAGTAGTGATTATTTATATGGAGTCTGGTGGAGATATGCTGCTCTATACACGCTAAAAGTAGTGATTATTTACATGGAGTCTGGTGGAGATATGCTGCTCTATACATGCTAAAAGTAGTGATTATTTACATGGAGTCTGGTGGAGATATGCTGCTCTATACACACTAAAAGTAGTGATTATTTACATGGAGTCTGGTGGAGATATGCTGCTCTATACACGCTAAAAGTAGTGATTATTTACATGGAGTCTGGTGGAGATATGCTGCTCTATACACACTAAAAGTAGTGATTATTTACATGGAGTCTGGTGGAGATATGCTGCTCTATACACGCTAAAAATAGTGATTATTTACATGGAGTCTGGTGGAGATATGCTGCTCTATACACGCTAAAAGTAGTGATTATTTACATGGAGTCTGGTGGAGATATGCTGCTCTATACATGCTAAAAGTAGTGATTATTTACATGGAGTCTGGTGGAGATATGCTGCTCTATACACGCTAAAAGTAGTGATTATTTACATGGAGTCTGGTGGAGATATGCTGCTCTATACACACTAAAAGTAGTGATTATTTACATGGAGTCTGGTGGAGATATGCTGCTCTATACACGCTAAAAATAGTGATTATTTACATGGAGTCTGGTGGAGATATGCTGCTCTATACACGCTAAAAGTAGTGATTATTTACATGGAGTCTGGTGGAGATATGCTGCTCTATACATGCTAAAAGTAGTGATTATTTACATGGTCTGGTGGAGATATGCTGCTCTATACACGCTAAAAGTAGTGATTATTTACATGGAGTCTGGTGGAGATATGCTGCTCTATACACGCTAAAAGTAGTGATTATTTACATGGAGTCTGGTGGAGATATGCTGCTCTATACATGCTAAAAGTAGTGATTATTTACATGGAGTCTGGTGGAGATATGCTGCTCTATACACGCTAAAAGTAATGATTATTTACATGGAGTCTGGTGGAGATATGCTGCTCTATACACACTAAAAGTAGTGATTATTTACATGGAGTCTGGTGGAGATATGCTGCTCTATACACGCTAAAAGTAGTGATTATTTACATGGAGTCTGGTGGAGATATGCTGCTCTATACACGCTAAAAGTAGTGATTATTTACATGGAGTCTGGTGGAGATATGCTGCTCTATACACGCTAAAAGTAATGATTATTTACATGGAGTCTGGTGGAGATGTGCTGCTCTATACACGCTAAAAATAGTGATTATTTACATGGAGTCTGGTGGAGATATGCTGCTCTATACACGCTAAAAGTAGTGATTATTTACATGGAGTCTGGTGGAGATATGCTGCTCTATACACGCTAAAAGTAGTGATTATTTACATGGAGTCTGGTGGAGATATGCTGCTCTATACACGCTAAAAGTAGTGATTATTTACATGGAGTCTGGTGGGTTTGGTGATGGTGATTTCTGTTTCATGTTAAACTAAAAGGATCTTCCTCTTTAACTAAAAGGTCTATCTCTGTAGGGATCCATCCCATAATGATGTCACACACTTAGAATAATAATCTGAGTCTGTCAGCAGCAACAACACAACTGTTAGTGACGCTGACTGATGCTGAACATCTGTCCTGTAGGGTAAAATTACAGCGTGTTTCTAACATTCCAGCTTGTTTCTAACATTACAGCTTGTTTCTACCATTACAGCTTGTTTCTACCATTACAGCTTGTTTCTACCATTACAGCTTGTTTCTACCATTACAGCTTGTTTCTAACATTACAGCTTGTTTCTACCATTCCAGCTTGTTTCTACCATTACAGCTTGTTTCTACCTGAGGACTGAGCTGTCCAGGTGACCCACTTACCCATCACAATGAACACAACCAGACTCCACTGCATCTTCTCCCTGTTAGAAGATAATAAACAGTTATTTTGGGATGAAATCAGGATTATTTTACACGATCACTCACTGACTTCTGGAAAAGACGTTGCAGTTATTGAAGAAACAACAAAGTTAAACAAGTCAACAGTGTGACACCTTGAAATGGGACATTTGCATTCATACGTTGGACTTTTTGCATATGTCTTAAAATAAATAATATGAAAATGATTTAATTATATTCAAATGTTGTCGTAGTGAGTTCAGCCGTGGGGAGGAGGTGAAACAGACAGAACAACAGGCTGTCTTTATGTTTAGGGATGCTTCGTATAACCCAGTCCCTCAGGATGCAAATCAGACATTTACCTATTCATCACATTCAGCTGCATCTTAAAGGGTTACTCTGCTTTATTTGGTCAAAGTAGTGATTATTTACATGGAGTCTGGTGGAGATATGCTGCTCTATACACGCTAAAAGTAGTGATTATTTACATGGAGTCTGGTGGAGATATGCTGCTCTATACATGCTAAAAGTAGTGATTATTTACATGGAGTCTGGTGGAGATATGCTGCTCTATACACGCTAAAAGTAGTGATTATTTACATGGAGTCTGGTGGAGATATGCTGCTCTATACACGCTAAAAGTAGTGATTATTTACATGGAGTCTGGTGGAGATATGCTGCTCTATACACGCTAAAAGTAGTGATTATTTACATGGAGTCTGGTGGAGATATGCTGCTCTATACACGCTAAAAGTAGTGATTATTTACATGGAGTCTGGTGGAGATATGCTGGTCTATACACGCTAAAAGTAGTGATTATTTACATGGAGTCTGGTGGAGATATGCTGCTCTATACATGCTAAAAGTAGTGATTATTTACATGGAGTCTGGTGGAGATATGCTGCTCTATACACGCTAAAAGTAGTGATTATTTACATGGAGTCTGGTGGAGATATGCTGCTCTATACACGCTAAAAGTAGTGATTATTTACATGGAGTCTGGTGGAGATATGCTGCTCTATACACGCTAAAAGTAGTGATTATTTACATGGAGTCTGGTGGAGATATGCTGCTCTATACACGCTAAAAGTAGTGATTATTTACATGGAGTCTGGTGGACATATGCTGCTCTATACATGCTAAAAGTAGTGATTATTTACATGGAGTCTGGTGATAAGAAGTAAGTCGGTAAAATAACAGAAAATGTACTAACACCTCCTAAAAAACACAAAATTATGTGTGTATGATAAATATAGCCTATAGAAAATAAATTTAAATTCTGACCCCCCCACAATTCTAAGCTGTCCTGTCAAATAAAATCCTGAAAATTCCTCAAAAAAGTACAGACATACTTATACTTAGTTAATACTGCGATATTTGTTAGTGTAGTTCATTAGATGCGCACCGTTGAGCGATGCGTTCGAGGACCCCGGTTTTATCAGAGAAGATTAGTTAAATATTGAATCACAATACAATTACACATTAAAATGAGAAATTCATTTCAGCGCATGGATCAGATTTTACATTCAGTGTCACGTTGAATACGATCCTCTTCTGCAAAGCCACACACATTAAAATGAGAAATTAATTTCACATTAAAATGGGAAAACGTCAAGAAAACACACACACAGAGACACACACACACACACACACACACACACACACATACACACACACACACACACACACACACAGACACACACACACACACACACACACACACACACAGAGACACACACAAAGAGACACACACACAGAGACACACACACACACACACACACACACACACACACACACACACACACACACACTGAGACACACAGAGACACACACACACACACACACACACACACACACACACATACACTGAGACACACAGAGACACACAGAGACACACACACACACACACACACACACACACACACACAGACACACACACACACACACACACACACACACACACACACTGAGACACACAGAGACACACACACACACAGACACACACACACACAGAGACACACAGAGACACACACACACACACACACACACTGAGACACACAGAGACACACACACACACACACACACACACACACACACACTGAGACACACACACACAGACACACACACACAGACACACAGAGACACACACACACACACACACACACACACACAGACACACACACACACACACACACACACACACTGAGACACACAGAGACACACACACACACACACACACAGACACACACACACACAGAGACACACAATGAGACACACACACACACACACACACACACACACACAGACACACACACACACACACACACACACACACACACTGAGACACACAGAGACACACACACACACACACACACAGACACACACACACACAGAGACACACAATGAGACACACACACACACACACACACACAGACACAAACACCCCCCCCCATTAAAAGTGGGCCAAGCGGCCGAGTGTGGACCTTACCTGTCGTGGAGGTCTCAGCTTCACTCTGCTCGTTGCCGACGGCGACTAATTGATCCTCCTCATAACTCTGCTCTCACCTGGTCGTCTTCATTTGAATATTAAAATATCCAGGTGCTGCGTTATCATTATTTAGGGACTAGTGTGTGTGTCTCAGTGTGTGTGTGTGTGTGTGTGTGTCTCAGTGTGTGTGTGTGTGTGTGTGTGTGTGTGTGTCTCAGTGTGTGTGTGTGTGTCTCAGTGTGTGTGTGTGTGTGTGTGTATGTCTCAGTGTGTGTGTGTGTGTCTCAGTGTGTGTGTGTGTGTGTGTGTCTCAGTGTGTGTGTGTGTGTGTGTGTGTGTCTCAGTGTGTATGTGTGTGTGTGTGTGTGTCTCAGTGTGTGTGTGTGTCTCTCAGTGTGTGTGTGTGTGTGTCTGTGTGTGTGTCGCAGTGTGTTTGTATGCATGTGTTTGTGTCTTAGTGTGTGTGTGTGTGTGTCTTTCTCAGTTTGTGTGTGTCTCTGTGTGTGTGTGTCTCATTGTGTGTGTGTATGTGTGTGTGTGTCTCAGTGTGTGTGTGTGTGTGTCTCATTGTGTGTGTGTATGTGTGTGTGTGTCTCAGTGTGTGTGTGTGTGTGTGTGTGTGTCTCAGTGTGTATGTGTGTGTTTGTGTGTCTCAATGTGTGTGTGTGTGTGTGTGTGTGTCTCAGTGTGTGTGTGTATGTGTGTGTGTGTCTCATTGTGTGTGTGTATGTGTGTGTGTGTCTCAGTGTGTGTGTGTGTGTGTGTGTGTCTCAGTGTGTATGTGTGTGTGTGTGTGTCTCAGTGTGTGTGTGTGTGTGTGTCTCAGACGCTGCTGCTGTGTCCTCTCAGCGTTAGAATCCATCATCAGATCTGCATGTCGTTGTCTTCGTCCTCATCACCATGACGACGACGAATCCAGCTGTTAGCTAGCGGTTAGCCGAATTAGCTGTTCTTAAAATAGATTCATCTATTCAGAGTCTTGTCTTTCATTTATTGTATTAATTATTAATAACTGTAGGATTTACTTATGATTTGTATTTCGTATTTGTACGTCTGTGTGTGTAATGAAACACACACACAGGAAGAGATAAAGACACACACACACACACACACACACACACACACACAGGAAGAGATAAAGACACACACACACACACACACACACACACACACAGGAAGAGATAAAGACACACACACACAGACACACACACACTGAGACACACACACACACAGACACACACACAGTGAGACACACACACACACACTGAGACACACACACACACACACACACACACACTGAGACACACACACACACACTGAGACATACACACACACACACACACACACACTGAGACACACACACACACACTGAGACACACACACTGAGACACACACACACACACACACACACACTGAGACACACACACACACACACACACTGAGACACACCCACTAATCCCTAAATAAGGATGACGCAGCACCTGGATATTTTAATATTCAAATGAAGACGACCAGGTGAGAGCAGAGTTATGAGGAGGATCAATTAGTCGCCGTCGGCAACGAGCAGAGTGAAGCTGAGACCTCCACGACAGGTAAGGTACACACTCGGCCGCTTGGCCCACTTTTAATGGGGTGTGTGTGTGTGTGTGTGTGTGTGTGTGTGTGTGTGTGTGTGTGTGTGTGTGTTTTTTATTGTATTTTTTAGGTATTTTTTGGCCTTAATGAAAAGATTTTGGAAAAAAAGTTGAAAAATTGTCAAAAACTTTAGAAAAAGTTCTAGAAATACGACCAAAAGGAGCTGAGACCTCCACGAGATGTAGGTTACACACTCGGCTGTCTGGTCCCACTTTTAATGGGGTGTGTGTGTCTGTGTGTGTCTCTGTGGGTGTGTGTGTGTCTGTGTGTGTGTGTGTGTGTGTGTGTGTGTGTCTCTGTGGGTGTGTGTGTCTGTGTGTGTCTCTGTGGGTGTGTGTGTGTCTGTGTGTGTGTGTGTGTGTGTGTGTGTGTGTGTCTCTGTCGGTGTGTGTGTCTCTGTGGGTGTGTGTGTCTGTGTGTGTCTCTGTGGGTGTGTGTGTGTCTCTGTGGGTGTGTGTGTGTCTGTGTGTGTCTCTGTGTGTGTGTGTGTGTCTGTGTGTGTCTCTGTGGGTGTGTGTGTGTCTGTGTGTGTCTCTGTGGGTGTGTGTGTGTCACACACTCGGCTCGGTTCGATTCCACTTCTTAATCTTAGAGCAACTTTTTATCTTTCTGGATCAAAATTTATTTAATTTTTGTCACATTTTTGCTGATTTTCTTGACGTTTTCTTGTAATTTTCCACGTTTTTGAAGCTTTTTCTAATCTCTTTTCTTTTTTTTTTACCATTTTCTTTTTATTCAACAATAAGTACAACCATACAAGTCATCAACAACATCGACAACCAGAAATAAAATTTTCTAATCTCTTTTCAATGCTCTGTATCCATTTATTTCTCCACATGCTCTGAAATTAATTTCTCATTTTAAGGTGTAATTAATTTCCCATTTTAATGTGAAATTAATTTCCCATTTTAATGTGTGTGGCTTTGCAGAAGAGGATCGTATTCAACGTGACACTGAATGTAAAATCTGATCCATGCGCTGAAATGAATTTCTCATTTTAATGTGTAATTGTATTGTGATTCAATATTTAAGTAATCTTCTCTGATAAAACCGGGGTCATCGAACGCATCGCTCAACGGTGCGCATCTAAAGAACTACACTAACAAATATCGCAGTCTTAACTAAGTCTAAGTATGTCTGTACTTTTTTGAGGAATTTTCAGGATTTTATTTGACAGGACAGCTTAGAATTGTGGGGGGGGCGGAATTTAAATTTATTTTCTATAGGCTATATTTATCATACACACATAATTTTGTGTTTTTTAGGAGGTGTTAGTAAATTTTCTGTTATTTTAGCGACTTACTTCTTATCACCAGACTCCATGTAAATAATCACTACTTTTAGCATGTATAGAGCAGCATATCTCCACCAGACTCCATGTAAATAATCACTACTTTTAGCGTGTATAGAGCAGCATATCTCCACCAGACTCCATGTAAATAATCACTACTTTTAGTGTGTATAGTGCAGCATATCTCCACCAGACTCCATGTAAATAATCACTACTTTTAGCGTGTATAGAGCAGCATATCTCCACCAGACTCCATGTAAATAATCACTACTTTTAGCATGTATAGAGCAGCATATCTCCACCAGACTCCATGTAAATAATCACTACTTTTAGCATGTATAGAGCAGCATATCTCCACCAGACTCCATGTAAATAATCACTACTTTTAGCGTGTATAGAGCAGCATATCTCCACCAGACTCCATGTAAATAATCACTACTTTTAGTGTGTATAGAGCAGCATATCTCCACCAGACTCCATGTAAATAATCACTACTTTTAGCGTGTATAGAGCAGCATATCTCCACCAGACTCCATGTAAATAATCACTACTTTTAGCGTGTATAGAGCAGCATATCTCCACCAGACTCCATGTAAATAATCACTACTTTTAGCATGTATAGAGCAGCATATCTCCACCAGACTCCATGTAAATAATCACTACTTTTAGCATGTATAGAGCAGCATATCTCCACCAGACTCCATATAAATAATCACTACTTTTAGCATGTATAGAGCAGCATATCTCCACCAGACTCCATGTAAATAATCACTACTTTTAGCATGTATAGAGCAGCATATCTCCACCAGATTCCATGTAAATAATCACTACTTTTAGCGTGTCTAGAGCAGCATATCTCCACCAGACTCCATGTAAATAATCACTACTTTTAGCATGTATAGAGCAGCATATCTCCACCAGACTCCATGTAAATAATCACTACTTTTAGCGTGTATAGAGCAGCATATCTCCACCAGACTCCATGTAAATAATCACCACTTTTAGCGTGTATAGAGCAGCATATCTCCACCAGACTCCATGTAAATAATCACTACTTTTAGTGTGTATAGAGCAGCATCTCTCCACCAGACTCCATGTAAATAATCACTACTTTGACCAAATAAAGCAGAGTAACCCTTTAAGATGCAGCTGAATGTGATGAATAGGTAAATGTCTGATTTGCATCCTGAGGGACTGGGTTATATGAAGCATCCCTAAACATAAAGACAGCCTGTTGTTCTGTCTGTTTCACCTCCTCCCCACGGCTACACTCACTACGACAACATTTGGATATAATTAAATCATTTTCATATTATTTATTTTAAGACATATGCAAAAAGTCCAATGTATGAATGCAAATGTCCCATTTCAAGGTGTCACACTGTTGACTTGTTGAACTTTGTTGTTTCTTCAATAACTGCAACGTCTTTTCCAGAAGTCAGTGAGTGATCGTGTAAAATAATCCTGATTTCATCCCAAAATAACTGTTTATTATCTTCTAACAGGGAGAAGATGCAGTGGAGTCTGGTTGTGTTCATTGTGATGGGTAAGTGGGTCACCTGGACAGCTCAGTCCTCAGGTAGAAACAAGCTGGAATGGTAGAAACAAGCTGTAAGGGTAGAAACAAGCTGGAATGTTAGAAACAAGCTGTAATGGTAGAAACAAGCTGGAATGTTAGAAACAAGCTGTAATGTTAGAAACAAGCTGTAATGGTAGAAACAAGCTGGAATGTTAGAAACAAGCTGTAATGGTAGAAACAAGCTGGAATGTTAGAAACAAGCTGTAATGTTATAAACAAGCTGTAATGTTAGAAACAAGCTGGAATGTTAGAAACAAGCTGTAATGGTAGAAACAAGCTGGAATGTTAGAAACAAGCTGTAATGTTAGAAACAAGCTGTAATGGTAGAAACAAGCTGGAATGTTAGAAACAAGCTGTAATGTTAGAAACAAGCTGTAATGTTATAAACAAGCTGTAATGGTAGAAACAAGCTGTAATATTAGAAACCAGCTGTAATGTTAGAAACAAGCTGTAATGTTATAAACAAGCTGTAATGGTAGAAACAAGCTGTAATGGTAGAAACAAGCTGGAATGTTAGAAACAAGCTGTAATGTTATAAACAAGCTGTAATGTTAGAAACAAGCTGTAATGTTATAAACAAGCTGTAATGTTAGAAACAAGCTGTAATGGTAGAAACAAGCTGGAATGTTAGAAACAAGCTGTAATGTTAGAAACAAGCTGTTATGTTAGAAACAAGCTGTAATGGTAGAAACAAGCTGTAATGTT
>CM057245.1:32039594-32139594 GCA_029931835.1 Etheostoma nigrum
ATTGGGGACTTTGCAACAAATAAATTAAATAAAGGTTTAATCTACAAATTGAATCAATTAGAATGAAAAGATGCATACACAGTACATTAATAACAAATGTTTTAATTCAGCTTATCTTAGTTGTTTATAGATAACATAGATATGGAGCATGAAGCTTGTAAAGATGAGTGATTCCAACCATCACTTTTGCATATTATACATCTTCACATCATAGAAAAACATGATTGATTGATATTACTAACTTTTATAGGAATATTTAAGAGAATCAAGTAAATATTAAGTGATCTCTCCATCCTAACTGGTCAAGGCAAATGGCTGTTACCATGGAGACGGGTCTGTTAAAAGAAATGTTTAACACATAAATATTGCATCTTGCTGTTGCTCATGGAGGAAATGATTGAACGTTGTAAATCATAAATTCTTGGAATGTGATCTAGATCTACTCTGTACAAAAGCAAAACTTATTATGATTTGGCACTATAAACAAATAAATCAAATAAAGCAATAAAAAGCTAGCTACTCATGTACAAAAGATTTAAAGAGCAATTATCTGGATATTTTCCAACCCAAAACATACAACAACAAGACAAACCTTTTTAAACCAGTTACTTTCCCCTGTTAAAACTATTATTTCTATTATTTCTTTAATTCCCAAACACAGTCACAACTTTTGTCATATTTCTATTAGCATGCAAACATGTACCAGACTTCTGATTAATCAATGAAATTCAAAGTAAAGTATTTCTTACTGGCCAGCCAAGCCCTGTCTTAAAATCACACAACTCAAACACAACAGGCTTTGTGGGGACATTTTACACACGATGTAACAGTGTCTAATGGGGACCATTTTGGTCCAAAATGTTTCACACAGATTTTAATTCACAAACTGACCAAATGTGTGATGTGGGGACGTCGTCAGTGTCCAGAAAACACTGATGATTAACCATGGAACTGACCCTTCTGAAGGTTAAGATCTGCACTAACTAGTCTAATGGATTTCTGGAAACCTTCTAGATGCATTACATTAAACTGTTGAGTGTTATAATCCATACTAGAGTACATCAAGCACAAGAATTCCTTCCTGTTGTTAGCTACTTAAATTTCTTAAAAATATCTGATTTGCCTGCAGTCAGAACATAGCATTAGATTGATATCTTCCAACATATGCTAATAGCTGGGCTACAACACAACAATATAACTTACAATTATTTATTGTCTTGAATACTCACGTTTTCTTGCATCTTGCAGCCACTATCCATCTGAGCACATGTTGTTAATGCAGCTCGGACTAGAGAAAACACACTGCAACAACAAAGCTGCAACCCTCTGAGTCTTCTTTCTTCTTTATCAATATCTGTCACCCCATTTTAGCAACTCAATTCCATGAGCATACTTTGACAGAAGCTAGCTAAGTGTTAAGTTTTCTTTAATAAAAGGTACATGTGACTTCCTGTGGGATTTCAAATTCAAAGCCCCAAAACGGAAGCTACAGTCTCTTTTTATTTTCTTGTGAATTAGATCCACTATTTTGGATTGCCCTGTGAAATATTGTTACTTCAATCTTTTTTAAGCACCTTAGTCATAAGCCTCAATTCATGTTAAAATTTAGTACTTCATACATTCACTTAAATATACCATCATTGCAAATATTGATCAGGAATTCATAACAAAAATAATGAAACACATTCATATAAGCTAGAATATTATGAATAAAACCATTTTAACACAATAATAAGACTACATAATTAGCAGTGTCTTTTAAGTTTGCATTCAACACCTTTACAATGAATTGTATACAAAAACCAAAATGAGGCCTACACTCTGCGTCTACAGGATAGTTAGCCTATTCCTAACTAGCTATTATTCAAACAAATTAGAGCTAATTAACCTATTTTAGCTCACGGTGAAGCTAACTGATGGGTTTTGTCGGCAACCTTGTAGATCATATGCCAATGTTACTGCACATGTAGGCCTTATATTCTTGCCATTTTATAAAATAATCCATTTTCATCAGCTTTAAATGTTCTATATTATTATTACTTAGGGCCTGATCATTTATTTAGTTTGTTTATTCTCCAGTATAAACATCTCAGTAATGTAGAACCTATGTACACAAAACTTTCCAGTTAGACAGAGCAGTATTCTGAAGTTATGTTCAGAAGGATTTGTTAATAAATCATAAATAACAAATCATTCATGGTCTGATTCATGTAACATTATAATCAAATTAATATGCCAAGGCTATGGACAGTATATTTTGATATCTTAGATAATGAAAGCAGATATCCTGAAATCCATTTTGTAATTTTTTCATCTTGTGTGTAAATAGAAAGAAAAAATAATTTTGCACCTGGTTTTATCATATGTTCAGATCTATCTACCAAAAATATATGCAAAATTATTGAGAAAATGTCTAAGTAGCATAATTTAACATGCAAATTTCAAAAACTTGTAATACATTTTTTTTATATACTTGTGTAAGTAGTCAACTTAGGAAGTTTCATGGTGATATCTATTATTTTAAAATTTTACCCTATTCACCAGTAGCCTAAACACTGAATTACTTTTTGCTGCTGAAATCATCTCTAATGAGGACCAGGAAGTGGGCGGTAACTAACCATATTTGGAATATGTGTGTGAAGCAATGAGTGCGTTACCACTCTCAACCTTCAGGGGGCGATGGTGAGCACACCATACACACACACACACTAAGTGAAAAACATGTATTTTGGGCCAATGCTAAAAATCACATAGGCACCATTAGAATGACTTCATCATTCATTTAAAAAGGTTTCCTTTATGGGGACCCGATTTTTGGTCCCCATACCACAAGTGGTCCCCATGACGTACTGATTACTAGAACACATACACACACACACACACACACACACACACACAGAGAGAGAGACACAAACAGACACAGAGACACACACATGCATGCACACACACACTCTCTTTCACTCTCTCACACACACAGTCAGGTACAAGTACATCTTTACTCGTAGCTGTAGTTCTACGGCTCATCTTCTTCTTCTTCTTCTCTCTGATAATAACGGTTGTTTTGATCCCTCAGGACCATAGAAGAAGAGAACGTCTACGTCAACCTGGGGAGGAACCGCCCTGAAGACAAGGTCACCTCCATGTGACCCCTCTGCTCTCATCCTATTGGCTGTCTCAACGCCGTCACACACACACACACACACACACACACACACATACACACACACACACATACGGACAGAAAGACACACATACACACACTGAGACACACAATGAAAAAAAATCATAATATTTTGGGAATAAAGTCGTAATATTTTGGGAATAAAGTCGTAATATTTTGGGAATAAAGTCGTAATATTTTGGGAATAAAGTCGTAATATTTTGGGGATAAAGTCATAATATTTTGGGAATAAAGTCGTAATATTTTGGGAATAAAGTCGTAATATTTTGGGGATAAAGTTGTAATATTTTGGGAATAAAGTTGTAATATTTTGGGGAAAAAGTCGTAATATTTTGGGAAGAAAGTCGTAATATTTTGGGAATAAAGTCGTAATATTTTGGGAATAAAGTCATAATATTTTGGGAATAAAGTCGTAATATATATATCTTTTACTTTAATAATTTATCCATTTACTCACTTTGTTTGCAGTGGTGTGACATACTGTGTGTCCTCTGGGATTATTGAACGGCATTCTGGGAAATGTAGGAATTTATAAATTTCAAGTAAAAAAGTCCTAATATTTTGGGGAAATAGTTGTAATATTTAGGAATAAAGTCCTAATATTTTGGGAATAAAGTCTTAATATTTTGGGAATAAAGTCTTAATATTTTGGGAAAAAAGTCGTAATATTTTCTAATAAAGTCGTAATATTTTGGGAATAAAGTCGTAATATTTTGGGAATAAAGTCGTAATATTTTGGGAATAAAGTCGTAATATTTTGGGAATAAAGTCGTAATATTTTGGGAATAACTTCGTAATATTTTGGGAATAAAGTCGTAATATTTTGGGAATAAAGTCATAATATTTTGGGATTAAAGTCGTAATATATATCTTTTACTTTAATAATTTTTCCATTTACTCACTTTGTTTGCAGTGGTGTGACATACTGTGTGTCCTCTGGGATTATTGAACGGCATTCTGGGAAATGTAGGAACAAATATATTTCAAGTAAAAAAGTCATAATATTTTGGGGAAAAAGTTGTAATATTTAGGAATAAAGTCCTAATATTTTGGGAATAAAGTCTTAATATTTTGGAAATAAAGTCCTAATATTTTGGGAAAAAGTCTTAATAATTTGGGAAGAAAGTCGTAATATTTTGGGAATAAAGTCGTAATATTTTGGGAATAAAGTCGTAATATTTTGGGAAGAAAATCGTAATATTTTGGGAATAACTTCGTAATATTTTGGGAATAAAGTCATAATATTTTGGGAATAAAGTCATAATATTTTAGGAAGAAAATTGTAATATTTTGGGAATAAAGTCGTAATATTTTGGGGATAAAGTCGTAATATTTTGGGGATAAAGTCGTAATATTTTGGGGATAAAGTGGTAATATTTTGGGAATAAAGTCGTAATATTTTGGGAATAAAGTCGTAATATATATCTTTTATTTTAATAATTTATCACTTTGTTTGCAGTGGTGTGACATACTGTGTGTCCTCTGGGATTATTGAACGGCATTCTGGGAAATGTAGGAAACAGAGCTCGGGGGGGAGATGTGACTGCAGATATTAAACTGAATGATTATGATTGGTTGGTTTCTTCCTCTCAAAGTGTCCCGTGTTGGTGAATATCTGATGTTATATTATGAAGTTATTATTAATTATATTATGTTTCTACAGTTTAATGTAACCAAAGAAATAAACTGTTAAACCACAGAGTACTGGGTCTGTGTACTGGGTCTCTGTGTACTGGGTCTCTGTGTGTACTGGGTCTGTGTGTACTGGGTCTAAGTGTACTGTGTCTGGGTACTGTGTCTGTGTACTGGGTCTGTGTACTGTGTCTATGTGTACTGGGTCTCTGTGTACTGGGTCTGTGTGTACTGGGTCTGTGTGTACTGGGTCTCTGTGTACTGGGTCTCTGTGTACTGAATCTGTGTGTACTGGGTCTGTGTTTACATTTTAACCCAAAATCCTGTTATAACATAATAAAAGTAGGGTAAAGCTGCTTTATATCTGATATCCCTGTATTTTAACATAGGGGGGTGTATACTTATGCCCCTGTATTTTAACATAGGGGGGTGTATATTTATGCCCCCTGTATTTTAACATAGGGGGGTGTATACTTATGCCCCTGTATTTTAACATAGGGGGGTGTATACTTATGCCCCCTGTATTTTAACATAGGGGGTGTATACTTATGCCCCCTGTATTTTAACATAGGGGGGGTATATTTATGCCCCCTGTATTTTAACATAGGGGGTGTATACTTATGCCCCCTGTATTTTAACATAGGGGGTGTATACTTATGCCCCCTGTATTTTAACATAGGGGGTGTATACTTATGCCCCCTGTATTTTAACATAGGGGGTGTATACTTATGCCCCCTGTATTTTAACATAGGGGGGTGTATACTTATGCCCCTGTATTTTAACATAGGGGGTGTATACTTATGCCCCCTGTATTTTAACATAGGGGGGTGTATACTTATGCCCCCTGTATTTTAACATAGGGGGTGTATACTTATGCCCCCTGTATTTTAACATAGGGGGGTGTATACTTATGCCCCCTGTATTTTAACATAGGGGGTGTATACTTATGCCCCCTGTATTTTAACATAGGGGGGTGTATACTTATGCCCCTGTATTTTAACATAGGGGGGTGTATACTTATGCCCCCTGTATTTTAACATAGGGGGGTGTATACTTATGCCCCTGTATTTTAACATAGGGGGGTGTATACTTATGCCCCCTGTATTTTAACATAGGGGGGTGTATACTTATGCCCCTGTATTGTAACATAGGGGGTGTATACTTATGCCCCTGTATTTTAACATAGGGGGGTGTGTACTTATGCCCCCTGTATTTTAACATAGGGGGGTGTATACTTATCCCCTTGTATTTTAACATAGGGGGGTGTATACTTATCCCCTTGTATTTTAACATAGGGGGTGTATACTTATCCCCTTGTATTTTAACATAGGGGTGTGTGTACTTATGCCCCCTGTATTTTAACATAGGGGTGTGTATACTTATGCCCCTGTATTTTAACATACTGTAGGGGGGTGTATACTTATCCCCTTGTATTTTAACATAGGGGGGTGTATACTTATCCCCTTGTATTTTAACATAGGGGTGTGTGTACTTATGCCCCCTGTATTTTAACATAGGGGGGTGTATACTTATCCCCCTGTATTTTAACATAGGGGGGTGTATACTTATCCCCTTGTATTTTAACATAGGGGGGTGTATACTTATGCCCCCTGTATTTTAAAATAGGGGGTGTATACTTATGCCCCCTGTATTTTAACATAGGGGGGTGTATACTTATTCCCCCTGTATTTTAACATAGGGGGTGTATACTTATGCCCCCTGTATTTTAACATAGGGGGTGTATACTTATGCCCCTGTATTTTAACATAGGGGGGTGTATACTTATGCCCCCTGTATTTTAACATAGGGGGGTGTATACTTATGCCCCCTGTATTTTAACATAGGGGGGTGTATACTTATGCCCCTGTATTTTAACATAGGGGGGTCTATACTTATGCCCCCTGTATTTTAACATAGGGGGTGTATACTTATGCCCCCTGTATTTTAACATAGGGGGGTTGTATACTTATGCCCCCTGTATTTTAACATAGGGGGGTGTATACTTATGCCCCTGTATTTTAACACAGGGGGGTGTATACTTATGCCCCCTGTGTTTTAACATAGGGGGGTGTATACTTATTAGAGTGTGGATCGGGCCGGATTTTTCTGTCCGAGCCCGACCCGAGCCCGACAGTTAAAATCTCATTTGTTTCTCATACTAATGACACATGTACGTTTGTTTGTGTGAAAGCCGCTTTTATTAAGCAATTGTAGGAAGGCATTGGGAAATGTCAACAGATGAGCATCAATGCACAGCTGACTTTCCTTCGTTTTCAATAGTTTAAAATCTCCTGCGGCCAACTTCTTTTTAACATCTTCCATCGTTGCGCTGCCACATGGAGCTTAATACGCACGTCTTTGGTTGTCACAGCAACAGGAAGACGGATGTTAGGGTAATATTTGACATTTATTTTAAGCTGTTTTAAATTCTAAATGTTCAATGCCTTATCGCGCTGATGTGACCGAGCCCGACCCGAACCCGAGCATCCTTTCTAAAAATCTGTCCCAACCCGGCCCGACCCGTCGGGTCCCGTCGGGTCCCGTCGGGCTCGGGTCGGGTATCCATCCTCTAGTGCTCATGCCCCCTGTATTTTAACATAGGGGGGTGTATACTTATGCCCCTGTATTTTAACATAGGGGGTGTATACTTATGCCCCTGTATTTTAACATAGGGGGGTGTATACTTATGCCCCTGTATTTTAACATAGGGGGGTGTATACTTATGCCCCTGTATTTTAACATAGGGGGGTGTATACTTATGCCCCCTGTATTTCAACATAGGGGGTGTATACTTATGCCCCCTGTATTTTAACATAGGGGGGTGTATACTTATGCCCCCTGTATTTTAACATAGGGGGGTGTATACTTATGCCCCTGTATTTTAACATAGGGGGTGTATACTTATGCCCCTGTATTTTAACATAGGGGGGTGTATACTTATGCCCCTGTATTTTAACATAGGGGGGTGTATACTTACGCCCCTGTATTTTAAGGAAGAACATTTATTTATTTATTAAACATTATTCATTCACAAAGTTAATTGCTCCTTATAGATGAACTGAACCTAAAAACTAAAAGTTGATCACTTGTTGGTTATGATAATTACAAATAAATTACACTAAAGATTTTACTTAATAAAATAAATATAGCTTTTTTTTTAAGCAACACAAAAATTGCGTTTGTTAGTATTAAAACGCTGACAATATCGATGACGTCACTGGCATGGTAGGACCTGACGGTATCTAGGCAACGGCTGCAGCTTATTATATACACACCAAAATTAGTCATTTTAATGGCACGGGTTACGCATTTGAGACTGTGAGGGACAGGCCTGTAGAGTCTGACTGTGAGGGACAGGCCTGTAGAGTCTGACTGTGAGGGACAGGCCTGTAGTGTCTGACTGTGAGGGACAGGCCTGTAGTGTCTGACTGTGAGGGACAGGCCTGTAGAGTCTGACTGTGAGGACATGCCTGTAGAGTCTGACTGTGAGGGACAGGCCTGTAGAGTCTTACTGTGAGGGACAGGCCTGTAGAGTCTGACTGTGAGGGACAGGCCTGTAGTGTCTGACTGTGAGGGACAGGCCTGTAGAGTCTGACTGTGAGGACAGGCCTGTAGAGTCTGACTGTGAGGACAGGCCTGTAGAGTCTGACTGTGAGGGACAGGCCTGTAGTGTCTGACTGTGAGGGACAGGCCTGTAGAGTCTGACTGTGAGGGACAGGCCTGTAGAGTCTGACTGTGAGGGACGGGCCTGTAGAGTCTGACTGTGAGGGACAGGCCTGTAGAGTCTGACTGTGAGGGACAGGCCTGTAGAGTCTGACTGTGAGGGACAGGCCTGTAGAGTCTGACTGTGAGGGACAGGCCTGTAGTGTCTGACTGTGAGGGACAGGCCTGTAGAGTCTGACTGTGAGGGACAGGCCTGTAGTGTCTGACTGTGAGGGACAGGCCTGTAGAGTCTGACTGTGAGGGACAGGCCTGTAGTGTCTGACTGTGAGGACAGGCCTGTAGTGTCTGACTGTGAGGGACAGGCCTGTAGAGTCTGACTGACTCTAAGATGGCGCTGCTCTGCTGGCGACATGGAGGAGGGCTCTTGCTGCAATTCGTCTATTTGTTTGTCATGGCGTCAGCTATGTCCCTGTCTTTTATCTGGTATCGGCGAACTCAGTGTGCAAATCTGCTGGATATAACGTATGTTGTGAACTGTAGACGGGGCGTGAGTGAAGTGAATCTGAGGTGAATGGGATCGCTAGCACTAGCATGGCTAATTATGTCTGGCCAAGTTATTCGGAGCTCCGTGGACGGGTCTATCAGCAACAGCGGCCTCTAAGGTACAGTCGGTCTGAGCTGCTTGGACTGCGGGACCGTGGAGTGCTACCGTCGCCTGACCTGCTCCACGATGTGCCCGGGGAGTTACGACAACACCATGGACCGGGCCTCCGTCGAGGCAGGAAGGTCAGGAAGCGGGGTAGGAGAGGCGGCCTCAGACAGCGCATCCGAGGAGCCACCAAGCTACCGCTACCACCCGTGCTTCTCTGCAACCCACGATCCTTAAAGAACAAACTGGATGACCTACGTCAACAGGTTGGAGCCTGCTACGCATATCGTGAGTCTGGTATAATGGCTTTCACGGAAACCTGGCTCAGCGAAGAAGTGCCAGACAACTTTATTCAAATTGAAGGTTCCTCACACCTACGGTTAGACAGAGATGCAAACCCGGGTAAGACACGGGGGGAGGAGTGTGTATTTATATCAAGGACAGTTGGTGCCGTAACTTTGCAGTGAGAGACAAAATATGCAACCCCGACCTGGAGCTGCTGTGTGTTACCCTGCAGCCACATTACCTGCAGGGTAACACACAGCAGCTCATCTTGGTGGACCCTCATGACAAAAACTTATTAAAAGAACTTTGATAGAATGACTCATTATAATGCATATTTTCAACTATTTTTGTTTTCCAGCAGAAGAAGCATCTCAAACAGAGAGAAAGGAGAGCGATGTGTGTCTGTGTACAGCCGTCTTTACGGAGGACAACCATGGTATTATTAACTTTTATTAAATAAGGACCATTTTGAGGCCTTTAGAGGCTTTTAGACCTACTGACACACCTACCTATTGCAATGGCGCCTGTGTTTGGCTTCGCCGCTGCGGCTGGTTGCTCGTCCCGACTCGTTTTGTTTGTTTCCTGCGCTATATTGCTACTGAGTTTGTCAACAAATAGTGTGTCAACGGCGTGGGTGTACGATCGCCAAACAATGCTGCTGATCCGATCCTCCATGGGGGAGTGCGGTGATGGATGTACCTGGTGTGGTACAGGTGAGTTTGCAGCCCCGTTCGTATGTCCACCTGCAACTGGTATGCGACAGGGAGAGGGCCTGTTACGACCTAAGAATAAACGGCAGAGAAAGCGAGGAAAAAGGGCAGGTTGGCAGGTTCATCGGAAAAAACTGCTGAAGCTGGGGGTCTTTGATTGTGACTCCAGACCTTCCTGTCTTCGTCCCGTCTTCCCCGCTGTCCCCGGGGCTCTGGTCCCGGTGCCCTGGAGAAAACCTACCGCTGGTCGCGGTGTGTGTTTTGCGCATTTGAGGCCGCTGCCGCGAGCCTCATTCTCTGCTTCAGCTGCTCCTGCACCGCTCAGGATGGGTCTAATAAATGCCCGTTCAATTGCTAACAAGTCTCTTTTGCTTTGTGATTTATTCTCTTCCAAAAACATGGACTTCATGTTGCTCACAGAGACATGGCAACGGGAACTGGAATACGCTCACCTGAATGAGCTCTGTCCTGTGGATTGTACTTTTATCAGCACACCAAGACTCACGGGCCGTGGTGGAGGCCTTGCTGTGGTTTTTAAAAAGCATTTCATCTGTCAATCAATGAGCGTCGGCACGTACTCTTCTTTCGAACTACAGATTACTAAAGTTGGTCGTTCAAATACATTTTATTGCATTTTAATTTACCGGCCACCTGGGCCGGTGGCCCACTTTCTTACTGAGTTTTCTGATTTCTTATCATCCATTATTAAGCTGGAAAGAGTGATTATTGTTGGTGACTTTAATATTCATGTGGATGATGCTACTTGCCAAAATGCTTCTGAGTTTGTAAATATCTCTGAATCTTTTAATTTTACCCAGCATGTCTCTGGTCCTACGCACAGTAAGGGACATACGCTTGACCTTGTTTTTTTCTCATGATATGAACATTAATAATGTCTGCATCGAAGATGTATTTGTTAGTGATCACAAATGCATCCTATTTGATCTTGCTCGTAATGAGGATCCCCTGCCTGTCAAACGGGCGTACTGTTCACGTTCGATTAACCAGCTTACTGTTGAAAGATTTTCAGTCGCTTTTGACTTAAGCTCTGTTTTTATTTCGGATGACGTGGACGCTTGCGTTCAGGCTTTCAATGATCATTGCACCCTGCTGTTGGACAAATTTGCGCCCTTTAGCATTAGAGAAATTCCCTCTTTTAATTCATCCCCATGGATGAATGACGCCATTTGTAGCCTGAGGCGGGTTTGTCGGAGAACTGAGCGTTTATGGAAAGCGACTCAGCTCCAAGTCCATCGCCTGCATCTTAAAGAGCTCTTAGTAGACCTGAATGAAGCGATCAAGAATGCTAGAGCCTGTTATTTTACTAATCTGATATCTACCTGTAAAAACAATCCTAAAGCTCTGTTTGAAACTATTAATAACATTGTTTCCCCTCCTGAATGTATTGTCCCTGTGTTCTCAAATGTTGACTGCAACCGCTTTTTGTCTCATTTTGTGGACAAGGTCAGAGCTGTCCGGGCAAACATTGTACCATCAGCAATCTCACATATAGCTACTCATCAGAGACCTTCAATACTGGACTCCTTCTGCCCCATTTCCCTGAACGACATCATTAAGCTTGTGGGCTTGATGAAACCCTCCCAAAGCCCTGTTGATATTGTTCCTACATCTTTGCTTTTAAAAACCTTACATCTTCTTGGCCCATGTTTGGTTTCAATTTTAAATTTATCTCTTCAGCTGGGTCAGGTCCCTGGCTGTTTTAAGCATGCTCTTGTTCAGCCTATTTTAAAAAAGAACAATTTAGATGCAACGTTTTTTAAAAACTACAGGCCTATCTCTAAATTGCCTTTTATATCGAAAATTTTAGAAAAAGTGGTTGCAAACCAGCTAACTAATGTTTTGGTTGCTCATAGTATCTTTGATAAGTATCAGTCTGGCTTTCGTAAAAATCATTCTACGGAGACTACCCTTCTTAAAATCTCCAATGACATTTTGATGGCAGCTGACGGGGGTAAATGTTCTGTCCTGGTCCTACTAGATCTCAGTGCAGCATTTGATACTGTTGACCACTGCACTCTGATTGATAGACTGAAAAGAACTGTAGGCATCACTGGATCAGCTCTGGACTGGTTTTCTTCCTATCTTTCTGACAGGACCTTTGCTGTGTCCATAGGAACGTATATGTCAGACTCTGCTCCTCTGTCTTGTGGTGTGCCCCAAGGTTCTGTGCTCGGCCCCCTGCTGTTTTGTCTGTATTTGCTTCCTCTTGGAAAGATTATTGGTAGTTTTGAGGAAATATCTTACCATTGTTATGCCGATGACATCCAAATATATTTATCTTTTAGCCCTGATAGGCTAGACAAACTGTCCATGTTGCACACTTGCTTAGCCTCCATTAACAAATGGATGGCTGACAATTTCCTGCAATTAAATTCAGAAAAAACTGAGGTGCTGATCTTTGCTCCAGACAGCATAACCCCTAAGATTAGGCAGGCCATTGGGGCTCTATCACTCTCTGACTGTAATGTTGTGCGAAATCTGGGTGTCATATTTGACAAATCTATGTGTTTTAACAGTCATGTGAAATCTGTGGTTCGTTCCTGTTTTTTCCATCTCAGGAACATTGCTAAGATCCGATCTGTGGTCTCTCAAAAAGAGATGGAGATGCTTGTTCATGCTTTTATTTCTTCACGTTTGGATTATTGTAATGTACTGTACACTTGCTTAAACAAATCATCTATGGATAAATTGCAAGTTGTTCAGAATGCAGCAGCAAGACTTTTGTCTAAGACCAGCAGGAGATCACATATTACTCCGGTGCTTAAGGCTCTTCATTGGCTACCAATAGGTTTTAGAGTGCATTTTAAAATTTTAATCACTACTTATAGAGCCTTGCATGGTCAAGCCCCTGCTTACATCCAGGATCTACTACACGCATACACTTCTGGTCGTTCTCTGAGGTCTTCAAACCAAGACCTTTTAACTGTCCCCAGATCACGTTTTAAAACCAGAGGTGATCGAGCCTTTTCTGTGGCGGCTCCAAGGCTCTGGACCTCTCTTCCCTTAGCACTGAGAGCCTTGGATTCTGTGGAATCTTTTAAAAAACATCTCAAGACACATCTTTTTAGACAAGCTTTTAACTAGCAATATGGCTTAGTATTTTATGTGTTGCTGTTTTATTTTGTTTTTTCTGTAAAGCACTTTGTGACCCTTCTTGTCTGTGAAAAGTGCTATATAAATAAAGTTTACTTACTTACTTACTTACTTTTACACGCTTCTTTTAAGTTTTCAGAGAGATCCTCAGAAACGTGCAAACATCTGTTACTGTGCATCTACGCCTTTGTACTCTGAATACAGACTTCTGCTCTCTGTTGCCCTCTACTGACATGGGTTTATTTGCCCTGGAACAACAAAAACTAGAAGAAGACACGTCACATGGTTTTAGGTGAAATGCATATTCATTGTCTGGTTTGTGTGTCAAATTCTTATTTAATTGTCTAATGTTAAATAAATTGTTATGTTGTAGAAAGGATGTTCATAACCTGTCTGAGATGTACTTAAAATGTAAAGCGCTACATTTATAAATTCAAAATGGACTTACTCTCAATGTTTAGCCTTTTAGTGAAAAAGGACTTATGTTACAGCCAACGCGTTCTCACTCCGAAGGCGTAAAATACGGAAGTTTGGACCGTGGCTGTCCGCGTCTGATGCAACAAAAAAGGATTCCTTCGGCGTGTAGAAGGTACCGGGGAGAGCAGCATCTAGACGGGGTTTAGCCAGTAGTATGTAAGGGGAGTTCCTCGTAGGGAGGTTGGTCGGGGGGTGGATGGGTCAAACCCAGGACTTTCACCCAGGAGACCGGGGTTCAAGTCCCGCGTGGGTCCTTAACAAGTCCCGTGATTGCTACGTGTCATGGAACCATAAGCCCCCCCCCCACAAGCTTTTCCTTAACCTAACAGCGTCCAAAGGGACGCCACGGTCCCGACCAAGCGGGTGTCCAGTACATGCTAAAGGAGACTTTTAGCGTCAGTAACAGCTGACCAAACGTCATATCTTACGAGATGGGAGGAGAACGTGCTGGCCTAAAGGACGTTTTATTACTCTGCGTTCTGCATTGATTCAGAAGTACTCATGCTGTGTTCATCACACACACCTTGTGTATAGTGTGATACTGTGTGTTAATGTTGTTTAAAGTTTTTTTTTTTTTATTTCTCTTTGGGTAATGTTTTAGTCCTTTTTGTAATTTTAAAGAATTTTGAAAGATGAGTTAAACACAAATCTTTTTTCATCACAGAGTTGTTTAAGATGTTTTACCAGAATGTATTACCAAAATAAAGTACACCATCAAGTAACAGGAAAGTTATATTTGTATTTCTGTAAGTAATAACAACAATGGTCTTATTTACTGTAGTTAAACCTTTTAATTACAGGACAAAGTCCAGTAGTGTGTTCCAAATCGCGCACTTCTGTACTAAATACTAACTTTTTGAGTACATAGTGCGCTCACATTGTCAAAGTGCGGTCAAATGCAGTACACTTAAATACCCGGATGGTGTACTCAAAACCCCCCGAAAGTTGAGTGCGGATCGATGGACACTTTCCACACTCAACGGTCGCCATCTTGGCTACGTAGCGGAAGGGGCGGAGCCAACAACAGTCGAAAAACTTGAATTAATGGCGGCCGTAGACGCGATAGCGAGGACGGCAGAGCAATACAAATGTAAGTTGAACATGAGTCTTTTTGCTGTACTTATAACATTTTATGTACCTGTATTTGTATATTTGGTTAATCTTACAGTTTTTAATGATATTTTTATCGCGAATTATAACGTTTATTGGTCCCGTAATTTGACATGCTAGCAAGCTAACCATAGCTAGCTAACAGCGGCACAGTTTAACCATACACGGCAAATAATGTATAAGCTAACGTTACATGTGTTGTAGTATATTGTTTATTGTGTTAAACTATCGGCCCGCTGTAGAAGATGTCAGCGTTAGATGTATGATCTTGTAAATATAGCTACACAAAGCTGCAAGCGTTAGCAGTCATGTTAAAGTACGTTAATGTATATTACAGTGCTGTTTCTGCCCTGATCTTATTTATATAATCGTTAGGGACAGACGAGGACACCACGCGGTAGGAGGTCCCCAGCCATGGTCAGACCCCGTGCCGAGGATGGCCATCAGACCGGGGAAGGATCCTCTAGAGAGTCTGAAGTCCACCCTCATGTTGCTTTCCCCGTCAAAATACAGTGCCAGCAATGGAACCGTATTGTTAACCCGGCAGTACTGCCCGGGGTCTGGAGTCTGTAGAATTAACGCAGGACCGGCTTTTAAAATAAAACTGGACTGGATGTGTTAAATGTTATTTGCTTTTACTCTTGTATTGTCACTGTAATTAATAGATTCATAATTAAGTCATTTATCAAGTCACTAGTTCCAGCTTCTAAAATGTGAAATCCACACAGGGGAAATATCTGAATACAGCAGCTCAAAGCAAATACATCAGCATAACAAGTTATTATAATAATGGTAATAAAACATTTATTCTTGAAGTTAACACGTCAGTTGGACATAATTTTAAGTACTCCACTTTTGCTGAAATAACTCATAATGGCTAGTTTTTGGTGTTTTTAAAAAAATTATTTAAGAGCAAAAGTATGAACATCAACATACCGGTATGTTTTCGGTATGAATGTTTCTGTCTGGGTGCAATTCACAATTTCACAGAAGAAGAAGGAGGAGGAATGAGCTGTTGTGATCGTCATTTCCGGTAAGTACATCAAAGAAGTGCGCGATTTGAGACAACACTCTCCCGTCACATTTTACGCACTATGCAAGTAAGTACGTAGTGTACAAAGTGCACTTCCCTTAAGTGCACTAACAGAAGTGCGCGATTTGGAACACACTACAGGTCCCTGAAGAAGGCCCAGTCAGTACTGGCCGACCCTAGTCCCCCCTGAACCGACCCTAGTCACCCCCTGAACAGACCCTAGCCCCCACTGAACAGACCCTAGTCACCCCTGAACAGACCCTAGTCCCCCCTGAACCGACCCTAGCCCCCCCTGAACAGACCCTAGCCGCAGATTCAGTCTAAAGTCTACATGCAGGACAAACAGACACACAAACTCTGTTGTCCCTGCTGCTATAGTCTGTCTTAATAAGTCAACGTGAGGTGTGGTCTTCCGTGTAGTAGTATTTATCTTGTTTCTAGATGAATGGCTGTTGTCTTGTATAACCTGTGTGTTACATGCTGCTGCACAACAAATTGCCCCTCTGGGATAATAAAGACTCCTTGACCTTGAACCTTCAATTCAATTTCAATTTCAATTTCAATTTATTTATAGTATCAATTCACAACAAGAGTTATCTCAAGACACTTTACAGATAGAGTAGGTCTAGACCACACTCCAGAATTCACAAGGACCCAACAGTTTCCTCCAGAGCAAGCAACAGTGCGACAGTGGCGAGGAAAAACTTCCTTTTAGGCAGAAACCTCGGTCAGACCCAGGCTCTTGGTAGGCGGTGTCTGACGGGCCGGTTGGGGTTAGAATGAAAAGTGGCAATTACAATCCCCAAAAAAAATAGTAGTTGTTAGTAGTCCTTTGTAATCGGCATAGCAGAGCGTAGCAGGAGGAACATGGCATCGCAGAGCGTGTAGCGGGACCATGGCGACAGCTGCAACCTTGATTTTGGAGCCTCCCTGATCCGAGGAAATATGCTGGGGGAAAAAGAACATGAGGACTCCGGGGAATGACTCCCCAGAGCTAGGTTAGTAACAAGCATTTCTGGGACATCCATCCATCCATCCATCTTCATCCGCTTATCCGGAGTCGGGTCGCGGGGGCAGCAGCTCCAGTAAGGGACCCCAAACTTCCCTTTCCCAAGCCACATCAACCAGCTCCGACTGGGGGATCCCGAGGCGTTCCCAGGCCAGGTTGGAGATATAATCTCTCCACCTAGTCCTGGGTCTTCCCCGAGGCCTCCTCCCAGCTGGACATGCCTGGAACACCTCCCTAGGGAGGCGCCCAGGAGGCATCCTTACCAGATGCCCGAACGACCTCAACTGGCTCCTTTCGACGCGAAGGAGCAGCGGCTCTACTCCGAGCTCCTCTCGGATGACTGAGCTTCTCACCCTATCTCTAAGGGAGACGCCAGCCACCCTCCTGAGGAAACCCATTTCGGCTGCTTGTACCCTGGATCTCGTTCTTTCGGTCATGACCCAGCCTTCATGACCATAGGTGAGGGTAGGAACAAAAATTGCCCGGTAGATCGAGAGCTTTGCCTTCTGGCTCAGCTCTCTTTTCGTCACAATGGTGCGATACACAGAATGTAATACCGCACCAGCTGCTCCGATTCTCCGACCAATCTCACGCTCCATGGTCCCCTCACTCGCGAACAAGACCCCAAGGTACTTAAACTCCTTCACTTGGGATAAGGACTCACTCCCCACCTGAAGAAAGCACTCCATTGGTTTCCTGCTGAAAACCATGGCCTCAGATTTAGAGGTACTGATCCTCATCCCAGCCGCTTCACACTCGGCGGCGAACCGATTTCTGGGACATGGATGCACATAATTGGAAAGATAGAAAAATAGAGGAGAGAGGAACTAGGTGTGTCACAGGAAGTCCCAGCTGTCTAAAACTATTACAGCATAACCAGGAGAGACAGTGTAAAGAGAGGAGCCTGGCCAGGCCACAACTCTCCCCAAACCCTCCCCTGGCTAGGGTAGGGGGAGAGACACCCAGGGCCAAGGTCATGAGGCTCAGGGCTAAGGGCAGGAAGGTCAAAGTAGGGGAAGGATACAGACCCGGGTTAGGGTAGGGGAGAGAAAGATAGAGTTAAGATCAAAGTGGGGGATGGGATACAAACCCTGGTTAGGGTAGGGGGAGAGAAAATGGGGGTTAGAGTCAGGAAGGTTAGAGAGGGGGATAAGATACAAACCCTGGTTAAGGTAGGGCATATTACTATATATGCCCTAACTATAAGCTTTATCAAAAAGGATAGTCTTAAGCCTACTCTTAAATGTGGAGACGGTGTCTGCCTCCCGAACCCAGACTGGAACCTGGTTCCACAGGAGAGGAACCTGATAGCTGAACGCCCTGGCTCCTATTCTACTTTTAGAGACTCTAGGAACCTCAAGTAATCCTGCATTCTGGGAGCGTAGTGCTCTTGTAGGGTTGTAAGGTACTATGATCTCTTTAAGATAAGATGGTGCCTGACCATGAAGAGCTTTGTAGGTGAGAAGATGGATTTTAAACTCTATTCTGGATTTTACAGGAAGCCAATGCAGAGAAGCTAAAACAGGAGAGATGTGATCTCTTTTCTTGGTTCCTGTCAGAACACGTGCTGCAGCATTCTGGATCAGCTGAAGAGTCTTTATGGACTTTTTCGAGCAGCCTGATAATAAAGAATTGCAGTAATCCAACCTAGAAGTGACAAATGCATGGACTAGTTTTTCTGCATCATTTTTAGACAGGATATTCCTGATTTTTGCAATATTACGTAGGTGAAAAAAGGAGATCCTTGAAATTTGCTTTATGTGAGAATTAAAGGACATGTCCTGATCAAAGATAACTCCAAGATTCCTCACAGTGGTGCTGGAGGCCAGGGAGATGCCATCCAGAGTAACTATCTCTTTGGATAGTGCGTCACGGAGGTGCTTGGACCCCAGAACAATAACTTCAGTTTTATCTGAGTTTAACATTAGAAAATTACAGCTCATCCAGGTTTTAATATCCTGAAGGCACATTTGAAGTTTAGCTAACTGATTAGTTTCATCCGGTTTGATTGATATATAATTGAGTATCATCTGCATAACAATGAAAATGTATGGAGTGCTTCCTGATAATATTGCCTAAAGGAAGCATATATAAAGTGAACAGGATTGGACCTAGAACAGATCCTTGTGGGACTCCATAACTAACTTTGGCGTGCACAGAGGATTCATCGTTAACATGAACAAACTGAGATCGATCTGATAAATAAGACTTAAACCAGTTCAGAGCAGTCCCTTTAATACCAATGAAATGTTCCAATCTCTGTAATAAGATATGATGGTCAATGGTATCAAATGCAGCACTAAGATCTAATAACACCAGTACAGAGATAAGTCCTTTGTCTGATGCAATCAGGAGGTCATTAGTAATTTTCACAAGTGCTGTCTCTGTGCTATGATGAGCTCTAAATCCTGACTGAAAATCCTCAAATAAGCTGTTGCTATGCAGAAAATCACATAGCTGTTTAGCGACTGCTTTCTCAAGAATCTTAGAGAGAAATGGAAGATTGGATATAGGTCTATAGTTGGCTAGAACTTCTGGATCAAGGTTGGGCTTTTTCAGAAGAGGTTTAATAACAGCTACTTTAAAGTGCTGTGGTACATAGCCTGTTAATAAAGACAGATTGGTTACATCTAATAGAGAAGTGTTGACTAAGGGTAAAACCTCTTTAAGTAGCCTAGTCGGGATGGGGTCTAAGAGGCAGGTTGATGGTTTAGATGAAGAAATAATTGAATTAAATTGATAAAGATCAAGTGAAGCAAAGCAGTCTAAACTTATATCTGGTTTTACAACTGTTTCTAAGGTTCCTGAGTTTAGAGATAAGTCAGTGCCAGTTAAAGGCAGGTCTTGGTGGATTTTGCTTCTAATAGTTATAATTTTATCATTGAAGAATCTCATGAAGTCGTTACTACTAAGAGCTATGGGAATACTTGGCTCAGTAGAGCTGTGACCTTCCGCTAGCCTGGCTACAGTACTGAAAAGAAACCTGGGGTTGTTCCTATTTTCCTCTATTAATGACGAGTAGTACGCTGCTCTGGCATTACGGAGGGCCTTCCTATAAGTTTGAAGACTATCTTGCCAAATTAAATGAGAATTTTCCAATTTAGTGGAACGCCAAATCTTCTCAAGTTTCCGCGATATTTGCTTTAATTTGCGAGTTTCAGTGTTATACCATGGAACTAACCGTCTTTGTTTTATTATCTTCTTTTTTAGAGGGGCAACAGAGTTGAGTGTCATTCTCAGCGAGCCTGCTGCACTATCAACAAAATGATCTATTTGGGAGGGACTGAAATTAGCATAGGAGTCCTCCGTTACTTTGTGACTTGGTAATGAATTAAAAGCTAATGGAATCACATTCTTAAATTTAGCTACAGCACTATCAGATAGACATCTTGTATAGAAGGTTTTGCCTAATGGCGTGTAGTTCAGCAGTATAAACTCAAAAGTTATCAAACAGTGGTCAGATAAAAAGGGATTCTGTGGGAACACTATTAAATGTTCAATTTCAACACCATAGACCAGAACAAGATCGAGGGTGTGGCCAAACCGGTGAGTCGGTTTATGAACACTTTGAGAGAAGCCAATAGAATCTAATAGAGAGATAAACGCAGTACTAAGGCTGTCATTCTCATCGTCCACGTGGATATTAAAATCCCCTAGAATAAGAACTTTGTCCGTTTTTAGGACCAGGTGCTCGGTACACTATAACAAATAGAACTGGTTCAGAGTCTGGACCAGGGTCTCGGTCCACTATAACAAATAGAACTGGTATAGAGTCTGGACCAGGTGCTCGGTAACTATAACAAATAGAACTGGCTGCAGTGATTTCCAACTTGGGTGTGAAAGACTAAGAACAAGACTTTCAAATGAGTTATAATTTAGTTTAGGTTTAGAGCTGATTATTAGACTAGAGTCAAAGATAGCTGCAACTCCACCTCCTCGGCCTGTGCCTCGAGGAATGTGAGTATTAATATGACTGGGGGGGGTGGATTCATTTAGACTAACATATTCTCCATCACCCAGCCAGGTTTCAGTAAGACAAAATAAATCAATATTAGAATCTGATATTAATTCATTTACTAGTACACCTTTAGAAGAGAGAGATCTGATGTTTAAGAGTCCACATTTAATTCTCCTATTCTTTTGCACTATTGCACTTGTGGTTTTAATTGCTATGAGGTTTTCATGCACAGCTCCTCTTCTGATTACCTTTGATTTAAATAACTTCAATGGTCGGGGGGCAGACACCGTCACTATGGGGTTGTGACTAGGTAACCCCTGGAATGGAGGAGCAGAGAAGTGTGTCAGACTGCAACTCTGCCTCCTGGTCCCAACTCTGGATTGTCAGGGATTAGGTCCACTAATAAACTCGTCAAGATTTCTAGAAATGAGAGCTGCTCCATCCCAAGTGGGATGAATGCCGTCCCTCCGAACCAGACCAGGTCTTCCCCAGAAAGACTGCCAGTGATCCACAAAGCCCACATCATTATCTGGACACCACCTCGATAGCCAGCGGCGAAATGATGACATGCGGCTATACATGTCATCGCTGGTTAGATTTGGCAGGGGTCCAGAGAAAACTACGGTGTCCGACATTGACTTTGCGTATGTACACACCGATTCAACATTAATCTTGGTGACCTCCGTTTGGCGTAACCGGGAGTCATTAACGCCAACGTGAATAACAATCTTACTGTATTTACGTTTATCTTTAGCCAGCAGTTTCAAATAAGACTCAACGTCGCCCGCTCTAGCCCCCGGGATGCATTTAACTATGGCTGCTGACTTTGCTAACTTCACGTTTCTCAAAATGGAGCTGCCGATAACCAGAGTTGGTTTCTCAGCGGGTGTATCGCTGAGTGGGGAAAATCTGTTAGAAACGCTAACAGGCTGCTGGAGGTCCGTGGCCCTTGAAAGCTTACGACTACTTTTGCCACGAACAGTCACCCAGGAACCTTTTCCTGGCTGCTCAGGAGTTGCCGGGGGACGGCTACCAGAGGCTAACTCAGGCTCAGGCCGGCCCGCACCGGCTACCGGGGGGTGGCTAGCTACAGTAGCTAACGGCTGATCTATCATGGTGCGGATCTGGACTTCTAACTCACTAAGCCTCGCCTCCACGTCCATAAATAAACTACACTTGTTACACATACCATTGTCGCTAAAGGATGCAGAGGAGTAACTAAACATCGCACACACCGAGCAAGAGAAAGTAGGAGAGGGAGACGACATGGCTAACTGCTAAGCTAAAGTTGCTAGCAGCTGAGCTAAAGTACGGTCGGGTTAGCTACCAAGCGTTAAAAACAGCTGTTATTTAACGAAAGTCGCTTAAAAATGAAAATATCTGTGAGTACTTAGGCAGAACTACTATAAGAATAACTGTTTAGTGGACAGTTAGCCGCTGTAACAAATCTAACAAACAGAACTGGTATTTAGTGAGCAGCAACACACAAGCACTGGAAACGGAAATGAGTCAGGTACGCTTACCATAATCACCGGATGTTGGAGGGACACAAGACACACAACCTTGGAGACACACACACACACACACTGAGACACAAACACACACAGACACACAAACACACACGCACACACTGAGACACACACACAAACACACACACACACACACTGAGACACACACACTGAGACACACACGCACACACACACACACACAAACACACACACACTGAGACACACACACTGAGACACACAGACACACACACACTGAGACACACACTGAGACACTCACACACACACACACACACACACACACACACACACACACACACTGAGACACACACGCACACACTGAGACACGCACACACAAACACACACACACACACCGAGACACACACACTAATCCCTAAATAATGATGACGCAGCACCTGGATATTTTAATATTCAAATGAAGACGACCAGGTGAGAGCAGAGTTATGAGGAGGATCAATTAGTCGCCGTCGGCAACGAGCAGAGTGAAGCTGAGACCTCCACGACAGGTAAGGTACACACTCGGCCGCTTGGCCCACTTTTAATGGGGGGGGGTGTCTGTGTGTGTGTGTGTGTGTGTGTGTGTGTGTTTTTATTGTATTTTTGAGGTGTTTTTTTTAATATGAAAAATTTGGAAAAAAAGTTGAAAAAAGTGTCAAAACTTTAGAAAAAGTTGTAGAAATACGACCAAAAGAAGCTGAGACCTCCACGAGATGTAGGTTACACACTCGGCTGTCTGGTCCCACTTTAATGGGGTGTGTGTGTCTGTGTGTGTCTCTGTGGGTGTGTGTGTGTCTGTGTGTGTCTCTGTGGGTGTGTGTGTGTTTTTTTCTCCACATGCTCGGAAATTAATTTCACATTAAAATGAGAATTAATTTCTCATTTTAATGTGTAATTGTACTGTGATTCAATATTTAGTAAAATCTGATTCATATCATGAGAAGGTTTCCACTTTTCCTTCAAAGTCTTTTAGTTGATTTCTCAATATTTAATTTTAATGTGAAATTTTATTGTGATTCAATATTTAAGTAATCTTCTCTGATAAAACCGGGGTCCTCGAACGCATCACTCAACGATGCGCATCTAAAGAACTACACTAACAAATATCGCAGTATTAACTAAGTATAAGTATGTCTGTACATTTTTGAGGAATTTTCAGGATTTTATTTGACAGGACAGCTTAGAATTGTGGGGGGGTCGGAATTTAAATTTATTTTCTATAGGCTATATTTATCATACACACATAATTTTGTGTTTTTTAGGAGGTGTTAGTAAATTTTCTGTTATTTTAGCGACTTACTTCTTATCACCAGACTCCATGTAAATAATCACTACTTTTAGCATGTATAGAGCAGCATATCTCCACCAGACTCCATGTAAATAATCACTACTTTTAGCGTGTATAGAGCAGCATATCTCCACCAGACTCCATGTAAATAATAACTACTTTTAGCGTGTATAGAGCAGCATATCTCCACCAGACTCCATGTAAATAATCACTACTTTTAGCGTGTATAGAGCAGCATATCTCCACCAGACTCCATATAAATAATCACTACTTTTAGTGTGTATAGAGCAGCATATCTCCACCAGACTCCATGTAAATAATCACTACTTTTAGCGTGTATAGAGCAGCATATCTCCACCAGACTCCATGTAAATAATCACTACTTTTAGCGTGTATAGAGCAGCATATCTCCACCAGACTCCATGTAAATAATAACTACTTTTAGCGTGTATAGAGCAGCATATCTCCACCAGACTCCATGTAAATAATCACTACTTTTAGCGTGTATAGAGCAGCATATCTCCACCAGACTCCATATAAATAATCACTACTTTTAGTGTGTATAGAGCAGCATATCTCCACCAGACTCCATGTAAATAATCACTACTTTTAGTGTGTATAGAGCAGCATATCTCCACCAGACTCCATGTAAATAATCACTACTTTTAGCGTGTATAGAGCAGCATATCTCCACCAGACTCCATGTAAATAATCACTACTTTTAGCGTGTATAGAGCAGCATATCTCCACCAGACTCCATGTAAATAATCACTACTTTTAGTGTGTATAGAGCAGCATATCTCCACCAGACTCCATATAAATAATCACTACTTTTAGTGTGTATAGAGCAGCATATCTCCACCAGACTCCATATAAATAATCACTACTTTTAGTGTGTATAGAGCAGCATATCTCCACCAGACTCCATATAAATAATCACTACTTTTAGTGTGTATAGAGCAGCATATCTCCACCAGACTCCATATAAATAATCACTACTTTTAGCGTGTATAGAGCAGCATATCTCCACCAGACTCCATGTAAATAATCACTACTTTTAGCGTGTATAGAGCAGCATATCTCCACCAGACTCCATGTAAATAATCACTACTTTTAGCGTGTATAGAGCAGCATATCTCCACCAGACTCCATATAAATAATCACTACTTTAAGCGTGTATAGAGCAGCATATCTCCACCAGACTCCATGTAAATAATCACTACTTTGACCAAATAAAGCAGAGTAACCCTTTAAGATGCAGCTGAATGTGATGAATAGGTAAATGTCTGATTTGCATCCTGAGGGACTGGGTTATATGAAGCATCCCTAAACATAAAGACAACCTGTTGTTCTGTCTGTTTCACCTCCTCCCCACGGCTGAACTCACTACGACAACATTTGGATATAATTAAATCATTTTCATATTATTTATTTTAAGACATATGCAAAAAGTCCAACGTATGAATGCAAATGTCCCATTTCAAGGTGTCACACTGTTGACTTGTTGAACTTTGTTGTTTCTTCAATAACTGCAACGTCTTTTCCAGAAGTCAGTGAGTGATCGTGTAAAATAATCCTGATTTCATCCCAAAATAACTGTTTATTATCTTCTAACAGGGCGAAGATGCAGTGGAGTCTGGTTGTGTTCATTGTGATGGGTAAGTGGGTCACCTGGACAGCTCAGTCCTCAGGTAGAAACAAGCTGGAATGGTAGAAACAAGCTGGAATGGTAGAAACAAGCTGGAATGGTAGAAACAAGCTGTAATGTTAGAAACAAGCTGGAATGATAGAAACAAGCTGGAATGTTAGAAACAAGCTGTAATGGTAGAAACAAGCTGTAATGTTAGAAACAAGCTGGAATGATAGAAACAAGCTGTAATGTTAGAAACAAGCTGGAATGGTAGAAACAAGCTGTAATGGTAGAAACAAGCTGTAATGGTAGAAACAAGCTGTAATGGTAGAAACAAGCTGTAATATTAGAAACCAGCTGTAATGTTAGAAACAAGCTGTAATGTTAGAAACAAGCTGTAATGTTAGAAACAAGCTGTAATGGTAGAAACAAGCTGTAATGTTAGAAACAAGCTGGAATGATAGAAACAAGCTGTAATGTTAGAAACAAGCTGGAATGGTAGAAACAAGCTGTAATGGTAGAAACAAGCTGTAATAGTAGTAATGGTAGAAACAAGCTGTAATGGTAGAAACAAGCTGTAATGGTAGAAACAAGCTGTAATATTAGAAACCAGCTGTAATATTAGAAACAAGCTGGAATGGTAGAAACAAGCTGTAATGTTAGAAACAAGCTGTAATGTTAGAAACAAGCTGTAATGTTAGAAACAAGCTGTAATGGTAGAAACAAGCTGGAATGGTAGAAACAAGCTGTAATGTTAGAAACAAGCTGTAATGGTAGAAATAAGCTGTAATGCTAGAAACCAGCTGTAATGTTAGAAACAAGCTGTAATGGTAGAAACAAGCTGTAATATTAGAAACCAGCTGTAATGTTAGAAACAAGCTGTAATGTTAGAAATAACCTGTAATGTTAGAAACCAGCTGTAATGTTAGAAACAAGCTGTAATGGTAGAAATAAGCTGTAATGTTAGAAACCAGCTGTAATGTTAGAAACAAGCTGTAATGGTAGAAACAAGCTGTAATGGTAGAAATAAGCTGTAATGTTAGAAACAAGCTGTAATGTTAGAAACAAGCTGTAATGGTAGAAACAAGCTGTAATAGTAGTAATGGTAGAAACAAGCTGTAATGGTAGAAACAAGCTGTAATGTTAGAAACAAGCTGTAATGTTAGAAACAAGCTGTAATGGTAGAAACAAGCTGTAATGGTATAAACAAGCTGGAATGGTAGAAACAAGCTGTAATGTTAGAAACAAGCTGTAATGTTAGAAACAAGCTGTAATGTTAGAAACAAGCTGGAATGGTAGAAACAAGCTAGAATGTTAGAAACAAGCTGTAATGTTAGAAACAAGCTGTAATGTTAGAAACAAGCTGTAATGGTAGAAACAAGCTGTGATGTAACCCTACAGGACAGATGTTCAGCATTAGTCAGCGTCACTAGAAGTTGTGTTGTTGCTGCTGACAGACTCAGATTATTATTCTAAGTGTGTGACAACATTATGGGATGGATCCCTACAGAGATAGACCTTTTAGTTAAAGAGTAAGATCCTTTTAGTTTAACATGAAACAGAAATCACCATCACCAAACCCACCAGACTCCATGTAAATGATCACTACTTTTAGCATGTATAGAGCAGCATATCTCCACCAGACTCCATGTAAATAATCACTACTTTTAGCATGTATAGAGCACCATATCTCCACCAGACTCCATGTAAATAATCACTACTTTTAGCGTGTATAGAGCACCATATCTCCACCAGACTCCATGTAAATAATCACTACTTTTAGCGTGTATAGAGCACCATATCTCCACCAGACTCCATGTAAATAATCACTACTTTTAGCGTGTATAGAGCAGCATATCTCCACCAGACTCCATGTAAATAATCACTACTTTTAGCGTGTATAGAGCACCATATCTCCACCAGACTCCATGTAAATAATCACTACTTTTAGCGTGTATAGAGCAGCATATCTCCACCAGACTCCATGTAAATAATCACTACTTTTAGCGTGTGTAGAGCAGCATATCTCCACATGTAAATGAGTATAGTGCAGTATATGATGGGGATTTTGGGGCTATTTCATGTTAAACATAAAGGATCTTAGTCTTTAACATCAGACACAAACACATGGGAAATAGAGTCCAGGTTCATAAACAAAACCAAGTTATATTTAAATGAGCAGATGCTTGTGTAGCTATCAGCTCCATCGCTGCAGTTTCTTCTCTGTTATCAGGTCAGTGGTCCTCCACTGGGGGTCAGCTGTGTGACTACCGCTTCATTGGAGAGAAGAAGACCTGGAAAGAAGCCCAGAAGTACTGCAGAACACACCACACTGACCTGGCCACAGTGTCTAACCAGGAAGACATGAAGAGACTCCAGCAGCATAACCAATCCGGAGCCTGGATCGGGCTGCAGAGAGACTGGCGCTGGTCTCTGTCCGGGGTGGAGTTCAAAGATAGTAAATGGAGAGCAGGACAGCCGGATAATTACAACAATCAGGAGAACTGTGTGGATATGTATAATGGCGGATGGTTTGACGACTCTTGTGATGACTCCTATAATTTTATCTGCTATGACGGTGAGAATATGTGGCGCATGGAGTCTGTTCTCTCTTGAATAATTGATATTTTCTGAATTGATATCACATTATTGTTTTGAAATAAAGATAATGTAGAACTTTATGAGACTAAATAAGAACCAAAACTTTTGTCTGTGTGTTTCACAGAACGCAACAAGACATCCAACAACACATTTTATGTCAGTACATCTAAGATGACCTGGCCTAAGGCTCAGAACTACTGCAGAACATATCACACAGACCTCATCAGTGGAGTCCAGCAGCTGGAGAACTTCACGACCTACTACAGTTATATTGGAGATTTCTGGATCGGCCTGTTCAGGGACCCTGCCTGGAGCTGGTCTGATGGGAGCAGCTTCTCTTTCAGACTCTGGGAACAAAACCCTGACCGTGACAAAGACCCTAAGAAGACATGTGCTATGACTACGTCAGGTGGATTCTGGAGCTCTGATGACTGTAATGAACCCAAAACCTTCTTCTGCTACGACGGTGAGTCCAGCAGCAGGTCTCTGACGCTGGTCTTCATCTACATCTGCTCCATTTACTCTATTTACTGGGTTATTACATATATATCCCGCGATTAATAGAAGAGATAGAAGAGAAGAAGTGTCTCAGTTCAGCTAAAATATCACAGACTGCTTGTTAGATTTAAAATGTTACAGCTGTTATTTAAAGGGATATTTCACCACTGGAAACATGAATACATATTTAAATTAGATCATTTATGCAGTAGTAATGGGATTTTTTTTGGTATTATTATACTCTATTTTGTTTCCCCCACCCCTAACTGACCCCGCCCCTTAATTACTGAGCCCGCCCCTCAATGACTCCGCCCCTAACTGACCCCGCCCCTGATTGACCCCCTTCTCTCTTGACAGATTCTGTGATCCTGATCCAGAAGAACCTGACCTGGGTGGAGGCGTTATACTACTGCAGAGATCACCATGGCGACCTGGTCTCCATCACCAACCAGGACCAGCAGCTCTGGGTCCAGGAGAAAGCCAAGATGGCCGCCACTCCCTACGTGTGGATGGGACTGCGCTACACCTGCACCCTGGACTTCTGGTTCTGGGTCAGTGACGAGACGGTCCACTACACCAACTGGGACACCAGCAAGCCTATGGGGGACGACTGCAACATGTCTGGAGCCATGGACAGAGGGGGGGGGCACCAGTGGGTCAAAAAGATCAACAACGAAAACCAGTTCAATTTCATCTGTTCCAAGAACTCACCACCACAATGTAACTAAGTACTTTTACTCAAGTACTCACATAGTAATGTTGGGGGGAAGGAGTACTTATACCTCAAAGGTCAAACTATGGGGAAAGGTCCTAATATTTAAGAAAAAAATTAATAATTCAGAAAAAAGTTGTAATATTTCTGTGTGTGTGTGTGTGTGTCTCTCTCTCTCTTTATGTGTGTGTGTCTGTGTGTGTGTGTGTGTGTGTGTGTGTGTCTCTCTCTCTCTTTATGTGTGCGTGTGTGTGTGTGTGTGTGTCTCTCTCTCTCTTTATGTGTGCGTGTGTGTGTGTGTGTGTGTGTGTGTGCTCTCTCTCTCTTTATGTGTGCGTGTGTGTGTGTGTGAGTGTGTGTGTGTCTCTCTCTCTCTTTATGTGTGTGTGTCTGTGTGTGTGTGTGTGTGTGTGTGTGTGTGTGTGTGTGTGTGTGTGTGTGTGTGTGTGTGTGTGTGTGTGTGTGTGTGTGTGTGTGTGTGTGTGTGTGTGTGTGTGTGTGTGTGTGTGTGTGTGTGTGTGTGTGTGTGTGTGTGTGTGTGTGTGTGTGTGTGTGTGTGTGTGTGTGTGTGTGTGTGTGTGTGTGTGTGTGTGTGTGTGTGTGTGTGTGTGTGTGTGTGTGTGTGTGTGTGTGTGTGTGTGTGTGTGTGTGTGTGTGTGTGTGTGTGTGTGTGTGTGTGTGTGTGTGTGTGTGTGTGTGTGTGTGTGTGTGTGTGTGTGTGTGTGTGTGTGTGTGTGTGTGTGTGTGTGTGTGTGTGTGTAGCTGGGACTCCTGAGCGTCTGCTTCCTCCGTGGCTCATCGGCATCATCACCGTCTCCGCGTTCTTCTTCCTCGTCTTCATCGTCTTCATCGTCTTCATGGTGAAGAAAGCGAGGTCAGAGATAATCAAATCTCACTCTGGAGACAACACTAGAGAGATGTCTCACTCTGGAGACAAAACTAGAGAGATGTCTCACTCTGGAGATAAAACTAGAGAGATGTCTCACCCTGGAGATAAAACTAGAGAGATGTCTCACTCTGGAGATAAAACTAGAGAGATGTCTCACTCTGGAGATAAAACTAGAGAGATGTCTCACCCTGGAGATAAAACTAGAGAGATGTCTCACTCTGGAGATAAAACTAGAGAGATGTCTCACTCTGGAGATAAAACTAGGGAGATGTCTCACTCTGGAGATAAAACTAGAGAGATGTCTCACTCTGGAGATAAAACTAGAGAGATGTCTCACTCTGGAGATAAAACTAGAGAGATGTCTCACTCTGGAGATAAAACTAGAGAGATGTCTCACTCTGGAAATAAAACTAGAGAGATGTCTCACTCTGGAGATAAAACTAGAGAGATGTCTCACTCTGGAGATAAAACTAGAGAGATGTCTCACTCTGGAGATAAAACTAGAGAGATGTCTCACTCTGGAGATAAAACTAGAGAGATGTCTCACTCTGGAGACAAAACTAGAGAGATGTCTCACTCTGGAGATAAAACTAGAGAGATGTCTCACTCTGGAGATAAAACTAGAGAGATGTCTCACTCTGGAGACAACACTAGTGAGATGTCTCACTCTGGAGCTAAAACTAGAGAGATGTCTCACTCTGGAGACAACACTAGAGAGATGTCTCACTCTGGAGATAAAACTAGAGAGATGTCTCACTCTGGAGACAAAACTAGAGAGATGTCTCACTCTGGAGATAAAACTAGAGAGATGTCTCACTCTGGAGATAAAACTAGAGAGATGTCTCACTCTGGAGACAACACTAGTGAGATGTCTCACTCTGGAGCTAAAACTAGAGAGATGTCTCACTCTGGAGATAAAACTAGAGAGATGTCTCACTCTGGAGATAAAACTAGAGAGATGTCTCACTCTGGAGACAAAACTAGAGAGATGTCTCACTCTGGAGATAAAACTAGAGAGATGTCTCACTCTGGAGACAACACTAGAGAGATGTCTCACTCTGGAGACAACACTAGAGAGATGTCTCACTCTGGAGATAAAACTAGAGAGATGTCTCACTCTGGAGACATCTCTGTAGTTTTAGTATTGTATACTAATGCCCCCCCCCCCCCCTGTATTTTAAGGAAGAACATTTTTTAATACATGGTGTCCTTAAAGGTTGTATATAATAATAATAATAATATAACAATAATAATATAATAATAATATAATAATAATAATAATAATATAATAATAATAATAATAATAATATAATAATAATAATATAATATATATTAATAATAATATGTAAGAGAATAATGATTGGTGATGACATCATCAGGAGGAAGAGCGCCGTGGAAACGCCGGGACAAGAAGAAGAAGAAGAAGAAGAAGACCACACGTACGAGGTCCCGGACACGGTCAGGTACACACACACACACACACACACACACACATAGAGACACACACACACACACACACATAGAGACACACACACATGGTCAGGTACACACACACACACACACACACACATGGTCAAGTACACACACACACACACACACATAGAGACACACACACACACACACACATAGAGACACACACACATGGTCAGGTACACACACACACACACACACACACACATGGTCAGGTACACACACACACACACACACACACATACACACACACACACACACACACACACATATAGAGACACACACACATGGTCAGGTACACACACACACACATGGTCAAGTACACACACACACACCCACACACACACGGAGACACACACACACACACACACACACAAAGAAACAAGTACGCACACACACACACTCGTACACACAGTCTTTCACCCACAGGCACACACACGTACTGGTTTTTATGTTTATTGGGGACCAATGTTTTTGCCATCACTTGCGGGGACCACCCTTTCTAAAGGTGCTAGAGGTATGAAATCAGGTATACTCACCAAAGCCTTGTTAGCTTATACACGACTTCAAACATCTGAATTGATGAAGTAATGACTTCACCATCATATTTGGGGACGAGTAAAAAACCAAATTAACATTGTTGGTGGGGACCTTATTTGCATATTATTTACATAATTCACACAAATGCTATCGGGATTAGTGGGGACTTTGCAACAAATAAATTAAATAAAGGTTTAATCTACAAATTGAATCAATTAGAATGAAAAGATGCATACACAGTACATTAATAACAATTTTTTTAATTCAGATTAGTTTAGTTGTTTATAGATAACATAGATATGGAGCACAAAGCTTGAAAAGATGAGTGATTCCAAACATCACTTTTGCATATTAAACATCTTCTCATCATAGAAAAACATGATTGATTGATATTACTAACTTTTATAGTAATATTTAAGAGAATCAAGTAAATATGAATTGATCTCTCCGTCCTAACAAGGCAAATGGCTGTTACCATGGAGACGGGTCTGTTAAAAGAAAGGTTTAACACATAAATATTGCATCTTGCTGTTGCTCATGGAGGAATTGATTGAACTTTGTAAATCATAAATTCTTGTTATGTGATCTAGACATACTCTGTACAAAAGCATAACTTATTATGATTTACACTATAAACAAATAAATCAAATAAAGCAATAAAAAGCTAGCTACTCATGTACAAAAGATTTAAAGAGCAATTATCTGGATAATTTCCAAACCAAAACATACAACAACAAGACAAACCTTTTTAAACCAGTTACTTTCCCCTGTTAAAACTATTATTTCTTTAATTCCCAAACACAGTCACAATTTTTGTCATATTTCTATTAGCATGCAAACATGTACCAGACTTCTGACAAATCAATGATGGACCTGTTGTACAGACACAATCTTTAAGATTAGATGCATGCAAACATGTACCAGACTTCTGAGTCATCAATGAAATTCAAAGTAAAGTATTTCTTACTGGCCAGCCAAGCCCTGTCTTTAAATCACACAACTCAAACACAACAGGCTTAGTGGGGACATTTTACACACAATGTAACAGTGTCTAATGGGGACCATTTTGGACCATTATGGTCCGAAATGTTTCACACAGATTTTAATTCAGAAACTGACCAAATGTGACTCGTGGGGACGTCGTCAGTGTCCAGAAAACACTGATGATTAACCATGGAACAGACCCTTCTGAAGGTTAAGATCTGCCCTAACTAGTCTACTGGACTACTAGAAACCTTCTAGATGCATTACATTAAACTTTTGATTGTTATAATTCATACTAGAGTACATCAAGCACAAGAATTCCTTCCTGTTGTTAGCTACTTAAATTTCTTAAAAATATCTGATTTGCCTGCAGTCAGAACACAGCCTTAGATTGATATCTTCCAACATATGCTATTAGCTGGGCTACAACACAACAATATAACTTACAATTATTTATTGTCTTGAATACTCACGTTTTCTTGCATCTTGTAGGCACTATCCACCTGAGCACATGTTGGTAATGCAGCTCGGACTAGAGAAAACACACTGCAACAACAAAGTTGTTACTGTAAATACATTTAACGCAACCCTCTGAGTCTTCTTTTTTCTTTATCAATACCTGTCACCCCATTTTAGCAACTCAATTCCATGAGCATGCTTTGACAGAAGCTAGCTAACTGTTAAGTTTCCTTTAATAAAAAGTACACGTGACTTCCTGTTGGATTTCAAATTCAAAGCCCCAAAACAGAAGCTACAGTCTCTTTTTATTTTCTTGTGAATTAGATCCACTATTTTAGATTGCCCTGTGAAATATTGTCACTTCAATTTTTTTTAAGCACCTTAGTCATAAACCTCAATTTATGTTCAAATTTAGTACTTCATACATTCACTTAAATATACCATCATTGCAAATATTTATCAGGAATTCATAACAAAAATAATGAAACACATTCATATAAGCTAGAATATTATGAATAACACCATTTTAACCCAATAATAAGACATAATTACATAATTAGCAGTGTCTTTTAAGTTTGCATTCAACACCTTCACAATGAATTGTATACAAAAACCAAAATGAGGCCTACACTCTGCGTCTACAGGATAGTTAGCCTATTCCTAACTAGCTATTATGCAAACTAATTAGAGCTAATTAACCTATTTTAGCACTAAACACTGGTTGTATTGGTTCATTGCATGCCTTCAAATATCCCACTACCACAAATAAATTCACTTACCTTCTGTTTCACTTTAGTGTCTTTTTAACATTTAATTAGCCCTTTATCTGTAATCTTCTGCAAACAATCTTCCTCATCCAGAAGGTGAATTGTGACCTTTAAGATGAGACATGCCTTCAATAACGTCTTCTTTTAGACTTGTAGTGAAAACAAAGTCCAAAATACAGATAGGAGCCTGGTTAGTTAGCTTCACCATCAGCTAACTGATATGAGCCTGGTTAGTTAGCAGTGAAACTAACTAACCAGGCTCCTATCAGTCAGCTCACGGTGAAGCTGACTGATGGGTTTTGTCGGCAACCCTGTACGTGATATGCCATTGTTACTGCAGATGTAGGCCTTATATTCTTGCCATTTTATAAAATAATCCATTTTCAACAACTTTTAATATTCTATATTATTATTACTTAGGGCCTGATCATTTATTTTGTTTGTTTATTCTCCAGTATAAACATCTCAGTAATGTAGAACCTATGTACACAAAACCTTCCAGTTAGACAGAGCAATATTCTGAAGATATGTTCAGAGGGATTTGTTAATAAATCATAAATAACAAATAAATCATTGATGGTCTGATTCATGTGACATTATAATCAAATTAATATGCCAAGGCTATGGACAGTATATTTTGATATCTTAGGTAATGAAAGCAGATATCCTGAAATCCATTTTGTAATTTGTTCATCTTGTGTGTAAACAGAAAGAAAAAATAATTTTGCACCTGGTTTTATCATGTGTTCAGATCTATCTACCAAAATATATGCAAAATTATTGAGAAAATGTCTAAGTAGCATAATTTAAAATGCACATTTCAAAAACTTGTAATAAATTTTTTTATATACTTGTGTAAGTAGTCGACTGAGGAAGTTTCATGGTGATATCTATTATTTAAAAATGTTACCCTATTCACCAGTAGCCTAAACACTGAATTACTTTTTGCTGCTGAAATCATCCCTAATGAGGACCAGGAAGTGGGCGGTAACTAATGTAAATGTAAATGTGCTGTATTTATATAGCGCTTTTCTATATATATATATATATCTTTTCTAGTCTTAACAACTACTCAAAGCGCTTTTACATCATACAGGAACCATTCACCATTCATACACATTCATACACTGTGGCCGAGGCTGCCGTACAAGGTGCCACCTGCTCATCAGATAAACACTCACACACATTCACACTCCGATGACACAGCATCGGGGGCAACTCGGGGTTCAGTGTCTTGCCCAAGGACACTTCGACATGGGACTGCAGGGCCGGGGATTGAACCACCAACCTTCCAATTGGCAGGCAACCGCTCTACCACTGAGCCACAGCCGCCCTTTATCTAAATCATCCCTAATGAGGACCAGGAAGTGGGCGGTAACTAACCATATTTGGAATATGTGTGTGTGAAGCAATGAGTGCGTTACCAGTCTCAACCTTCAGGGGGCGATGGTGAGCACACCATTCACACACACACACACTAAGTGAAAAACATGTATTTTGGGCCAATGCTAAATCACATAGGCACCATTAGAATGACTTCAGCATTCATTTAAAAAGGTTTCCTCCACAAGTGGTCCCCATGACGTAATGATTACTAGAACACACACACACACATACACACAGACACAACCACACACACACGCACACACACACAAACACACACACACAAACAGACAAACACGCACACACACACACAGAGAGAGAGAGAGACACACACACACACACACACAGAGAGAGAGAGAGAGACACACACACACACACACAGAGAGAGAGAGAGAGAGACACACACACACACACACACAGAGAGAGAGAGAGAGACACACACACACACACGTATAGACACACACACAGAGACACAAACAGACACAGAGACACACACACGCATGCACACACACACTCTCTCTCACTCTCTCACACACACAGTCAGGTACGAGTACATCTTTACTCGTAGCTGTAGTTCTACGGCTCATCTTCTTCTTCTTCTTCTCTCTGATAATAACGGTTGTTTTGATCCCTCAGGACCATAGAAGAAGAGAACGCCTACGTCAACCTGGGGAGGAACCGCCCTGGAGAAAAGGTCACCTCCATGTGACCCCTCTGCTCTCATCCTATTGGCTGTCTCAACGCCGTCACACACACACACACACACACACACACACACACACACTGAGACACACAATGAAAAAAAATCATAATATTTTGGGAATAAAGTCGTAACATTTTGAAAATAACGTAATATTTTGGGAATAAAGTCGTAATATTATGGGAATAAAGTCGTAATATTTTGGGAATAAAGTCGTAATATTATGGGAATAAAGTCGTAATATTTTGGGAAAAAAAGTCGTAATATTATGGGAATAAAGTCGTAATATTTTGGGAATAAAGTCGTAATATTTTGGGAAAAAAAGTCGTAATATTATGGGAATAAAGTCGTAATATTTTGGGAATAAAGTCGTAATATTTTGGGAATAAAGTCGTAATATTTTGGGAATAAAATCGTAATATTTTGGGAATAAAGTCGTAATATTATGGGAATAAAGTCATAATATATTGGAAATAAAGTCGTAATATTTTGGGATTTAAGTCGTAAAATTTTGGGATTTAAGTCGTAAAATTTTGGGATTTAAGTCGTAAAATTTTGGGAATAAAGTCGTAATATTTTGGGAAAAAAAGTCGTAATATTTTGAGAAAAAAAGTCGTAATATTATGGGAATTAAGTCGTAATATTTTGGGAATAAAGTCGTAATATTTTGGGAAACAAAGTCGTAATGTTTTGAGAAAAAAAGTCGTAATATTTTGGGGATAAAGTCGTAATATTTTGGGAATAAAGTCGTAATATTTTGGGAATAAAGTCGTAATATTTTGGGAATAAAGTTGTAATATTATGGGATGGAAGTTGTAATATTTTGGGAATAAAGTCGTAATATTATGGGGATAAAGTTGTAATATTTTGGGAATAAAGTCGTAATATCATGGGAATAAATTCGTAATATTATGGGGATAAAGTCGTAATATTTTGGGAATAAAGTCGTAATATATATCTTTTACTTTAATAATTTATCCATTTACTCACTTTGTTTGCAGTGGTGTTGACATACTGTGTGTCCTCTGGGATTATTGAAAGGCATTCTGGGAAATGTAGGAACAAATATATTTCAAGTAAAAAAAGTCGTAATATTTTGGGAATAAAGTCGTAATATTTTGCTGATAAAGTCGTAATATTTTGGGAATAACGTAATATTTTGGGAAGAAAGTCGTAATATTTTGGGAATAAAGTCGTAAAATTTTGGGAATAAAGTCGTAATATTTTAGGAATAAAGTCATAATATTTTAGGAATAAAGTCGTAATATTTTGGGAATAAAGTCGTAATATTTTAGGAATAACGTCGTAATATTTTGGGAATAAAGTCGTAATATTTTGGGAAGAAAGTCGTAATATTTTGGGAAAAAAGTCGTAATATTTTGGGATTAAAGTCGTAATATATATCTTTTACTTTAATGATTTATCCATTTACTCACTTTGTTTGCAGTGGTGTGACATACTGTGTGTCCTCTGGGATTATTGAACGGCATTCTGGGAAATGTAGGAATTTATAAATTTCAAGTAAAAAAGTCATAATATTTTGGGGAAAAAGTTGTAATATTTAGGAATAAAGTCCTAATATTTTGGGAATAAAGTCTTATTATTTTGGAAATAAAGTCCTAATATTTTGGGAATAAAGTCCTAATATTTTGGGAATAAGGTCTTAATAATTTGGGAATAAAGTCGTAATATTTTAGGAAAAAAGTCGTAATATTTTGGGAATAAAGTCGTAATATTTTGGGAAGAAAATCGTAATATTTTGGGAATAACTTCGTAATATTTTGGGAATAAAGTCGTAATATTTTGAAAATAACGTAACATTTTGGGAATAAAGTCATAATATTTTAGGTAGAAAATTGTAATATTTTGGGAATAAAGTCATAATATTTTGGGGATAAAGTCGTATTATTTTGGGAATAAAGTCGTAATATATATTTTTTATTTTAATAATTTATCACTTTGTTTGCAGTGGTGTTGACATACTGTGTGTCCTCTGGGATTATTGAACGGCATTCTGGGAAATGTAGGAAACAGAGCTCGGGGGGGAGATGTGACTGCAGATATTAAACTGAATGATTATGATTGGTTGGTTTCTTCCTCTCAAAGTGTCCTGTGTTGGTGAATATCTGATGTTATATTATGAAGTTATTATTAATTATATTATGTTTCTACAGTTTAATGTAAACAAAGAAATAAACTGTTAAACCACAGAGTACTGGGTCTGTGTACTGGGTCTCTGTGTACTGGGTCTGTGTTTACATTTTAACCCAAAATCCTGTTATAACATAATAAAAGTAGGGTAAAGCTGCTTTATATCTGATATATCTGAGTGTATACTTATGCCCCTGTATTTTAACATAGGGGGGTGTATACTTATGCCCCTGTATTTTAACATAGGGAGTGTATACTTATGCCCCCTGTATTTTAACATAGGGGAGTGTATACTTATGCCCCTGTATTTTAACATAGGGGAGTGTATACTTATGCCCCTGTATTTTAACATAGGGGAGTGTATACTTATGCCCCCTGTATTTTAACATAGGGAGTGTATACTTATGCCCCTGTATTTTAACATAGGGAGTGTATACTTATGCCCCCTGTATTTTAACATAGGGAGTGTATACTTATGCCCCTGTATTTTAACATAGGGAGTGTATACTTATGCCCCCTGTATTTTAACATAGGGGGTGTATACTTATGCCCCTGTATTTTAACATAGGGGGGTGTATACTTATACCCCTGTATTTTAACATAGGGGGGTGTATACTTATACCCCTGTATTTTAACATAGGGGGGTGTATACTTATGCCCCCTGTATTTTAACATAGGGGGGGTGTATACTTATGCCCCCTGTATTTAACATAGGGGGTGTATACTCATGTACCCGTATTTTAACATAGGGGGTGTATGCCTATGCCCCTGTATTTTAACATAGGGGGGTGTATACTTATGTACCTGTATTTTAACATAGGGGGTGTATACTTATGCCCCTGTATTTTAACATAGGGGGGTGTATACTTATGTACCTGTATTTTAACATGGGGGGTGTATACTTATGTACCTGTATTTTAACATAGGGGGGTGTATACTTATGCCCCTGTATTTTAACATAGGGGGGTGTATACTTATGTACCTGTATTTTAACATAGGGGGGTGTATACTTATGCCCCCTGTATTTTAACATAGGGGGGTGTATACTTATGCCCCTGTATTTTAACATAGGGGGGTGTATACTTATGCCCCTGTATTTTAACATAGAGGGGTGTATACTTATGCCCCTGTATTTTAACATAGGGGGGTGTATACTTATGCCCCCTGTATTTTAACATAGGGGGGTGTATACTTATGCCCCTGTATTTTAACATAGGGGGGTGTATACTTATATCCCTGTATTTTAACATAGGGGGGTGTATACTTATACCCCTGTATTTTAACATAGGGGGGTGTATACTTATGCCCCCTGTATTTTAACATAGGGGGTGTATGCTTATGCCCCCTGTATTTTAACATAGGGGGGTGTATACTTATGCCCCCTGTATTTTAACATAGGGGGGTGTATACTTATGCCCCCTGTATTTTAACATAGGGGGGTGTATACTTATGCCCCTGTATTTTAACATAGGGGGGTGTATACTTATACCCCTGTATTTTAACATAGGGGGGTGTATACTTATACCCCTGTATTTTAACATAGGGGGGTGTATACTTATGCCCCCTTTATTTTAACATAGGGGGGTGTATACTTATGCCCCCTGTATTTTAACATAGCGGGTGTATACTTATGCCCCCTGTATTTTAACATAGGGGGGTGTATACTTATGCCCCCTTTATTTTAACATAGGGGGGTGTATACTTATGCCCCCTTTATTTTAACATGGGGGGTGTATACTTATGCCCCTGTATTTTAACATAGGGGGTGTATACTTATTCCCCTGTATTTTAACATAGGAGGGTGTATACTTATGCCCCTGTATTTTAACATAGGAGGGTGTATACTTATGCCCCCTGTATTTTAACATAGGGGGGTGTATACTTATGCCCCCTTTATTTTAACATAGGGGGGTGTATACTTATGCCCCCTGTATTTTAACATAGGGGGGTGTATACTTATGCCCCTGTATTTTAACATAAGGGGTGTATACTTATGCCCCTGTATTTTAACATAGGGGGTGTATACTTATGTACCTGTATTTTAACATAGGGGGGTGTATACTTATGCCCCTGTATTTTAACATAGGGGGTGTATACTTATGCCCCCTGTATTTTAACATAGGGGGTGTATACTTATGTCCCTGTATTTTAACATAGGGGGTGTATACTTATGTACCTGTATTTTAACATAGGGGGTGTATACTTATGCCCCCTGTATTTTAACATAGGGGGGTGTATACTTATGCCCCTGTATTTTAACATAGGGGGTGTATACTTATGTACCTGTATTTTAACATAGGGAGGGTGTATACTTATGCCCCCTGTATTTTAACATAGGAGGGTGTATACTTATACCCCCTGTATTTTAACATAGGGAGGGTGTATACTTATGCCCCCTGTATTTTAACATAGGGGGGTGTATACTATAATATATAACAATATCAATAATAATAATTATTATTATTATAATAATAATATATATTAATAATAATATAATGTAAGAGACTGAATAATGATTGATGGTGATGACATCATCAGGAGTAAGAGCGCCGTGGAAACGCCGGGACAAGAAGAAGAAGAAGAAGAAGAAGAAGAAGAAGAAGAAGAAGAAGTCGAGGTCCTGGACACTGTCAGGTACACACACACACACACTCAGACACAGACACACACACACACACACACTCAGACACAGACACACACGGCCAGGTACACACACACACACACACACACACACACACACACACACACACACACACAGAGAAAAACACACACACACACACACACACAGAGAAAAACACACACACAGAGACACACACACACACACACACAAGCAGCGCTGGGTCCAGGAGAAAGCCAAGATGGCCGCCACTCCCTACAATGCCAACTGGGCCCCAGAGAGACTATAAATAAATAAACTGAGTTTTACAATCTGTGGGGACGGATTGTCAATTTCCATCCATGTGGACTGATTGGTAATCTGTCCCCACGGTAGAGTTTTATTTTCTCCCCCTGAGCTTCAGGACAATGACCACAGGAGGGAGTTAGGCTGAATCTCATTTCTCTGTCTTACCCCTACCCCTTACCCCATACCCTCGTTTTTGCGCGGTCACGCGGGACCTAGTGGTGTCCCATTACCTAGGGGTAGGGGTGAGACCGAGGGGTACAGGGGATAGACCGAGGGGTAAGGGTGAGACTGAGGGGTATAGGGGATAGACCGAGGGGTAGGGGTGAGACCGAGGGGTAGGGGATAGACCGAGGGGTATAGGGGATAGACCGTGGGGTAGGGGTGAGACCGAGGGGTAGGGGTGAGACTGAGGGGTAGGGGATAGACCGAGGGGTAGGGGATAGACCGAGGGGTAGGGGTGAGACCGAGGGGTAGGGGTGAGACCGAGGGGTACAGGGGATAGACCGAGGGGTAGGGGTGAGACCGAGGGGTAGGGGTGAGACCGAGGGGTAGGGGTGAGACCGAGGGGTACAGGGGATAGACCGAGGGGTAGGGGTGAGACTGAGGGGAATAGGGGATAGACCGAGGGGTAGGGGATAGACCGAGGGGTAGGGGATAGACCGAGGGGTAGGGGTGAGACTGAGGGGTAGGGGATAGACCGAGGGGTAGGGGATAGACCGAGGGGTAGGGGATAGACCGAGGGGTAGGGGATAGACCGAGGGGTAGGGGATAGACCGAGAGGTAGGGGTGAGACCGAGGGGTAGGGGATAGACCGAGGGGTAGGGGTGAGACCGAGGGGTAGGGGATAGACCGAGGGGTAGGGGTGAGACCGAGGGGTAGGGGATAGACCGAGGGGTAGGGGTGAGACCGAGGGGTAGGGGATAGACCGAGGGGTAGGGGATAGACCGAGGGGTAGGGGTGAGACCGAGGGGTAGGGGTGAGACCGAGGAGTGTATACCCCTAGGAACCGAGTGTGGACGTGACCTCACTTGTAAACACACAGGCAACAATGGCTGCCGCATCGACCAGAGAGACACATACATGTAAGTATTTTCGGCTTAAATAATTGATTTAAAAGTTCCGACAGTCTTGTTTTGTGGTCTATGCAGTCCTGTTCATATATACTGCAACCATGTTCCTAACTGAAACTTTCTAAAAATCACTAGCTTTAATATTAACGGTCTATATTATACATCGCTACGTGCTTTACATATCCCGTCCTGTATCACACAGGGACCAGGAGGACCCAGCAGCTGATCCACTTTGGGGCTGAAAACCAGCAGAAGTTTCTTAAATTATGTGTTCATGTTGTTCCCATTCATTATTGCATTGGTACTGTATTATTGTAATCATTTGTAATTAATTCCTGTTCATGCACTTGTATATTGTTGTTGGTTTTGATACGGGACACTGATGAACTATGGGGGGGGGGGGGGGGGTTACTGGCCAACAGGCTTCAGACTGGTCTGCAATATCAGAACAGCTGTAGTTAATGTGTTTGTTTGTGGTCTTGTGTCTTTTTTAGTTTTATACATTTGAAGCCTTTTTATGTGTGTGACAGTAAGTTATGGTTCTAATAGTTGATAATGGTTCTGTAATATCATATATTTAATGTAATGTTTTTGCCTGTTATGTTTAATTTACCGGCAATAAAGACAGATGTTTGTTAACAAAATGTGTTTCTGAACATCAATGACATTCAAAACGGTGATAACTGAAACAGATATACAACACACCATGTATACAAGGTGTATATGTATGTATACATGATACATGTGTATACATATGTATTGCATCTTGGAAGTTTGTGATCAATACTGTATGGTGATGTAACCAAGTGGTGTCCCATTTCATAGGGGGGTGTTTTAACCCCTACCCCTTGGCCCTTGAAACCAAGGGGTAGGGGTAAGGGGAAAGGGGTAGGGGTTAGATGGAGAAATGGGATTCAGCCTTAAACCACCTTTTAACATTATTTAACATTAGAAAACTGATGGGATATCAAATAGACACGTTTTACAGTGGTTTTGAGTTGTTCCCCACGACGGGTTGAATCCATTCTTTTCCTCCTTTCTCTTTCTCCCAGTCTTGTTATATTTCTTCCCGTATTTCTCCCACTTTATCCCGGGCATTATTCCTCCTAAACTCTCCTCCAGTCCAGTCACCATCACTCGCTACTCGCACATTTTCCTAACCAGAAAAACACAGACTGCTCTCCTCTGCCTCTGATTGGCTGGTACTCGTTGCCATCTGGGTCAGAGCCAATAAGAAGCAGGAAGTGGGCGGGACATAACGCTGCTGTCTCCAGTGTGTATGGGGAAAGGGGCGGGACCGAGGGAACAGGCAGGACACACTCCTACGTTTAAATAACATAGAAAATACCTGCTGGACAACTTATTATGGAGCTGGGAACTAGCCCAAATACACAACTACACCTTAGTAACAAGCCCAAATACACAACTACACCTTAGTAACAAGCCCAAATACACAACTACACCTTAGTAACAAGCCCAAATACACAACTACACCTTAGTAACAAGCCCAAATACACAACTACACTTTAGTAACAAGCCCAAATACACAACTACACCTTAGTAACAAGCCCAAATAAGCAACTACACCTTAGTAACAAGCCCAAATACACAACTACACTTTAGTAACAAGCCCAAATAAGCAACTACACCTTAGTAACAAGCCCAAATAATCAACTACACCTTAGTAACAAGCCCAAATAAGCAACTACACTTTAGTAACAAGCCCAAATAAGCAACTACACCTTAGTAACAAGCCCAAATAAGCAACTACACTTTAGAAACAAGCCCAAATAAGCAACTACACTTTAGTAACAATCCCAAATAAGCAACTACACCTTAGAAACAAGCCCAAATAAGCAACTACACCTTAGTAACAAGCCCAAATACACAACTACACCTTAGTAACAAGCCCAAATAAGCAACTACACTTTAGTAACAAGCCCAAATAAGCAACTACACCTTAGAAACAAGCCCAAATAAGCAACTACACCCCAAATAAGCAACTACACTTTAATAACAAGCCCAAATAAGCAACTACACTTTAGAAACAAGCCCAAATAAGCAACTACACTTTAGTAACAATCCCAAATAAGCAACTACACCTTAGTAACAAGCCCAAATAAGCAACTACACCTTAGAAACAAGCCCAAATAAGCAACTACACTTTAGTAACAAGCCCAAATAAGCAACTACACTTTAATAACAAGCCCAAATAAGCAACTACACCTTAGTAACAAGCCCAAATAAGCAATTACACCTTAGTAACAAGCCCAAATAAGCAACTGCACTTTAGTAACAAGCCCAAATAAGCAACTACACTTTAGAAACAAGCCCAAATACACAACTACACTTTAGTAACAAGCCCAAATAAGCAACTACACTTTAGTAACAAGCCCAAATAAGCAACTACACTTTAGTAACAAGCCCAAATAAGAAACTACACTTTAGTAACAAGCCCAAATAAGCAACTACACCTTAGTTACAAGCCCAAATAGGCAACTACACTTTAGTAACAATCCCAAATAAGCAACTACACTTTAGTAACAAGCCCAAATAAGCAACTACACCTTAGAAACAAGCCCAAATAATCAACTACACTTTAGTAACAAGCCCAAATAAGCAACTACACCTTAGTAACAAGCCCAAATAAGCAACTACACTTTAGTAACAAGCCCAAATAAGCAACTACACTTTAGTAACAAGCCCAAATAAGCAACTACACCTTAGTAACAAGCCCAAATAATGAACTACACTTTAGTAACAAGCCCAAATAAGCAACTACACCTTAGTAACAAGCCCAAATAAGCAACTACACCTTAGTAACAAGCCCAAATAAGCAACTACACTTTAGTAACAAGCCCAAATAGGCAACTACACTTTAGTAACAAGCCCAAATAAGCGACTACACTTTAGTAACAAGCCCAAATAAGCAACTACACTTTAGAAACAAGCCCAAAAAAAATGCGACCCGCGACAACCAATATTTGTAAGCGACTTTACAGAAAAACAAGCCCAAAGTCGCTTATAATAAGCGGACTTGGCAACACTGTTGCCTGCTTCTTCTGGCAACAATGTAAAGCGCACCAGATGAGATTGCGTGCGGTATCACAAGAATTTCATTGCTTCTTTATTGACTCACTTCTTCCCAACATGATCTGAACAAATTCACGTACCCTCTCTGCATATTATGTAGTTTCTACACTATATAGTTACGTTTAACTTTAAAACATGAGTCAATTGTGTTAAATGCATCCAAGAAATTTACAAAAATCCAAGAGTTGGCCAGTCTCCTTTTTTTCAGTGTGAAGTTGTAATATTTTGGGAATAAAGCCGTAATATTTTGGGAATAAAGTCGTAATATTTTGGGAATAAAGTTGTAATATTTTGGGAATAAAGCCGTAATATTTTGGGAATAAACCTATAATATAGTCGGTAATATAGAGTAATAGTACAGTCGGTAATATAGGGTAACCTATAATACAGTCGGTAATATAGGGTAACCTATAATACAGTCGGTAATATAGGGTAACCTATAGTACAGTCGGTAATATATGTAACCTATAGTACAGTCGGTAATATAGGGTAACCTATAGTACAGTCGGTAATATATGGTAACCTATAGTACAGTTGGTAAGATAGGGTAACCTATAATACAGTCGTTAATATAGGGTAACCTTCAATACAGTCGGTAATATAGCGTAACCTATAGTACAGTCGGTTATATAGGGTAACCTATAATACAGTCGGTAATATAGGGTAACCTTCAATACAGTCGGTAATATAGGGTAACCTATAGTACAGTCGGTTATATAGGGTAACCTATAGTACAGTCGGTAATATAGGGTAACCTTCAATACAGTCGGTAATATAGGGTAACCTATAGTACAGTCGGTTATATAGGGTAACCTATAGTACAGTCGGTAATATAGGGTAACCTATAATACAGTCGGTAATATAGGGTAACCTATAGTACACTGGGTAATATAAGGTAACCTATAATACAGTCGGTAATATAGGGTAACCTATAGTACAGTCGGTAATATAGGGTAACCTATAATACAGTCGGTAATATAGGGTAACCTATAATACAGTCGGTAATATAGGGTAACCTATAATACAGTCGGTAATATAGGGTAACCTATAATACAGTCGGTAATATAGGGTAACCTATAGTACAGTCGGTTATATAGGGTAACCTATAATACAGTCGGTAATATAGGGTAACCTATAATACAGTCGGTAATATAGGGTAACCTATAATACAGTCGGTAATATAGGGTAACCTATAATACAGTCGGTAATATAGGGTAACCTATAGTACAGTCGGTTATATAGGGTAACCTATAATACAGTCGGTAATATAGGGTAACCTAAAATACAGTCGGTAATATAGGGTAACCTATAAAACAGTGGGTAATATAGGGTAACCTATAGTACAGTCGGTTATATAGGGTAACCTATAATACAGTCGGTAATATAGGGTAACCTATAATACAGTCGGTAATATAGGGTAACCTATACTACAGTGGGTAATATAGGGTAACCTATAGTACAGTCGGTTATATAGGGTAACCTATAATACATTCGGTAATATAGGGTAACCTATAATACAGTCGGTAATATAGGGTAACCTATAATACAGTCGGTAATATAGGGTAACCTATAGTACAGTCGGTTATATAGGGTAACCTATAAAACAGTGGGTAATATAGGGTAACCTACAGTCGGTTATATAGGGTAAACTATAATACAGTCGGTAATATAGGGTAACCTATAATACAGTCGGTAATATAGGGTAACCTATAATACAGTCGGTAATATAGGGTAACCTATAATACAGTCGGTAATATAGGGTAACCTATAAAACAGTGGGTAATATAGGGTAACCTATAATACAGTTGGTAATATAGGGTAACCTATAGTACAGTCGGTTATATAGGGTAACCTATAATACAGTCGGTAATATAGGGTAACCTATAATACAGTCTGTAATATAGGGTAACCTATAGTACAGTCGGTTATATAGGGTAACCTATAGTACAGTCGGTAATATAGGGTAACCTATAATACAGTCGGTAATATAGGGTAACCTATAATACAGTCGGTAATATAGGGTAACCTATAGTACAGTCGGTTATATAGGGTAACCTATAGTACAGTCGGTAATATAGGGTAACCTATAATACAGTCGGTAATATAGGGTAACCTATAATACAGTCGGTAATATAGGGTAACCTATAAAACAGTGGGTAATATAGGGTAACCTATAATACAGTCGGTAATATAGGGTAACCTATAATACAGTCGGTAATATAGGGTAACCTAGAATACAGTTGGTAATATAGGGTAACCTATAGTACAGTCGGTTATATAGGGTAACCTATAATACAGTCGGTAATATAGGGTAACCTATAGTACAGTCGGTTATATAGGGTAACCTATAGTACAGTCGGTAATATAGGGTAACCTATAATACAGTCGGTAATATAGGGTAACCTATAGTACAGTTGGTAATATAGGGTAACCTATAAAACAGTGGGTAATATAGGGTAACCTACAGTCGGTTATATAGGGTAACCTATAATACAGTCGGTAATATAGGGTAACCTATAATACAGTCGGTAATATAGGGTAACCTATAATACAGTCGGTAATATAGGGTAACCTATAATACAGTCGGTAATATAGGGTAACCTATAAAACAGTGGGTAATATAGGGTAACCTATAATACAGTTGGTAATATAGGGTAACCTATAGTACAGTCGGTTATATAGGGTAACCTATAATACAGTCGGTAATATAGGGTAACCTATAATACAGTCTGTAATATAGGGTAACCTATAGTACAGTCGGTTATATAGGGTAACCTATAGTACAGTCGGTAATATAGGGTAACCTATAATACAGTCGGTAATATAGGGTAACCTATAATACAGTCGGTAATATAGGGTAACCTATAGTACAGTCGGTTATATAGGGTAACCTATAGTACAGTCGGTAATATAGGGTAACCTATAATACAGTCGGTAATATAGGGTAACCTATAAAACAGTGGGTAATATAGGGTAACCTATAATACAGTCGGTAATATAGGGTAACCTATAATACAGTCGGTAATATAGGGTAACCTATAATACAGTTGGTAATATAGGGTAACCTATAGTACAGTCGGTTATATAGGGTAACCTATAATACAGTCGGTAATATAGGGTAACCTATAGTACAGTCGGTTGTATAGGGTAACCTATAGTACAGTCGGTAATATAGGGTAACCTATAATACAGTCGGTAATATAGGGTAACCTATAATACAGTCGGTAATATAGGGTAACCTATAAAACAGTGGGTAATATAGGGTAACCTATAATACAGTTGGTAATATAGGGTAACCTATAATACAGTTGGTAATACAGGGTAACCTATAGTACAGTCGGTTATATAGGGTAACCTATAATACAGTCGGTAATATAGGGTAACCTATAGTATAGTCGGTTATATAGGGTAACCTATAATACATTCGGTAATATAGGGTAACCTATAGTACAGTCGGTTATATAGGGTAACCTATAATACAGTCGGTAATATAGGGTAACCTATAATACAGTCGGTAATATAGGGTAACCTACAGTACAGTCGGTAATATAGGGTAACCTATAGTACAGTCGGTTATATAGGGTAACCTACAGTACAGTGGGTAATATAGGGTAACCTATAGTACAGTCGGTTATATAGGGTAACCTATAGTACAGTCGGTAATATAGGGTAACCTATAATACAGTCGGTAATACAGGGTAACCTATAAAACAGTGGGTAATATAGGGTAACCTATAATACAGTCGGTAATATAGGGTAACCTATAAAACAGTGGGTAATATAGGGTAACCTATAATACAGTTGGTAATATAGGGTAACCTATAATACAGTTGGTAATATAGGGTAACCTATAGTACAGTCGGTTATATAGGGTAACCTATAATACAGTCGGTAATATAGGGTAACCTATAGTACAGTCGGTTATATAGGGTAACCTATAATACAGTCGGTAATATAGGGTAACCTATAATACAGTCGGTAATATAGGGTAACCTACAGTACAGTCGGTAATATAGGGTAACCTATAATACAGTCTGTAATATAGGGTTGTTACTGTTAGCGTTATATTATCTAATTAAATTAATATTTAATGTGGTTTCCATGTAATGGACCATCAAGGGCAGTTCAAACCATTACAAAAACAGACCAATAGGTGTCGCACCATGCCTGGTGTGTGCGAGCTTCTGTCATATGGAGATAATATAGAAATTAAGTTCTATGTTCTGTAATTATGGAAAGCTAAATACTTTCCATTATTTTTATTATAACTGCTTTCACAAATCCCGTTTCTTAGCCCTGCTGCTTAAGACATCAGCATACTCACCAAAATGAGCTCTTTCTCCTCATGATGTTGGTCTGATTTCCATGTGTGATATTATACTGCGTGAACTTTTTTAGGAGTTGAGTGTAACATTTACAAATTTAAAAACATGTCTCACATATAGGCCACCAGTCCATTGGGGGGCTCTGGTGTGTGTAATAGACAACAAGCAAGAGAAAATTTTAATAAAACATATTGATTCATTTATTATTGACATAAAATAACAACAGATTAACAACAAAGGGAGCTTTCTACTAAAATGAACTATTCTGCAAGTGAACATAATAGAAAAAAATGAACAATTTAATAAATTATTATTTACCTAAAATAACATTAGCTCGATGGTCAGCAATGGATGACCCCCCCCCCCCCCCAACAACAACCGTCCTAAAATAAAAACGACACTCACTCCTGACTAGGTCAGTGGTGCTGAGGTGGAACAGGTGGAAGGTGTTCCTGGGAATCCGCGTCCCAGAGAACCGGACATGGTGGTCCCACATCTCCACGCTGGTGAACAAAGCTCAAGGACGACTGCATTTATTGAGGAAGTATAAGAAGGCCAAATTCCCACGCCGAGTTCTTGTCAGCGTTTACAGAGCAGCAATAGAAAGCATCCTGACTGGAAACATCCCAAATTGGCACGGGATGTGCACGGCCCAGGACCCGGACCAGGACCAGGAATAGGACCAGGACCAGGACCTGAGGGCTCTGCAGCGGGAGATTAAAACTGCTCAGAGGACCATTGGTCCCCATCTCCCGAGCATCAGTGACATCGGTGAGGTGCATACGCAGAGCCCAAAGGATACTAAAGGACAGTACCCCCCCCCCCCAGCCACAGCCTGTTCACCCTGCTGCCTTCTGGGAAGAGATCTAGAGGTTTCTGCTGCCCCACCACTAGACTGCAGTGCAGCTTCCCCCCAACGCTCTCAGACTCTTAGACTCTTAAACTCTAATTCATCCTCAGCACTGCTCCACTGATTAGAGTTTATTTCTGATTACTAGTTTTATAATTGCTTCTACAGTATATTAATCTATAGTGTTATGTAGCAGAAAGGAGTTACAAACTCAATTTATACTTTATACTATATAACCTGTTATGTTGGGACAAAATAAATCTACCCACCTACCTTAAAGAAGAATAAAATGAAGGTTTTGGAAAGGCCAAGTCAAAAGCTCTGACCTTAAAATGATGGACATGTTGTGGAAGGATGAGGAAGCAAGCGGCGCATGTGAGGAACCCCCCCCCAACATCAAGAGTTGAAGCTGTTCTGAACAGAGGAACGGGCAGAGATCCATCCAGCCAACGAGCAGCACTGTCCAAAAGTTACTGGAAACGTTTGGTTGCAGTTATTGCTGATGTAATTATGTTTTTGGACTTCCTTTTGAGGACATTGTAAAATGTTCCTACCTTAAGGATTCACAGTAAATGTTCTGCAGACATAGAGTGTACATGCAATGCTTTTGAAAGCATGTGTGCTATATACAGTGCCTTGCGAAAGTATTCGGCCCCCTTGAACTTTTCAACCTTTTGACACATTTCAGGCTTCAAACATAAAGATATAAAAAAAATAGTTTTGTGAAGAATCACCAACAAGTGGGACACAATTGTGAAGTGGAACGAAATCTATTGGATATTTTAAACTTTTTTAGCAAATAAAAAACTGAAAAGTGGTGCGTGCAAAATTATTCGTCCCCTTTAGTTTCAACGCAGTAAACTCACTCCAGAAGTTCAGCGAGGATCTCTGAATGATCCAATGTTGTCCTAAATGACTGATGGTGATAAATAGAATCCACCTGTGTGTGATCAAGTCTCTGTATAAATGCACCTGCTCTGTGATAGTCTCAGGGTTCTGTTGAAAGCGCAGAGAGCATCATGAAGACCAAGGAACACACCAGGCAGGTCCGTAATACTGTTGTGGAGAAGTTTAAAGCCGGATTTGGATACAAAAAGATTTCCCAAGCTTTAAACATCCCAAGGAGCACTGTGCAAGCGATCATTTTGAAATGGAAGGAGTATCAGACCACTGCAAATCTACCAAGACCTGGCCGTCCCTCTAAACTTTCAGCTCAGACAAGGAGAAGACTGATCAGAGATGCAGCCAAGAGGCCCATGATCCCTCTGGATGAACTGCAGAGAACTACAGCTGAGGTGGGAGAGTCTGTCCATAGGACAACAATCAGTCGTACACTGCACAAATCTGGCCTTTATGGAAGAGTGGCAAGAAGAAAGCCATTTCTCAAAGATATCCATAAAAAGTCTCGTCTAAAGTTTACCACAAGCCACGTGGGAGACACACCAAACATGTGGAAGAAGGTGCTCTGGTCAGATGAAACCAAAATCAAACTTTTTGGCCACAATGCAAAACGATATGTTTGGCGTAAAAGCAACACAGCTCATCACCCTCAACACACCATCCCCACTGTCAAACATGGTGGTGGCAGCATCATGGTTTGGGCCTGCTTTTCTTCAGCAGGGACAGGGAAGATGGTTCAAATTGAGGGGAAGATGGATGCAGCCAAATACAGGACCATTCTGGATGAAAACCTGTTGGAGTCTGCAAAAGACCTGAAACTGGGACGGAGATTTATCTTCCAACAAGACAATGATCCCAAACATACAGCAAAATCTACAAAGGAATGGTTCACAAATAAACGTATCCAGGTGTTAGAATGGCCAAGTCAAAGTCCAGACCTGAATCCAATCGAGAATCTGTGGAAAGAGCTGAAAACTGCTGTTCACAAACGCTCTCCATCCAACCTCACTGAGCTCCAGCTGTTTTGCAAGGAAGAATGGGCAAGAATGTCAGTCTCTCGATGTGCAAAACTGATAGAGACATACCCCAAGCGACTTGCAGCTGTAATCGCAGCAAAAGGTGGCTCTACAAAGTATTAACGCAAGGGGGCCCAATCATTTAGCACGCACCACTTTTCAGTTTTTTATTTGCTAAAAAGGTTTAAAATATCCAATTGTGTCCCACTTGTTGGTGATTCTTCACAAAAAATAAAAATGTTATATCTTGCCTGAAATGTGTCAAAAGGTTGAAAAGTTCAAGGGGGCCGAATACTTTCGCAAGGCACTGTATGTTGAATAAATGCGTGTATGGATTCTCTTCACTTGCATGACACAATGGGAGTGTTGTGTGTTATACACACTGGAATGTGTGTAGCGAAGAAAGTTTTACACAGTATATAACACACCGGTAAGTCATTATTTAGGTCAGATGGTCTACATTAGGACATTTCTGATGTGAGTTTGTTGTCTGAGCTGCTAAGAAGCTGATAGCAGTGTTAGAGTCAGGTTAAAACAGAAGGGCATGCAAGTTGAACTCTGGGCTGGGGGGGGGTGATGATGATAACTAGGTTACAAATAAAATCAAAAACCAAATGAACAACAACAATAAATACATCTGTGTCAGTAATCTTGATTTAAAACAGTTACCAAAGGCACAATACAGTCAGTCATTTAAATACTGCCATCTGCTGGTAGAAAGAGGGGGGGGCAGTTTGGTCCATTACGTGGAAATCACATTAAATATTAACCTAATTATATAATACAACGCTAATAGTAAAAACCCTATATTACCGACTGTAATATAGGTTCCCCTTCGAGGGGAACTCGAACTGCGTCGGTTATGACACTATGGGAACGCCTTTAGGCATGACAGGGCTGAATGCGAATGAAAACTACTCCAATCCTATTGGTCCTAGTGAGAACGGTAGCATGTGACGGCATAACCGTAGGGACATATAAGCACACCGGCACATAGCCCATTAGCTTTTTTCTATTCAGCAGGCACGTTGGTTGATGTTGTGTTTGAATGATTCCGTGTATCCTACTCACCTGGAAGTTGACAGTATGTCCGAGCAGTTCACCGGTTCCAGAGATGTGTGTCTCCCTGCCCGCGTTTCATCACGGTAGGAGACTCTCATGAGCTGTGTGTTGCTTGTCTGGGCCGGTCGCACGCCACGGCGGCTCTCGAGGGGGCTGTTTGTGTCCATTGCGAGGCCCTGCCCGTGCGAGTACTGAGGTCCCGCATGGCCCTCTTTCCGCAGACGGCCAGATACGCTCTCCCCGTGGCTCGGGCCCCGCGGTCGCTGAGGCGGCTCGCGGCCCCGGTCATGGGGATCGCAGCGAGGTCTGCTGGAGGATTCCGAGACGGCTCATTCCCCGTCTCGTCCTTCGTCTGCCGATTCCGTCTCCCCTAGTCCCCGTTCGAGGGCTGGCTTCTCGGCTTCTCCTGTTCGGGGACGCTGACCGACGAAGCGGTTGCTCCCTGGCTCTGAGGAGCTCAGCGTGCATCGGGGAGGTGGGAGGGGACTTCCGGGTATCGGGCCGACGTCATCAGAAGAGCGCCGAGAGCGCCGGCTTATGAAAAAGGCTGGAAGTGGTGACGCGAGCTGTGGCTAAGCTCGGTCTGGATTGGCCACAGGCTGACAAGGAGCTTAACACCAGGGGCAGACTGGATGATCGCTTCCTGCGGAGCCGCTCTGCTCCCCCGCGCCGATCCTTGCCATTTTTCCGGACTTGCACAATGATTTGTGTAAGTCTTGGCATAAACCTTTCTCCACCCGGCTTTCTACTCCCCAGCTGCTGGAGTGTAGCAATGTGGTGGGGATCAGGGACCGCGGCTACGGGGACGATGCCGCGGGTTGAGGCCGCTCTGGCGGGTTACTTCTCTCCTCAGCTGACGTCATCTTTCTGCCGGCCGGCCCGTGTCGTGTGACTTCCACGCTGGTGGGTACAGCTCCAGTCACAGTTTCAACCGGAGGCCGACTGAGGTCCCCTCCAGGACGGCCGCTAGCGCTGTTGTCCCGCCGCCGCCGGACCTTCTCCACTCTGCCTACCCCGAGGGGTGGCAGTGGGCCGGAGGTTTGGCTCCCGGCGGGTCGGGCCTGAGGGGTTGCTTCCGCTGGCGGATTTCGCAGAGACTTGGCGGGGCTTGGTGACCATTTCCCCGTGGGTTCTGCGCACCGTTGTTGGAGGGTACAGGCTGCAGTTCCGGGTCCGCCTCCCCCGGCTTCATTGGGGTGGTCCGGACTGTGGTGTACCCAGGCCAGGGCCTGGTGCTGGGACAAGGAGTGCGCTTGCTGCTGGAGATGGGGGCCGAGGTGCTTGTTCCCCCGCTGGCCAGCGGGTCCGGTTAATACAACCGGTGCTTCATCGTTCCCGAGACGGATGGGGGACTGCACCCTATCCTGGATCTGCGGGTTTTGAACCGGTCTCTGAGGAGATACAGGTTCTGGATGCTCACCATCCCCGCCCTTGTGTGTCTCATCCAGTCCAAGGACTGGATATCCGCCATAGATCTGAGGGACGCGTGCTTTCGCGTCTCCGTTCGTCCTTCCCTTTGGCCTAGCACTCTCCCTTCGCACTTTCGCCAAGTGTATGGATGCGGCACTGGCCCCTTTGTGGCTCCAGGGCATCCGGGTCCTGTATTACATTGACCACTGGCTTATCCTGGCTCAGTCTCGGGGGATGGCGGTTCGGTATCGAGATGTCGTCCTCGCTCGTCTTCTTCGTTGGGGCTGAGGCTCAACGGGGTGAGAAGTGTGCTGGCACCCGCCCAAAGGACGGTGTTCTTAGGGGTGGTGTGGGACTTGTTGCCGATGCTGGCACATCCGTCTCCGGCTCGTGTCGAGTCCGTTCTGGCCACGGTGTGGAGTGTGAGGCTGGGCCACGCCATCACAGTGGAACACTTCCGAAGGGGGTTGGGCCTCATGGCGGCTGCTTCCAGCGTGATACCTTCTGGTCTTCTGCACATGAGGGCCCTGCAGTGGTGGCTGAAATCCAAGGGGTTCTCCCCGAGGGGAAACCCGTTCCGCCTGATATGGGTTACGCACGAATGTCTTCGTGCCCTATTGGTGTGGGCGAAGCCTTGGTTCCTGTCCCAAGGACCCGCGATGGGGGCGCCCTGTTGCCTTGTATTGTTTCAACGGACGCTTCCCTCACCGGGTGGGGCGCGGTTATGGACGACCGCTCTGCGTGGGGTGTTTGGCAGGACCATCACTCGTCGTGGCACCTCAATTGCCTCGAGATGCTGGCCGTGTTCCGGGCTCTGAGGAGCTTCCTGCCTGCTCTCCCGGGTCACCACGTGCTTGTCAGGTCCGACAATACAGCTGTGGTGGCCTGTCTGATCATCAGGGGGGTCTGCGCTTGCGCCCTCTTTACAGACTGGCGCGTCGGATCCTCCTGTGGTCCCTGCGGAGCCTGCTCTCTCTCAGGGCGGTGTTCTCCCTGGGCTTCAGGATCAGGGTGCGGACCTGCTGTCGAGACAGGGGCTGAGGCCCGGGGAATGGCGGCTCCACCCCGAGGTGGTGGAGTCCTTGTGCGGAAGGTTTGGACCTATGGATGTGGACTTGTTGCGTCTCAGGAGACTACGCACTGTCCTCTATGGTTCTCCCTGACGCCCCCGGCCCCGCTAGGGCTGGAAGCCTTGGTGCGGTAGTGGCCGTGGCTGCGTCTGTAAACTTTTCCCCCAGTCGCTCTGCTCCCGGGGATCCTGGAGTAGGTCCGTTGGGAGGGTCCTGGACGGTCCGCCATGGCAAGTCCTTCTGGGGAGGGACCTTCTGTCCGAGGCAGGAGGCCGGGTTCTTCACCCTTGCCCCGCCCTGTGGCAGCTGTGGGTCTGGCCCCTGAGGGGGCGCGGTACCTAGAGGCGGGCCTGACGGCAGGAGCAGTCGAGACTCTCCTCGGCTCCAGGGCCCCGTCTACACGGGGCATGTATGGCCTGAAGTGGAACGTCTTCTCTGCTTGGTGCAGCGGACGCATGGTGGACCCAGATACCTGCCCGGTGGTTCGGGTGCTGGAGTTTCTGCTGGACCGCTTCTCTGCGGGCCTTTCCCCGTCCACCCTCAAGGTTACGTGGCTGCCATCTCAGCTTTCCACGCCCCTTTGAGGGATGGGTCTCTGGGGAGGCTTCCCCTGGTCATACGGTTCCTCCGTGGGACCCGGAGGATGGGGCCTGCGGCTCGCCCTAGGATTCCCACTTGGGATCTGGCGGTGGTTCTCGATGCTTGGCTGTGGCCCCCTTCGAGCCCATGGAGTCGGCTGAGGCCAAATACCTGCCCCTGACGATGGCCTTCCTCCTTGCTATCACTTCTCTGAGGAGGGTGGGGGACCTCCAGGCTCTTTCGGTTACTCCCCGATGCCTGGAGTTTTCCCCGGGTGACGTGAGGGCCATCCTGCACCCCGTTCCGGGCTTCATTCCCGAGGTGCAGCCCACTGTTATGGGGTCCATGGTACTGCAGGCGTTTCATCCTCCACCTCATGTGACGGCGGGGGACGGGAGGCTCCGTTTGCAGACGGCAGACGGTTTGCTCTGCGCTGTCAGAGCACTGAGTGTCTTCATTCATTTCATATTCAAAAATAGGCTAAAGAAAACTATGGATCAGACAGGAAAGCCATGGCCAGAGTGTCTTCCCCTAGTAGAGGTGTACATGAGAATTACACCAAACACGGCAGGACTGACACCTTTTGAAGTGGTTCATGGCAGGCCGTTTATTTTACCTTTGTGGGAAGGGGTCCCCTGGGCAGAGAAAAGTGATGATCCAGGAGCCCTTTTGTGGATGTGCAAAGTGTTTAGAGATAGGACTGTTCAAAGTGCATGTAATCTGCCTATCTCTCCCTCTCTGTCTCCCCAGGTGGGGAGACTCCAGCCAGATGACCAAGTGCTGACGAAAGTGATAAAGAGGAAGTGCTGGTCATCACCAAAGTGGGAGGGGCCGTACACCGTGCTCATCGCCACGCCCACAGCTAGAAAGATTGCTGAACGATCCACGTGGGTTCACCAAAGTCACTGTAAAAAGATCATTCCATTCCCACACCCCGAATAGGCTGGAGGGCGGACGGTATCAAAACCTTTGTCTGCTGAAGAAAGAAGAAACCAACTGAGACTTTATACTCCAGCTATGGGTGAACTCAAGGGATGGGTTTGTTCTGTCCTACTGGTCCTCTGCGGGTCGCTGACAGCGACTAAGGGACCACAATGAAAGGTTTCGCACGGAAACCGTATGCTCATCGACGAAGCTATGAAAGACTATGACGTGGTCTACAACTCATCTTTTGATTTGAACCTATGGTATCGCTATGCTAAATATGTAACCAGATCTGAGAACCACAAAAATTGTTATGTATGCACACGTATGCCAATCGCCGCCCACAACCCGTAGGTGGTCCCGAAACCCGTCGACGCCAGCACCATCTTCCCACACGCGCTAGCTTCCGCCGTAACACCCACTCTGTTGAACAAGACCCTGAATTGGCAAATGCCCCCACCATTGACCGCATGCAAATTAGACTTCACCAAGTTTGTAGGTAATCCGTTTAACGAGACATATGGTCCCCTTTATGGTCCTGTCCACATACCCCCAGGTACCAAATATACATGCTATGAGAATCATGTCCGCATACTGCTTGGAGAACCCGTACAGATGAGAGGTCTCCCTAGTGCATTGCGCCGTGGTCTACACCCCCTGTACGCCACTGCCCAATGGCACGTTGAACGCCACCCAGGCAACACCTGGTACAATTTGTGTGCCCTATTTTCAGGCCCCTGATGCATTGGGAACATATGGCCAGCTAGGTTTCAATTGGCTGTGTGGCTCCTACATGTTCCTAGATTTACCGGTGGGTTGGGAGGGTCGTTGCGCTCTAGTAGAACAGGAAGATCACTCGCTATGGTAACGCTCCGCCACCACCCACGTGCGAGACGTAGTGCTTTTGAACGCCATGACAGCGTGTAGGGGGATCGGACGTCCCCAAAGACCACAAGCTGTTGTCTGATGGCCAAAAAGTTTTGCATGCACTTTTCCCGTGGGTAGGGGTGGGTAAAGTCGAGCTGAGAATGGAAACAATCAGTTACCGAGTAGGACTGTTCATGAATTCAACCGTAACAGCCCTGTCAAAAATACGTGAAGAATTAACCGCTATAAGATTGATCGCCCTACAAAACAGGCTGGTGTTGGACCAGTTGACGACATCACAAGGTGGTGTGTGTGCGCTTATTGGAACTACGTGTTGCACTTTAATCCCAGATAATGACAAAGATGCAGGTGTCATTCAGACAGCCATTCTTAATTTGACCTTACTTAGAGATGCTGCTGAGGCAGATAATGTAGTTAGCGGAGATTTCCTCTCCTGGTTAACTTCAGGACCTTGGTATGGATTATTGCTTAGAATTGTTACTCCCCTTGTAGCAGTACTTGTAATATTTTTCATAGTGCTAGGATGTGTGATGCCTTGTGTTCATACTCTGATAAAACGTATTATGTCTCAAGCATTGACCACCTATGCACATGTCCAGTTTCATCAGCTCTCTGCTAAATCCGCTCAAAATAACGAATGTGTCCCAAGCCCACACAATGATGTATGAAACCGCACATAAACCTTTGAACTCATCTTGGCCAACAGGGTGATCGCTCCCTAAGGGAGGGTCGAGAAGGAATTTTTCCTTTCTAACAGACGGAAAGGGTTTTTTGCCTTCTCCCTAATGAGAGTAAAAACTGTCCTATCCTGTGAGTACATGTGATGACGTAATTATTGAAAACCGCAAACCGGAGTGGTAATTACTGATGTTTGTTAAATGTACAACAGGAGGGAAATGACAGAGAAATTCGTTTTTATAAGTCTTTTATTTCACATTTCTCTGTAGTAGTGTCTTAAAATATTATACCTTGCATGCTTAAATTCATACATTCACATTCATATAATCATAACTTTCATGCTTATTATATATTCATATCTTGCTTGAAGTATATTCATGCATGCTTTATATTTTATAATCTTAAATGCACATTTAACCAACTATGTTTTTCTTAAAGCTGTTAGTGCCGCGTCTCCACGGCTGCATATCATATAGATAATAACTGTCTCCAAGCATTCCTTTTTCGAGGTCAGGCAGAGAACATGTTGCCCTGTGACTTGCCCTCTGCCCTCCTTTTTCTGTGTAGGCATAAACCAAACATCAGATGCTTTAGACTTTAGACTAAACAATTGTAAATCTTTGTGTGTGTGTTTTTCAAATAAAGAAACTGTGCTTTTTTGTATAAGCAGCAGTTCCCTGGAAGCGACGCTAGCGATAGGTTGTTTCTTGCACGGACCGCTCCTTTTGCAAAAGCCTGTTAACTGCACATTTTGCCGTCTGCGTCTCGTTCTTGGCTTGTTTATTTAGTGAAGTAAAGTGTCCTGAACCTGACATTTGGTTTTGTGGTTCAAACGAAAAAACAAACAATCAACACGTACACGGTCCGTGTATGTTTTGGTCATTCGATTTCCATTTCATGAACAGGTATTAAAAAACAAAAAACGAGTGGTTATTTGATTTTCGTTTTAAAAAACAAAATTGAAAATTGAAACACAAAGCATTTTTCCTTTTCATGGTCAAAAACGGATGAGCGAAATTTAAAAAAATTATTTGATTTTCATTTTCTATTTCATACAACAAAACATATAATCACTAGAAAAAAGGAACGAAAATAGGACCTGTTTCTTCATATTCTCGGACCGGATGTTTTCATGCGGCATGAACATTCGCGCGAAAACGGTCTAATTGCTGGTGTAACGTTACCAGCGTTGCCTTTAGCCCACGCTAAAATGGCTTTGGATCCATACTGTGATGTGATTTTAGACATGGCGAAACAAGGCCTGTCAGAGGGGGGGGGCGCAAGAAATGTGAGGAGATTTTGCGCTGAAAATGGCTCAAGCTTGATGGGACTCCCAGACGCACATTTGGAGTTGAAGGTGGCAAAAGCTATAACCGAGGTATGAACCTGCTATATTATCCTTTTGCTACTGATTTTTGTGTGTGTGTGAGTGAAACGGATGGAGAGAGTTGAAAAAAGAGTAGGCCTACTTGCATACACATAAACAGCACTCATAAATCCCATCACAACAACACCCAGTGTTGCAAAGATTAAAATAATTACAACAGACATTCACAAGTTTTAAGACTAACAGTATGTTCTTTTATTTTACAGGTAAAGGTATGCCGAATAATTTGGCTGCCAGTGGGTGTCCAAAAAAAAAATACCACAGGAGCTGTTGCCTCATTCAGTTGAAGCAGCAGACCCATTCTACTTTTGGAGTTGATCCATTTTTAACTGAACAGGACAAACTTGCAGTCAAGAATCAGTTTGCAGAGAAATATTCAGACATTTCAAACTTGTTCTCTAGAGCGCATTGCTCTATCTCATAACAATAACTAATAATACTAATAACGCAATGTGTGAAAACCATTTGCTCTATTTGAACTACAGAATTTGAATTCCTGACAAGAGCGATGACTTGGTAGCAATGGGTGTTTGGTAACAACTGTTTAGATCAGAAACACAGTGATGTCTATAAGAACAGTAGTCACATTTTCAACAAAAATAATTTCACATCACCTGTACAAGAACTCTGACCGACACATTGAATTGATAAAACAAACGTAAACACAACATGCCTATTTGTGAGTATAAAGTGCAAAATCTTACTCCTCTTCAAAAAGGGATCTTAGAACAGATGATGCCTCTGACAGACCATTAACTTGAAGTATGCTGTTGCCTGCTGTGTCCTCTCTGCATTTTGCACAGTGCAGAGGTCTCCTGCCACTGTTCCACACCTTTTGCACCCAATAACGCTTCGACAACACCGTGTGAAGACTGGCTCCTCGATGGTCTCTGAAAAACAAAATATTTGTCTTTCTCATTTATCCCGTCTGTCCTCAAAGTTCTCTTGATGTATTTGATAATAGTGTTTTATTTTTACTGAACAAGTGTACAACTTTGTAACATTACACCATGAGCGGTTACAGAAAGGTTTGCATCAGTAGATGCAGTTAATTGTTGTGGATGAGACAGCTGATCTTGGTTAGAGAATGTAAGAAATGATTTGTATTTGGAAATCTCAAATTCTGTCACACAAAATAAAACGGATCCAGAACTATCTTTCATGTGGGACAATATCTATTGCATACTTACTCATGCAAACAACCCAACAGAATCCTTGCTTGATGCTGTGTAGCTGTGTATGGTTCAGGATGGCTCTCTGCTTGATGCTGTGTAGCTGTGTATGGTTCAGGATGGCTCTCTGCTTGATGCTGTGTAGCTGTGTATGATTCAGGATGGCTCTCTGCTTGATGCTGTGTAGCTGTGTATGGTTCAGGATGGCTCTCTGCTTGATGCTGTGTAGCTGTGTATGATTCAGGACGGCTCTCTGCTTGATGCTGTGTAGCTGTGTATGATTCAGGACGGCTCTCTGCTTGATGCTGTGTAGCTGTGTATGGTTCAGGATGGCTCTCTGCTTGATGCTGTGTAGCTGTGTATGGTTCAGGACGGCTCTCTGCTTGATGCTGTGTAGCTGTGTATGGTTCAGGATGGCTCTCTGCTTGATGCTGTGTAGCTGTGTATGATTCAGGACGGCTCTCTGCTTGATGCTGTGTAGCTGTGTATGGTTCAGGATGGCTCTCTGCTTGATGCTGTGTAGCTGTGTATGGTTCAGGATGGCTCTCTGCTTGATGCTGTGTAGCTGTGTATGATTCAGGACGGCTCTCTGCTTGATGCTGTGTAGCTGTGTATGATTCAGGACGGCTCTCTGCTTGATGCTGTGTAGCTGTGTATGATTCAGGACGGCTCTCTGCTTGATGCTGTGTAGCTGTGTATGGTTCAGGACGGCTCTCTGCTTGATGCTGTGTAGCTGTGTATGGTTCAGGATGGCTCTCTGCTTGATGCTGTGTAGCTGTGTATGGTTCAGGATGGCTCTCTGCTTGATGCTGTGTAGCTGTGTATGGTTCAGGATGGCTCTCTGCTTGATGCTGTGTAGCTGTGTATGGTTCAGGACGGCTCTCTGCTTGATGCTGTGTAGCTGTGTATGGTTCAGGATGGCTCTCTGCTTGATGCTGTGTAGCTGTGTATGATTCAGGACGGCTCTCTGAGTGGCAGCCAGGCTGGTGAGCTCTCTGATTGCTGCAGTGATATCTGGTAGGCTCTGGGATGCCGGTACAAGCTCTTCTAACTTCTCAGTGACCTCTCCAATACCTGAAGCTTTCATGTGGGACAATATCTATTGCATACTTACTCATGCAAAACAACCCAACAGAATCCTTGCTTGATGCTGTGTAGCTGTGTATGGTTCAGGACGGCTCTCTGCTTGATGCTGTGTAGCTGTGTATGATTCAGGACGGCTCTCTGCTTGATGCTGTGTAGCTGTGTATGATTCAGGACGGCTCTCTGCTTGATGCTGTGTAGCTGTGTATGGTTCAGGACGGCTCTCTGCTTGATGCTGTGTAGCTGTGTATGGTTCAGGACGGCTCTCTGCTTGATGCTGTGTATGATTCAGGACGGAAGAGCGATGACTTGGTAGCAATGGGTGTTTGTAATGGGTAGATGTGGAAACCAGGAAAACACACATTACATCTTAGGTGGATGGTTCAGTCATGTGTAATTATGTTTCATCTAATCTTCGAGAAACTAAATGTCACCCACCGGTTGTTCCTTCAGACTCCAAAATAGCATTACCCTGTGCATCAGTCAGTACCATAGGGTCGTAGCTTCCAATGGCATCTTGTACTTTTCCTGTGATCCCCTGAAGATTATCCTCACATTCCCAAAACCTGACCACCACCATTCTGCTGGGAATCAAGCTCCCACCAACGACCGAGCCAGGTACAGTGATCTGGAAGAATATTAACACACACACAGGTCATTTATAAACCTGGCAAAGGTTAATGGTCATGTATTTTGTTACCAACAATAACCATATTGCCACTTGACAGAGTCAGGGGGAAAATTAATGTACATAATGTAAATGAAATGCGAAAGTACTATTAAATGTTATTACACAACAGCTACAAAGGAGACAAAGAATGGCAACTGTAGTTGATATGAGCATATCAAATGTGAACTAATTATGGGTGTTTTGTAATGAAATTACATTTTTATTTATTTCCTATCCTGTCACCCAATTAGAACATTTTAAAATATTAAATCATACCACTGTTATTGAACAACCAATTTAGGACAACATTACCTTTGAAAAGTTTTAGTGCTGAGACAGTTTGAACTCGCAGTAGTCGAAGGTGTTCGCATGAATGCGAAACGTTGGCCCGTGCTAACGTCAGTGGAAGCTGATGAGGCGTCCTCGTCCTCACCGTGAACCTCATGATGACCTCTTGCAGTAAGGTCGAATGGGCTGAACACGCCAGATGCTCCCGGAAACAATGCCACATCTGCATCGTTAGTTAGGTACAGACTACGAGTTGAGACCTGTAGAGAAAGTGTACATTACAAAACCACTCAGTGTATTTTCTTCAGTGAATGCCGAGAGTAAAACTTCTCCAAATTCTAAATGAGGTTTAAATTAGGCTAACGATTAACGATGGAAACAGCTCGTCTAGGGTCATAGGTTACCAGGTTACCCTCAGAGACTGATGTCCTAGCCTAGAGAACATACGGATTTTTTACCTGAAATATGCGACTAAGTTTTTCTCCAGTCATGTCTTCTTCCCTGAGACACACTCGTTTATTGTTCCTGAAAACTATGTACTGGTCCATTTCTACCTAACGTAGGAAGTAACAAGTTTTAATTTGAACAGAAATATGTGTCACGCTAGCTAGGTGAGCGTTACACGTGAAGCAGCCTCTTCTCACACTACACGGCGGCATCACTCTCATTGGCCCTTTTGCGACAACATCCGGTCCGAGAATATGAAGAAACAGGTCCTTTTTCGTTCCTTTTTTATAGTGATTATATGTTTTGTTGTATGAAATAGAAAATGAAAATCAAATATTTTTTTTAAATTTCGCTCATCCGTTTTTTTCCATGAAAGGGAAAAATGCTTTGTATTTCAATTTTCAATTTTGTATTTTAAAACGAAAATCAAATAACGACTCGTTTTTTGTTTTTTAATACCTGTTCATGAAATGGAAATCAAATGACCAAAACATACACAGACCGTACACGGACCGTTAAGTAACCAATGGGCTTTAACCCTCGTGTTGTCCTCACGTCAGAGTTGACCCGTTTTTTGTAATTTTTAATATCAGGAACTCGGCTTTCTTTCATCAATATCGCCTAAAAATAATATGGATGCCACACACACACACAGAGAACACACACACACACACACACACACACACACACACACACAGAAAGTAGTGATTATTTACATGGAGTCTGGTGGAGATATGCTGCTCTAGACACGCTAAAAGTAGTGATTATTTACATGGAGTCTGGTGGAGATTTGCTGCTCTATACACGCTAAAAGTAGTGATTATTTACATGGAGTCTGGTGGAGATATGCTGCTCTATACACGCTAAAAGTAGGGATTATTTACATGGAGTCTGGTGGAGATATGCTGCTCTATACACGCTAAAAGTAGGGATTATTTACATGGAGTCTGGTGGAGATATGCTGCTCTATACACGCTAAAAGTAGGGATTATTTACATGGAGTCTGGTGGAGATATGCTGCTCTATACACGCTAAAAGTAGTGATTATTTACATGGAGTCTGGTGGAGATATGCTGCTCTAGACACGCTAAAAGTAGTGATTATTTACATGGAGTCTGGTGGAGATATGCTGCTCTATACACGCTAAAAGTAGTGATTATTTACATGGAGTCTGGTGGAGATATGCTGCTCTATACACGCTAAAAGTAGTGATTATTTACATGGAGTCTGGTGGAGATATGCTGCTCTATACATGCTAAAAGTAGTGATTATTTACATGGAGTCTGGTGGAGATATGCTGCTCTATACATGCTAAAAGTAGTGATTATTTACATGGAGTCTGGTGGAGATATACTGCTCTATACATGCTAAAAGTAGTGATTATTTACATGGAGTCTGGTGGAGATATGCTGCTCTATACACGCTAAAAGTAGTGATTATTTACATGGAGTCTGGTGGAGATATACTGCTCTATACACGCTAAAAGTAGTGATTATTTACATGGAGTCTGGTGGAGATATGCTTGTGGACATGTTGTCCCGCCCCCGCCCTGGTCTGAGCCAATCAGAGCCCCCTGGGTGTGATCTGCTCCCTGATTGGACAGCTCTTAATCCGGCAGGTGAGTCAGTAACGAGGCGACTCAGCAGTTTGTTTTAGAGATGATTTATTAATCAGATCACGGGAGGAAACACAACACACACAAGCTGTAATATATGAATAACAAGACAAATAATATTCTCACACGCTCTGCTAAATGATTTCAGAGATATTAGGGGCTTAATTAACCCTCTAATTAACTTAATTACCCCTCTAATTAACTTAATTACCCCTCTAATTAACTTAATTACCCCTCTATGACAATGAATTTCTTTAATTGAGGAATCAGAAAATATTTATACATAGAAGTCATCAAAATATCAAGACGACAGGGGTGTGTGTGTGTGTGTGTGTTTGTGTCTGTGTGTTTGTGTGTGTGTGTGTGTGTGTGTGTCTGTGTGTGTGTGTGTGTGTGTGTGTTTGTGTGTGTGTCTGTGTGTGTGTGTGTGTGTGTGTGTGTGTGTCTGTGTGTTTGTGTGTGTGTCTGTGTGTGTGTGTGTGTGTGTTTGTATGTGTGTGTGTGTGTGTGTGTGTGTGTGTGTGTGTGTGACGGCGTTGAGACAGCCAATAGGATGAGAGCAGAGGGGTCACATGGAGGTGACCTTGTCTTCAGGGCGGTTCCTCCCCAGGTTGACGTAGGCGTTCTCTTCTTCTTCTATGGTCCTGACGGATCAAAACAACCGTTATTATCAGAGAGAAGAAGAAGAAGAAGACGAGCGGTAGAACTACGCCTACGAGTAAAGATGTACTTGTACTTGACTGTGTGTGTGTGTGTGTATGTGTATGTGTGTGTGTGTGTGTGTGTGTGTATATCTGACTGTGTGTGTGTGTGTGTGTGTGTATGTGTGTGTGTGTGTGTGTGTGTCTGCGTGTCGTACGTGTCGACGTCATCTTCTTCTTCTTGTCCCGGCGTCTCCACGGCGCTCTTCCTCCTGATGATGTCATCACCAATCATTATTCAGTCTCTTACATATTATTGTTATTATTATTATAATATATATTATTATAATATATTACTTATTTATTACATTGTATTAATTTTATATATTATTATAATATATATAATTATTATATAGTATTGTATAAATTTATAAAATTTATAATTACATAAATTTACCCCCCCCCCAAAAGTTGACGAAAAAAATCATCTTATTCTTTCAACAAAAGATAAATAGATCTTAACGCCTTAATTAAAAAAAAAGGAAAAATCCACGTTAAAGGACAAATTTACTTAATGAATGAATAATGTTTCATGAATAAATAATAATAATAATAATAAATGTTCTTCCTTAAAATATGCTAAATACACCCCCCTATGTTAAAATACAGGGGGCATAAGTATACACCCCCTATGTTAAAATACAGGGGGCATAAGTATACACCCCCCTATGTTAAAATACAGGGGGCATAAGTATACACCCCCCTATGTTAAAATACAGGGGGCATAAGTATACACCCCCTATGTTAAAATACAGGGGGCATAAGTATACACCCCCCTATGTTAAAATACAGGGGCATAAGTATACACCCCCTATATTAAAATACAAGGGGCATAAGTATACACCCCCTATGTTAAAATACAGGGGCATAAGTATACACCCCCCTATGTTAAAATACAGGGGGCATAAGTATACACCCCTCTATGTTAAAATACAGGGGGCATAAGTATACACCCCCTATGTTAAAATACAGGGGGCATAAATATACACCCCCTATGTTAAAATACAGGGGGCATAAGTATACACCCCCTATGTTAAAATACAGGGGGAATAAGTATACACCCCCTATGTTAAAATACAGGGGGCATAAGTATACACCCCCTATGTTAAAATACAGGGGCATAAGTATACACCCCCTATGTTAAAATACAGGGGGCATAAGTATACACCCCCCTATGTTAAAATACAGGGGCATAAGTATACACCCCCCTATGTTAAAATACAGGGGGCATAAGTATACACCCCCCTATGTTAAAATACAGGGGGCATAAGTATACACCCCCCTATGTTAAAATACAGGGGCATAAGTATACACCCCCCTATGTTAAAATACAGGGGGCATAAGTATACACCCCCTATGTTAAAATACAAGGGGCATAAGTATACACCCCCCTATGTTAAAATACAGGGGGCATAAGTATACACCCCCTATGTTAAAATACAGGGGGCATAAGTATACACCCCCCTATGTTAAAATACAGGGGCATAAGTATACACCCCCCTATGTTAAAATACAGGGGGCATAAGTATACACCCCCCTATGTTAAAATACAGGGGGCATAAGTATACACCCCCTATGTTAAAATACAAGGGGCATAAGTATACAACCCCCTATGTTAAAATACAGGGGGCATAAGTATACACCCCCTATGTTAAAATACAAGGGGCATAAGTATACAACCCCCTATGTTAAAATACAGGGGGCATAAGTATACACCCCCCTATGTTAAAATACAAGGGGCATAAGTATACAACCCCCTATGTTAAAATACAGGGGGCATAAGTATACACCCCCCTATGTTAAAATACAAGGGGCATAAGTATACAACCCCCTATGTTAAAATACAGAGGGCATAAGTATACACCCCCCTATGTTAAAATACAGGGGGCATAAGTATACACCCCCTATGTTAAAATACAGGGGGCATAAGTATACACCCCCTATGTTAAAATACAGGGGACATAAGTATACAAACCCCTATGTTAAAATACAAGGGGCATAAGTATACAACCCCCTATGTTAAAATACAGGGGGCATAAGTATACACCCCCCTATGTTAAAATACAGGGGGCATAAGTATACAACCCCCTATGTTAAAATACAGGGGCCATAAGTATGCACCCCCCTATGTTAAAATACAGGGGGTTATAAGTATACAACCCCCTATGTTAAAATACAGGGGCCATAAGTATGCACCCCCCTATGTTAAAATACAGGGACATAAGTATACACCCCCCTATGTTAAAATACAGGGGCATAAGTATACACCCCCCTATGTTAAAATACAGGGGCATAAGTATACACCCCCCTATGTTAAAATACAGGGGGCATAAGTATACACCCCCCTATGTTAAAATACAGGGGGCATAAGTATACACCCCCCTATGTTAAAATACAGGGGGCATAAGTATACACCCCCCTATGTTAAAATACAGGGGGCATAAGTATACACCCCCTATGTTAAAATACAGGGGCATAAGTATACACCCCCCTATGTTAAAATACAGGGGCATAAGTATACACCCCCCTATGTTAAAATACAGGGGCCATAAGTATGCACCCCCCTATGTTAAAATACAGGGGGCATAAGTATACACCCCCCTATGTTAAAATACAGGGGCATAAGTATGCACCCCCCTATGTTAAAATACAGGGGCATAAGTATACACCCCCCTATGTTAAAATACAGGGGGCATAAGTATACAACCCCCTATGTTAAAATACAGGGGCATAAGTATACACCCCCCTATGTTAAAATACAGGGGCCATAAGTATGCACCCCCTATGTTAAAATACAGGGGCCATAAGTATGCACCCCCCTATGTTAAAATACAGGGGGCATAAGTATACAACCCCCTATGTTAAAATACAGGGGCCATAAGTATGCACCCCCCTATGTTAAAATACAGGGGCATAAGTATGCACCCCCCTATGTTAAAATACAGGGGCCATAAGTATGCACCCCCCTATGTTAAAATACAGGGGGCATAAGTATACAACCCCCTATGTTAAAATACAGGGGCCATAAGTATGCACCCCCCTATGTTAAAATACAGGGGCCATAAGTATACACCCCCCTATGTTAAAATACAGGGGCCATAAGTATGCACCCCCCTATGTTAAAATACAGGGGCATAAGTATACACCCCCCTATGTTAAAATACAGGGGGCATAAGTATACACCCCCCTATGTTAAAATACAGGGGCCATAAGTATGCACCCCCCTATGTTAAAATACAGGGGGCATAAGTATACATCCCCCTATGTTAAAATACAGGGGCATAAGTATACACCCCCCTATGTTAAAATACAGGGGCCATAAGTATGCACCCCCCTATGTTAAAATACAGGGGCATAAGTATACACCCCCCTATGTTAAAATACAGGGGGCATAAGTATACACCCCCCTATGTTAAAATACAGGGGCATAAGTATACACCCCCCTATGTTAAAATACAGGGGCCATAAGTATGCACCCCCCTATGTTAAAATACAGGGGCATAAGTATACACCCCCCTATGTTAAAATACAGGGGCATAAGTATACACCCCCCTATGTTAAAATACAGGGGCCATAAGTATACACCCCCCTATGTTAAAATACAGGGGGCATAAGTATACAACCCCCTATGTTAAAATACAGGGGCCATAAGTATGCACCCCCCTATGTTAAAATACAGGGGCATAAGTATACACCCCCCTATGTTAAAATACAGGGGGCATAAGTATACACCCCCCTATGTTAAAATACAGGGGGCATAAGTATACACCCCCCTATGTTAAAATACAGGGGCCATAAGTATGCACCCCCCTATGTTAAAATACAGGGGCATAAGTATACACCCCCCTATGTTAAAATACAGGGGGCATAAGTATACACCCCCCTATGTTAAAATACAGGGGGCATAAGTATACACCCCCCTATGTTAAAATACAGGGGCATAAGTATACACCCCCCTATGTTAAACGACAGGGGCCATAAGTATACACCCCCCTATGTTAAAATACAGGGGCCATAAGTATGCACCCCCCTATGTTAAAATACAGGGGCATAAGTATGCACCCCCCTATGTTAAAATACAGGGGGCATAAGTATACACCCCCCTATGTTAAAATACAGGGGGCATAAGTATACACCCCCCTATGTTAAAATACAGGGGCATAAGTATACACCCCCTATGTTAAAATACTCTCTAGTTTTGTCTCCAGAGTGAGAAATCTCTCTCGTTGATTATCTCTGACCTCGCTTTCAACACCATGAAGACGATGAAGAAGATGGAGACGAGGAAGAGGAACCCGGCGACGGTGATGATGCCGAAGAACCACGGAGGAAACAGACGCTCAGGAGTCCCAGCTACACACACACACACACACACACACAGAAACACACACACACACACACACACGGACAGACAAACACACACACAGACACACACACACACACACACACACACACACACACACACACACACAGAAACACACACACACACACACACACACGGACAGACAAACACACACACAGACACACACACACACACACACACACACACACAGACACACACACACACACACACACACACACACACACACGCACACACACACACACACACACAGAAATATTACAACTTTCCCCATAGTTTGACCTTTGAGGTATAAGTACTCCATCCCCCCAACATTACTATGTGAGTACTTGTGTAAAAGTACTTAGTTACATTGTGGTGGTGAGTTCTTGGAACAGATGAAATTGAACTGGTTAATAGAGTAAATGGAGCAGATGTAGATGAAGACCAGCGTCAGAGACCTGCTGCTGGACTCACCGTCGTAGCAGAAGAAGGTTTTGGGTTTACTACAGTCATCAGACCAGAATCCACCTGACGTAGTCATAGCACATGTCTTCTCAGGGTCAGGGTTATTTGGTTCCCAGTGTGTGAAAGAGAAGCTGCTCCCATCAGACCAGCTCCAGGTAGGGTCCCTGAACAGGCCGATCCAGAAAGGTCCTCCTTGATTCTGGACCTGGGTCTTGAAGTCCTCCAGCTGCTGGACTCCACTGATCAGGTCTGTGTGATGTTCTCTGCAGTAGCTCTGAGCCTCTCGCCAGGTCATCTTATTATTAGATGGAATGACATAAAATCTGTAGCCGGATGTCTTGCGTTCTGTGAAACACACAGACAAAAGTTTTGGTTCTTATTTAGTCTCATAAAGTTCTACATTATCTTTATTTCAAAACAATAATGTGATATCAATTCAGAAACTATCAATTATTCAAGAGAGAACAGACTCCATGCGCCACATATTCTCACCGTCATAGCAGATAAAATTATGGAGTACATCACAAGGGACGTCATTCCATCTGTCATTCATCATCAACACACAGTCCTCCTTCTGATTGTTGTAATTATCCGGCTGTCCTGGAGACCATTTACTATCTTTGAACTCCACCCCGGGCAGAGACCAGCGCCAGTCTCTCTGCAGCCCGATCCAGGCTCCGGCTTGGTTATGCTGCTGGAGTCTCTTCATGTCTTCCTGGTTAGACACTGTGGCCAGGTCAGTGTGGTGTGTTCTGCAGTACTTCTGGGCTTCTTTCCAGGTCTTCTTCTCTCCAATGAAGTGGTAGTCACACAGCTGACCCCCAGTGGAGGACCACTGACCTGATAACAGAGAAGAAACTGCAGCGATGGACCTGATAGCTACACAAGCATCTGCTCATTTAAATATAACTTGGTTTTGTTTATGAACCTGGACTCTATTTCCCATGTGTTTGTGTCTGATGTTAAAGACTAAGATCCTTTATGTTTAACATGAAATACGTAGCCCCAAAATCCCCATCATATACTGCACTATACTCATTTACATGTGGAGATATGCTGCTCTATACACGCTAAAAGTAGTGATTATTTACATGGAGTCTGGTGGAGATATGCTGCTCTATACACGCTAAAAGTAGTGATTATTTACATGGAGTCTGGTGGAGATATGCTGCTCTATACACGCTAAAAGTAGTGATTATTTACATGGAGTCTGGTGGAGATATGCTGCTCTATACACGCTAAAAGTAGTGATTATTTACATGGAGTCTGGTGGAGATATGCTGCTCTATACACGCTAAAAGTAGTGATTATTTACATGGAGTCTGGTGGAGATATGCTGCACTATACACGCTAAAAGTAGTGATTATTTACATGGAGTCTGGTGGAGATATGCTGCTCTATACACGCTAAAAGTAGTGATTATTTACATGGAGTCTGGTGGAGATATGCTGCTCTATACACGCTAAAAGTAGTGATTATTTACATGGAGTCTGGTGGAGATATGCTGCTCTATACACGCTAAAAGTAGTGATTATTTACATGGAGTCTGGTGGAGATATGCTGCTCTATACACGCTAAAAGTAGTGATTATTTACATGGAGTCTGGTGGAGATATGCTGCTCTATACACACTAAAAGTAGTGATTATTTACATGGAGTCTGGTGGGTTTGGTGATGGTGATTTCTGTTTCATGTTAAACTAAAAGGATCTTCCTCTTTAACTAAAAGGTCTATCTCTGTAGGGATCCATCCCATAATGATGTCACACACTTAGAATAATAATCTGAGTCTGTCAGCAGCAACAACACAACTTTTAGTGACGCTGACTGATGCTGAACATCTGTCCTGTAAACATTACAGCTTGTTTCTAACATTACAGCTTGTTTCTAACATTACAGCTTGTTTCAAACATTACAGCTTGTTTCTAACATTACAGCTTGTTTCTAACATTACAGCTTGTTTCTAACATTACAGCTTGTTTCTAACATTCCAGCTTGTTTCTACCATTACAGCTTGTTTCTACCTGAGGACTGAGCTGTCCAGGTGACCCACTTACCCATCACAATGAACACAACCAGACTCCACTGCATCTTTGCCCTGTTAGAAGATAATAAACAGTTATTTTGGGATGAAATCAGGATTATTTTACACGATCACTCACTGACTTCTGGAAAAGACGTTGCAGTTATTGAAGAAACAACAAAGTTCAACAAGTCAACAGTGTGACACTTTGAAATGGGACATTTGCATTCATACGTTGGATGTTTTGAATATGTCTTAAAATAAATAATATGAAAATGATTTAATTATATTCAAATGTTGTCGTAGTGAGTTTAGCCGTGGGGAGGAGGTGAAACAGACAGAACAACAGGCTGTCTTTATGTTTAGGGATGCTTCGTATAACCCAGTCCCTCAGGATGCAAATCAGACATTTACCTATTCATCACATTCAGCTGCATCTTAAAGGGTTACTCTGCTTTATTTGGTAAAAGTAGTGATAATTTACATGGAGTCTGGTGGAGATATGCTGCTCTATACATGCTAAAGTAGTGATTATTTACATGGAGTCTGGTGGAGATATGCTGCTCTATACATGCTAAAAGTAGTGATTATTTACATGGAGTCTGGTGGAGATATGCTGCTCTATACACGCTAAAAGTAGTGATTATTTACATGGAGTCTGGTGGAGATATGCTGCTCTATACACACTAAAAGTAGTGATTATTTACATGGAGTCTGGTGGAGATATGCTGCTCTATACACGCTAAAAGTAGTGATTATTTACATGGAGTCTGGTGGAGATATGCTGCTCTATACACGCTAAAAGTAGTGATTATTTACATGGAGTCTGGTGGAGATATGCTGCTCTATACACACTAAAAGTAGTGATTATTTACATGGAGTCTGGTGGAGATATGCTGCTCTATACACACTAAAAGTAGTGATTATTTACATGGAGTCTGGTGATAAGAAGTAAGTCGCTAAAATAACAGAAAATGTACTAACAGCTCCTAAAAAAAAACATAAATGATGTGTGTACGATTAATATAGCCTACAGAAAATAAATTTCAATTCTGACCCCCCCCCCCCCCCCCAAATTCTAAGCTGTCCTGTCAAATAAAATCTTGAAAATGCATCAAAAAATAAAAAAGTACAGACATACTTAGACTTAGTTAATACTGCGATATTTGTTAGTGTAGTTCTTTAGATGCGCACCGTTGAGTGATGCGTTCGAGGACCCCGGTTTTATCAGAGAAGATTACTTAAATATTGAGAAATCAACTAAAAGACTTTGAAGGAAAAGTGGAAACCTTCTCATGATATGAATCAGATTTTACATTCAGTGTCACGTTGAATACGATCCTCTTCTGCAAAGCCACACACATTAAAATGGGAAATTAATTTCACATTTAAATGGGAAATTAATTTCACATTAAAATGAAATTAATTTCAGAGCATGTGGAGAAAAAAATGGATACAGAGCATTGAAAAGAGATTAGAAAAAGCTTCAAAAACGTGGAAAAATACAAGAAAACGTCAAGAAAACGCAGCAAAAATGTCACAAAAAATCAGAAGAAGTGACAACATTTTTGAAAATTTTAGAAAACATTAGATAAGATATTAAATATATAAATATATACAGGAAAAAATGTACAACACTTAAAGACTAAATATAAATAAAAATAAACTAACTAGACTAAAAAACACACAAAACACGCATACTATCAGGAGCTGCTGCAACAGGCTTGTATACGTGTATAAGTACATAAGTGTAAATATGGTCGTATTTCTACAAGTTTTTGGCACTTTTTTCAACTTTTTTCCCTAAGGCCAAAAAATACAATAAAAACACACACACACACACACACACACACACACATACACACACACACACACACATACACTGAGACACACAGAGACACACAGAGACACACACACACACACACTGGGACACACACACACACACATACACACACACACATACACACACACACACACACATCACACACACACACACACACACACACACACACACACACACTGAGACACACAGAGACACACAGAGACACACACACACACACACTGGGACACACACACACACACACACACACACACACACACACACAGAGACACACAGAGACACACACACACACACACACACACACACAGAGACACACACACACACACACACACAGAGACACACACACACACACACACACACACACAGAGACACACAGAGACACACACACACACACACACACACACAGACACACAGAGACACACACACACACACACAATGAGACACACAGAGACACACAGAGACACACACACACACACACACACACACACAGACACACAGAGACACACATACACACACACACACACACACAGACACACAGAGACACACACACACACACAGACACACAGAGACACACACACACACACAGACACACAGAGACACACATACACACACACACACACACACACAGACACACAGAGACACACACACACACACACAATGAGACACACACACACACACACACACACACACACACAGCCCCCCCCCCCCATTAAAAGTGGGCCAAGCGGCCGAGTGTGGACCTTACCTGTCGTGGAGGTCTCAGCTTCACTCTGCTCGTTGCCGACGGCGACTAATTGATCCTCCTCATAACTCTGCTCTCACCTGGTCGTCTTCATTTGAATATTAAAATATCCAGGTGCTGCGTCATCCTTATTTAGGGATTAGTGGGTGTGTCTCAGTGTGTGTGTGTATGTGTGTGTGTCTCAGTGTGTGTGTGTGTGTCGCAGTGTGTGTGTGTATGTGTGTGTGTCTCAGTGTGTATGTGTGTGTGTGTGTGTGTGTGTGTGTGTGTGTGTGCTCAGTGTGTGTGTGTGTGTGTGTGTGTGTCTCAGTGTGTATGTGTGTGTGTGTGTGTCTCAGTGTGTGTGTGTGTGTGTGTGTGTCTCAGTGTGTATGTGTGTGTGTGTGTCTCAGTGTGTGTGTGTGTGTGTGTGTCTCAGTGTGTGTGTGTGTGTGTGTGTCTCAGTGTGTGTGTGTGTGTGTGTCTCAGTATGTGTGTGTGTGTGTGTGTGTCTCAGTGTGTGTGTGTGTGTGTGTGTGTGTCTCAGTGTGTGTGTGTGTGTGTGTCTCAGTGTGTATGTGTGTGTGTGTGTCTCAGTGTGTGTGTGTGTGTGTGTGTCTCAGTGTGTGTGTGTGTGTGTCTCAGTATGTGTGTGTGAGTGTGTGTGTCTCAGTGTGTGTGTGTGTGTGTGTGTGTGTCTCAGTGTGTGTGTGTGTGTGTGTCTCAGTGTGTGTGTGTGTGTGTGTGTCTCAGACGCTGCTGCTGTGTCCGCCATCATCAGATCTGCATGTCGTTGTCTTCGTCCTCATCACCATGACGACGACGATGAGTCTGATTCTCACTTTTTAGGATTTTTAGTGAAAAAAGGGAAACAACTTCAGAAAATGTGACAAAAATCTAACGTTGGGTCGATGTGTTCCCATAGACAAAGAAAGTCAGCTAACGTTAGCTTAGCTAACAGCTAATTCGGCTAACCGCTAGCTGAGACAGCATGTAAAAGACTTAAAATAACTTCAAAACTTAATAACAGCTGTTTGTCAGTTCTACTTTACTAGTGCTTTAAAAACACAATCACTCAATACTTGTCTTTATTATTACTGTAAAATAAATATAAATAAATAAATAAATGGAGCTGCTTTCCCCACTGAATCCAGCTGTTAGCTAGCGATTAGCCGAATTAGCTGTTAGCTAGCAGTTAGCCGAATTAGCTGTTAACTAGCGGTTAGCCGAATTAGTTGTTCTTAAAATAGATTCATCTATTCAGAGTCTTGTCTTTCATTTATTGTATTAATTATTAATAACTGTAGGATTTACTTATGATTTGTACACACACACACACACACACACACACAGGAAGAGATACAGACACACACACACACACACAATGAGACACACACACACACACACACACACAGACACACACACACACAGACACACACTGAGACACACACACACACACACACACAGACACACACACAATGAGACACACACTGAGACACACACACACACACAATGAGACACACACACACACACACACACAGACATACACACACACAGACACACACTGAGACACACACACACACACACAATGAGACACACACACACACACACACACACACATACACACACACACACACACACTAATCCCTAAATAAGGATGACGCAGCACCTGGATATTTTAATATTCAAATGAAGACGACCAGGTGAGAGCAGAGTTATGAGGAGGATCAATTAGTCGCCGTCGGCAACGAGCAGAGTGAAGCTGAGACCTCCACGACAGGTAAGGTCCACACTCGGCCGCTTGGCCCACTTTTAATGGGGTCTGGGGGGGGTGTGTGTGTGTGTTTATTGTATTTTTTGGCCTTAGGGGAAAAAGTTGAAAAAAAAGTGCCAAAAACTTTAGAAAAAGTTGTAGAAATACGACCAAAAGAAGCTGAGACCTCCACGAGATGTAGGTTACACACTCGGCTGTCTGGTCCCACTTTAATGGGGTGTGTGTCTGTGTGTGTCTCTGTGGGTGTGTGTGTGTCTGTGTGTGTCTCTGTGGGTGTGTGTGTGTCTGTGTGTGTCTCTGTGGGTGTGTGTGTGTCTGTGTGTGTCTCTGTGGGTGTGTGTGTGTCTGTGTGTGTCTGTGTGGGTGTGTGTGTGTCTGTGTGTGTCTCTGTGGGTGTGTGTGTGTCTGTGTGTGTCTCTGTGGGTGTGTGTGTCTGTGTGTGTCTCTGTGGGTGTGTGTGTGTCTGTGTGTGTCTCTGTGGGTGTGTGTGTGTCTGTGTGTGTCTCTGTGGGTGTGTGTGTGTCTGTGTGTGTCTCTGTGGGTGTGTGTGTGTCTGTGTGTGTCTCTGTGGGTGTGTGTGTGTCACACACTCGGCTCGGTTCGATTCCACTTCTTAATCTTAGAGCAACTTTTTATCTTTCTGGATCAACATTTATTTAATTTTTGTCACATTTTAGTTGCATTTTCTTGACGTTTTCTTGTATTTTTCCACGTTTTTGAAGCTTTTTCTAATCTCTTTTCAATGCTCTGAATCCATTTTTTTCTCCACATGCTCTGAAATTAATTTCCCATTTTAATGTGAAATTAATTTCTCATTTTAATGCGTGTGGCTTTGCAGAAGAGGATCGTATTCAACGTGACACTGAATGTAAAATCTGATTCATGCGCTGAAATGAATTTCTCATTTTAATGTGTAATTGTATTGTGATTCAATATTTAAGTAATCTTCTCTGATAAAACCGGGGTCCTCGAACGCATCGCTCAACGGTGCGCATCTAAAGAACTACACTAACAAATATTGCAGTATTAACTAAGTCTAAGTATGTCTGTACTTTTTTATTTTTTTATGCATTTTCAGGATTTTATTTGACAGGACAGCTTAGAATTTGGGGGGGGGGGGGTCGGAATTGAAATTTATTTTCTCTAGGCTATATTAATCGTGCACACATCATTTATGTTTTTTTTTAGGAGCTGTTAGTACATTTTCTGTTATTTTAGCAACTTACTTCTTATCACCAGACTCCATGTAAATAATCACTACTTTTAGCATGTATAGAGCAGCATATCTCCACCAGACTCCATGTAAATAATCACTACTTTTAGCGTGTATAGAGCAGCATATCTCCACCAGACTCCATGTAAATAATCACTACTTTTAGCGTGTATAGAGCAGCATATCTCCACCAGACTCCATGTAAATAATTACTACTTTTAGTGTGTATAGAGCAGCATATCTCCACCAGACTCCATGTAAATAATCACTACTTTTAGCATGTATAGAGCAGCACATCTCCACCAGACTCCATGTAAATAATCACTACTTTTAGCGTGTATAGAGCAGCATATCTCCACCAGACTCCATGTAAATAATCACTACTTTTAGCGTGTATAGAGCAGCATATCTCCACCAGACTCCATGTAAATAATCACTACTTTTAGCGTGTATAGAGCAGCATGTCTCCACCAGACTCCATGTAAATAATCACTACTTTTAGCATGTATAGAGCAGCATATCTCCACCAGACTCCATGTAAATAATCACTACTTTTAGCATGTATAGAGCAGCATATCTCCACCAGACTCCATGTAAATAATTACTACTTTTAGTGTGTATAGAGAAGCATATCTCCACCAGACTCCATGTAAATAATTACTACTTTTAGTGTGTATAGAGAAGCATATCTCCACCAGACTTCATGTAAATAATCACTACTTTAGCATGTATAGAGCAGCATATCTCCACCAGACTCCATGTAAATAATTACTACTTTTAGTGTGTATAGAGCAGCATATCTCCACCAGACTCCATGTAAATAATTACTACTTTTAGTGTGTATAGAGAAGCATATCTCCACCAGTCTCCATGTAAATAATTACTACTTTTAGTGTGTATAGAGCAGCATATCTCCACCAGACTCCATGTAAATAATTACTACTTTTAGTGTGTATAGAGAAGCATATCTCCACCAGACTCCATGTAAATAATTACTACTTTTAGCGTGTATAGAGCAGCATATCTCCACCAGACTCCATGTAAATAATTACTACTTTTAGTGTGTATAGAGCAGCATATCTCCACCAGACTCCATGTAAATAATTACTACTTTTAGTGTGTATAGAGAAGCATATCTCCACCAGACTCCATGTAAATAATCACTACTTTTAGTGTGTATAGAGAAGCATATCTCCACCAGACTTCATGTAAATAATCACTACTTTAGCATGTATAGAGCAGCATATCTCCACCAGACTCCATGTAAATAATCACTACTTTAGCATGTATAGAGAAGCATATCTCCACCAGACTTCATGTAAATAATCACTACTTTAGCATGTATAGAGCAGCATATCTCCACCAGACTCCATGTAAATAATCACTACTTTTAGCGTGTATAGAGCAGCATATCTCCACCAGACTCCATGTAAATAATCACTACTTTTAGTGTGTATAGAGCAGCATATCTCCACCAGACTCCATGTAAATAATCACTACTTTTACCAAATAAAGCAGAGTAACCCTTTAAGAAGCAGCTGAATGTGATGAATAGGTAAATGTCTGATTTGCATCCTGAGGGACTGGGTTATACGAAGCATCCCTAAACATAAAGACAGCCTGTTGTTCTGTCTGTTTCACCTCCTCCCCACGGCTGAACTCACTACGACAACATTTGAATATAATTAAATCATTTTCATATTATTTATTTTAAGACATATGCAAAAAGTCCAACGTATGAATGCAAATGTCCCATTTCAAGGTGTCACACTGTTGACTTGTTGAACTTTGTTGTTTCTTCAATAACTGCAACGTCTTTTCCAGAAGTCAGTGAGTGATCGTGTAAAATAATCCTGATTTCATCCCAAAATAACTGTTTATTATCTTCTAACAGGGCGAAGATGCAGTGGAGTCTGGTTGTGTTCATTGTGATGGGTAAGTGGGTCACCTGGACAGCTCAGTCCTCAGGTAGAAACAAGCTGGAATGGTAGAAACAAGCTGGAATGGTAGAAACAAGCTGTAATGATAGAAACAAGCTGGAATGTTAGAAACAAGCTGTAATGGTAGAAACAAGCTGGAATGTTAGAAACAAGCTGGAATGGTAGAAACAAGCTGGAATGGTAGAAACAAGCTGTAATGTTAGATACAAGCTGGAATGTTAGAAACAAGCTGGAATGTTAGAAACAAGCTGGAATGTTAAAAACAAGCTGTAATGGTAGAAACAAGCTGTAATGGTAGAAACAAGCTGTAATGTTAGAAACCAGCTGTAATGTTAGAAACAAGCTGTAATGTTAGAAACAAGCTGTAATGTTAGAAACAAGCTGTAATGGTAGAAACCAGCTGTAATGGTAGAAACAAGCTGTAATGTTAGAAACAAGCTGGAATGTTAGAAACAAGCTGGAATGGTAGAAACAAGCTGTAATGGTAGAAACAAGCTGGAATGGTAGAAACAAGCTGTAATGTTAGAAACAAGCTGGAATGTTAGAAACAAGCTGGAATGTTAGAAACAAGCTGTAATGTTAGAAACAAGCTGTAATGGTAGAAACAAGCTGTAATGTTAGAAACAAGCTGGAATGTTAGAAACAAGCTGGAATGGTAGAAACAAGCTGTAATGGTAGAAACAAGCTGGAATGGTAGAAACAAGCTGTAATGTTAGAAACAAGCTGTAATGGTAGAAACAAGCTGTCATGTTAGAAACAAGCTGTAATGTTACCCTACAGGACAGATGTTCAGCATCACTAAAAGTTGTGTTGCTGCTGACAGACTCAGATTATTATTCTAAGTGTGTGACAACATTATGGGATGGATCCCTACAGAGATAGACCTTTTAGTTAAAGAGGAAGATCCTTTTAGTTTAACATGAAACAGAAATCACCATCACCAAACCCACCAGACTCCATGTAAATAATCACTACTTTTAGCGTGTATAGAGCAGCATATCTCCACCAGACTCCATGTAAATAATCACTACTTTTAGCGTGTATAGAGCAGCATATCTCCACATGTAAATGAGTATTGTGCAGTATATGATGGGGATTTTGGGGCTATTTCATGTTAAACATAAAGGATCTTAGTCTTTAACATCAGACACAAACACATGGGAAATAGAGTCCAGGTTCATAAACTAAACCAAGTTATATTTAAATGAGCAGATGCTTGTGTAGCTATCAGCTCCATCGCTGCAGTTTCTTCTCTGTTATCAGGTCAGTGGTCCTCCACTGGGGGTCAGCTGTGTGACTACCGCTTCATAGGAGAGAAGAAGACCTGGAAAGAAGCCCAGAAGTACTGCAGAGAGAACCACACTGACCTGGCCACAGTGTCCAACAAGGAAGACATGAAGAGACTCCAGGACCATGCACAGTACCAAGCCGGAGCCTGGATCGGGCTGCAGAGAGACTGGCGCTGGTCTCTGCCCGGGGTGGAGTTCAAAGATAGTAAATGGTTTGAAACACAGCCGGATAATTACAACAATAAGGAGAACTGTGTGGTGATGGATTATGGCGGATGGTTTGACGAATCTTGTGATGAATCCTATAAATTTATCTGCTATGACGGTGAGAATATGTGGCGCATGGAGTCTGTTCTCTCTTGAATAATTGATATTTTCTGAATTGATATCACATTATTGTTTTGAAATAAAGATAATGTAGAACTTTATGAGACTAAATAAGAACCAAAACTTTTGTCTGTGTGTTTCACAGAAGACAAGACATCCGGCAACACATTTTATGTCTTTTATTATTTGATGACCTGGCCTAATGCTCAGAGCTACTGCAGAACAAATCACAGAGACCTGATCAGTGGAGTCCAGCAGCTGGAGAACTTCAGGACAGATAAAGGACCTTTCTGGATCGGCCTGTTCAGGGACCCTACCTGGAGCTGGTCTGATGGGAGCAACTTCTCTTTCACACACTGGGAACAACACCGTGAGAAGACATGTGCTATGACTACGTCAGGTGGAAACTGGAGCTCTGATCACTGTAATGAACCCAAAACCTTCTTCTGCTACGACGGTGAGTCCAGCAGCAGGTCTCTGACGCTGGTCTTCATCTACATCTGCTCCATTTACTCTATTAACCAGTTCAATTTCATCTGTTCCAAGAACTCACCACCACAATGTAACTAAGTACTTTTACTCAAGTACTCACATAGTAATGTTGGGGGGAAGGAGTACTTATACCTCAAAGGTCAGACTATGGGGAAAGGTCCTAATATTTAAGAAAAAAATTAATAATTCAGAAAAAAGTTGTAATATTTCTGTCTGTGTGTCTGTGTGTGTGTGTGTGTGTGTGTGTGTGTGTGTGTGTGTGTGTGTGTATGTGTGTGTGTGGGTGTGTGTGTGTGTGTGTGTGTGTGTGTGTGTGTGTGTATGTGTGTGTGTGTCTGTGTGTGTGTGTGTGTGTGTGTGTGTGTGTGTGTGTGTGTGTGTGTGTGTGTGTGTGTGTGTGTAGCTGGGACTCCTGAGCGTCTGTTTCCTCCGTGGCTCATCGGCATCATCGCCGTCTCCGGGTTCCTCTTCCTCGTCTTCATCGTCTTCATCGTCTTCATGGTGAAGAAAGCGAGGTCAGAGATAATCAACGAGAGAGATGTCTCACTCTGGAGACAAAACTAGAGAGATGTCTCACTCTGGAGACAAAACTAGAGAGATGTCTCACTCTGGAGACAAAACTAGAGAGATGTCTCACTCTGGAGACAAAACTAAAGAGATGTCTCACTCTAGGGACAAAACTAGAGAGATGTCTCACTCTGGAGACAAAACTAGAGAGATGTCTCACTCTAGGGACAAAACTAGAGAGACGTCTCACTCTGGAGACAACACTAGAGAGATGTCTCACTCTGGAGATAAAACTAGAGAGATGTCTCACTCTGGAGACAACACTAGAGAGATGTCTCACTCTGGAGACAACACTAGAGAGATGTCTCACTCTAGGGACAAAACTAGAGAGATGTCTCACTCTGGAGATAAAACTAGAGAGATGTCTCACTCTGGAGACAAAACTAAAGAGATGTCTCACTCTAGGGACAAAACTAGAGAGATGTCTCACTCTGGAGACAAAACTAGAGAGATGTCTCACTCTGGAGACAAAACTAGAGAGATGTCTCACTCTAGGGACAACACTAGAGAGACGTCTCACTCTGGAGGCAAAACTAGAGAGATGTCTCACTCTGGAGACAACACTAGAGAGATGTCTCACTCTGGAGATAAAACTAGAGAGATGTCTCACTCTAGGGACAAAACTAGAGAGATGTCTCACTCTGGAGATAAAACTAGTGAGATGTCTCACTCTGGAGATAAAACTAGAGAGATGTCTCACTCTGGAGACAAAACTAGAGAGATGTCTCACTCTAGGGACAAAACTAGAGAGATGTCTCACTCTGGAGATAAAACTAGTGAGATGTCTCACTCTGGAAACATCTTTCTAGTTTTTTTAGGAAGAACATTTCTTCATTTATGAAACATTATTCATAATACATGGTGTCCTTAAAGGTTGTATATAATAATAATAATAATAATAATAATATAATAATAATATATTAATAATAATAATAATATAATAATAATATAATAATATAATATATATAAATAATAATATGATGATGGTGATGACATCATCAGGAGGAAGAGCGCCGTGGAAACGCCGGGACAAGGAGAAGAAGAAGAGGAAGACCACACGTACGAGGTCCCGGACACGGTCAGGTACACACACACACACACACATACACACACACACACACACACACACACACACATAGAGACACACACACACGGTCAGGTACACACACACACACACACACACACACACACACACACACACACACACACATAGAGACACACACACACGGTCAGGTACACACACACACACACACACACACACACACACACACATAAACACACACACACACACACACACCCACACACATAAACACACACACACACACACACACACACACATAGAGACACACACACACACTCAGAGACACACACACACACGGTCAGGTACACACACACTCAGAGACACACACACACACACACACACACACACACACATAAACACACACACACACACACACCCACACACATAAACACACACACACACACACACACACACACACACATAGAGACACATACACACACACACTCAGAGACACACACACACACACTCAGAGACACACACACACACGGTCAGGTACACACACACTCAGAGACACACACACACGTACTGGTTTTTATGTTTATTGGGGACCAATGTTTTTGCCATCACTTGTGGGGACCACCCTTTCTAAAGGTGCTAGAGGTATGAAATCAGGTATACTCACCATAGCCTTGTTAGCTTATACACGACTTCAAACATCTGAATTGATGAAGAAATGACTTCACCATCATATTTGGGGACGAGTAAAAAAACAAATTAACATTGTTGGTGGGGACCTTATTTGCATATTATTTACATAATTCACACAAATGCTATCGGGATTAGTGGGGACTTTGCAACAAATAAATTAAATTAAGGTTTAATCTACAAATTGCATCAATTAGAATGAAAAGATGCATACACAGTACATTAATAACAAATGATTTAATTCAGATTATCTTACTTGTTTATAAATAACTTAGATATGGAGCACAAAGCTTGAAAAGATGAGTGATTCCAACCATCACTTTTGCATATTATACATCTTCACGTCATAGCAAAACATGATTGATTGATATTACTAACGTTTATAGGAATATTTAAGAGAATCAAGTAAATATGAATTGATCTCTCCCTCCTAACTGGTCAAGGCAAATGGCTGTAACCATGGAGACGGGTCTGTTAAAAGAAATGTTTAACACATAAATATTGCATCTTGCTGTTGCTCATGGATAAAATGATTGAACTTTGTAAATCATAAATTCTTGTTATGTGATCTAGACATACTCTGTACAAAAGCATAACTTATTATGATTTACACTATAAACAAATAAATCAAATAAAGCAATAAAAAGCTAGCTACTCATGTACAAAAGATTTAAAGAGCAATTATCTGGATATCTTCCAAACCAAAACATACCCACAGTAAGACAAACCTTTTTAAACCAGTTACTTTCCCCTGTTAAAACTATTATTTCTTTAATTCCCAAACACAGTTACAATTTTTGTCATATTTCTATTAGCATGCAAACATGTACCAGACTTCTGACAAATCAACGATGGACCTGTTGTTCAGACACAATCTTTAAGATTAGATGCATGCAAACATGTAATAGACTTCTGATTAATCAATCAAATTCAAAGTAAAGTATTTCTTACTGGCCAGCCAAGCCCTGTCTTAAAATCACACAACTCGAACACAACAGGCTTAGTGGGGACATTTTACACACAATGTAACAGTGTCTAAAGGGGACCATTTTGGTCCAAAATATATACACGCACGCACACACACACACACACACACACACACACACACACACACACACACACACACACACACACACACACACACACACACACACACACAGAGACACACACACGCATGCACACACACACTCTCTCTCACTCTCTCACACATACAGTCAGGTACGAGTACATCTTTACTCGTAGGTGTAGTTCTACCGCTCATCTTCTTCTTCTTCTTCTCTCTGATAATAACGGTTGTTTTGATCCCTCAGGACCATAGAAGAAGAGAACGTCTACGTCAATCTGGGGAGGAACCGCCCTGAAAACAAAGTCACCTCCATGTGACCCCTCTGCTCTCATCCTATTGGCTGTCTCACCGCCGTCACACACACACACACACACACACACACACACACACAAACACGGACAGACAGACACACATACACACACTGAGACACACGATGAAAAAAAATCATAATGTTTTGGGAATAAAGTCGTAACATTTAGGAAGAAAGTTGTAATATTTTGGGAATAAAGTCGTAATATTTTGGGAATAAAGTCGTAATATTTTGGGAATAAAGTCGTAATATTTTGAAAATAAAGCCGTAATATTTTGGGATTAAAGTCGTAATATTTTGGGAATAAAGTCGTAATATTTTGAAAATAAAGCCGTAATATTTTGGGAATAAAGTCGTAATATTTTGGGAATAAAGTCGTAATATATATCTTTTACTTTAATAATTTATCCATTTACTCACTTTGTTTGCAGTGGTGTTGACATACTGTGTGTCCTCTGGGATTATTGAACGGCATTCTGGGAAATGTAGGAATTTATATATTTCAAGTAAAAAAAGTCGTAATATTTTGGGAATAACGTAATATTTTGGGAAGAAAGTCGTAATATTTTGGGAATAACTTCGTAATATTTTGGGAATAAAGTCGTAATATTTTGGGAATAACGTCGTAGTATTTTGGGAATAAAGTCGTAATAATTGGGATTAAAGTCGTAATATTTTGAAAAAAAAATCATGATATTTTGGAATAAAGTCGTAATATTTTGGGAAAAAAGTCGTAATATATATCTTTTACTTCAATAATTTATCCATTTACTCACTTTGTTTGCAGTGTTGTTGACATACTGTGTGTCCTCTGGGATTATTAAACGGCATTCTGGGAAATGTAGGAATTTATAAATTTCAAGTAATAAAGTCATAATATTTTGGGAATAAAGTCTTAATATTTTGGGAATAAAGTCATAATATTTTGGGAATAAAGTCCTAATATTTTGGGAAGAAATTCGTAATATTTTGGGAATAAAGTCGTAATGCTTTGAAAATAACGTAATATTTTGGGAATAAAGTCGTAATATTTTGGGAATAAAGTCATAATATTTTAGGAATAAAGTCAATATTTTGGGAAAAAAAGTCGTAATAATTTGGGAATAAAGTCGTAATATTTTGGGAATAAAGTCGTAATATATATTTTTTACTTTAATAATTCATCCATTTACTCACTTTGTTTGCAGTGGTGTGACATACTGTGTGTCCTCTGGGATTATTGAACGGCATTCTGGGAAATGTAGGAATTTATATATTTCAAGTAAAAAAGTCGTAATATTTTGGGGAAAAAGTCGTAATATTTAGGAATAAAGTCGTAATATTTTGGGAATAAAGTCGTAATATTTTGGGAATAAAGTCGTAATATTTTGGGAATAACGTCGTAATATTTTGGGAATAAAGACGTAATATTTTGGGAAGAAAGTTGTAATATTTTGGGAATAAAGTCGTAATATTTTGGGAATAAAGTTGTAATATTTTGGGGATAAAGTCGTAACATTTTGGGAATAAAGTCGTAATATTTTGGGAATAAAGTCGTAATATATATCTTTTATTTTAATAATTTATCACTTTGTTTGCAGTGGTGTTGACATACTGTGTGTCCTCTGGAATTGTTGAACGGCATTCTGGGAAATGTAGGAAACAGAGCTCGGGGGGGAGGTGTGACTGCAGATATTAAACTGAATGATTATGATTGGTTGGTTTCTTCCTCTCAAAGTGTCCCGTGTTGGTGAATATCTGATGTTATATTATGAAGTTATTATTAATTATATTATGTTTCTACAGTTTAATGTAACCAAAGAAATAAACTGTTAAACCACAGAGTACTGGGTCTGTGTACTGGGTCTCTGTGTACTGGGTCTCTGTGTACTGGGTCTCTGTGTGTACTGGATCTGTGTGTACTGGGTCTAAGTGTACTGTGTCTGGGTACTGGGTCTGTGTTTACATTTTAACCCAAAATCCTGTTATAACATAATAAAAGTAGGGTAAAGCTGCTTTATATCTGATCTCCCTGTTTTTTATTATAGGGGGGTGTATACTTATGCCCCCTGTACTTTAACATAGGTTTGTGTATACTTATGCCCCTGTATTTTAACATAGGGGGGTGTATACTTATGCCCCTGTATTTTAACATGGGGGGGTATACTAATGCCCCCTGTACTTTAACATAGGTTTGTGTATACTTATGCCCCCTGTATTTTAACATGGGGGGGTATACTAATGCCCCTGTATTTTAACTTAGGGGGGTGTATACTTATGCCCCCTGTATTTTAACATGGGGGGGGTATACTAATGCCCCTGTATTTTAACATAGGGGGGTGTATACTTATGCCCCCCGTACTTTAACATAGGTTTGTGTATACTTATTCCCCTTGTATTTTAACATAGGGGGGTGTATACTTATGCCCCTGTATTTTAACATAGGGGGGGTATACTAATGCCCCTGTATTTTAACATAGGGGGGTGTATACTTATGCCCCCCGTACTTTAACATAGGTTTGTGTATACTTATTCCCCTTGTATTTCAACATAGGGGGGTGTATACTTATGCCCCCTGTATTTTAACATGGGGGGGGTATACTAATGCCGCTGTATTTTAACATGGGGGGGTATACTAATGCCCCTGTATTTTAACATAGGGGGGTGTATACTTATGCCCCCCGTACTTTAACATAGGTTTGTGTATACTTATTCCCCTTGTATTTTAACATAGGGGGGTGTATACTTATGCCCCTGTATTTCAACATAGGGGGGGTATACTAATGCCCCTGTATTTTAACATAGGGGGGTGTATACTTATGCCCCCCGTACTTTAACATAGGTTTGTGTATACTTATTCCCCTTGTATTTCAACATAGGGGGGTGTATACTTAAGCCCCCTGTATTTTAATATAGGGTATGTATATTATGCCCCCTGTATTTTAACATAGGGTATGTATACTTATTCCCCCTGTATTTTAACATGGGGGGTGTATACTTATGCCCCTGTATTTTAACATAGGGGGGTGTATACTTATGCCCCTGTATTTTAACATAGGGGGGTGTATACTTATGCCCCTGTATTTTAACATAGGGGGTGTATACTTATGCCCCTGTATTTCAACATAGGGGGGTGTATACTTTTTGCCCCTGTATTTTAACATAGGGGGGTGTACACTTATACCCCTCTATTTTAACATAGGGGGGTGTATACTTTTTCCCTGTACTTTAACATACAGAGTGTATACTTATGCCCCCTGTATTTTAACATAGGGGGGTGTATACTTATGCCCCCTGTATTTTAACATAGGGTATGTATACGTATGCCCCTGTATTTTAACATGGGGGGTGTATACTTATGCCCCCTTTATTTTAACATAGGGGGGTGTATACTTATGCCCCCTGTATTTCAACATAGGGGGGTGTATACTTATGCCCCTGTATTTTAACATAGGGGATGTATACTTATGCCCCCTGTATTTTAACATAGGGTATGTATACGTATGCCCCTGTATTTTAACATGGGGGGTGTATACTTATGCCTCTGTATTTTAACATAGGGGGTGTATACTTATGCCCCTGTATTTTAACATAGGGGGGTGTATACTTTTGCCCCCTGTATTTTAACATAGGGGGGTGTATACTTATGCCCCCTGTATTTTCACATAGGGGGGTCTATACATATACCCCCTGTATTTTAACATAGGGGGTGTATACTTATGCCCCCTGTATTTTAACATAGGGGGGTGTATACTTATGCCCCCTGTATTTTAACATAGGGGGGTGTATACTTATGCCCCCTGTATTTTAACATAGGGGGGTGTATACTTATGCCCCCTGTATTTTAACATAGGGGGGTGTTTACTTATGCCCCCTGTATTTTAACATAGGGGGGTGTATACTTATGCCCCCTGTATTTTAACATGGGGGGTCTATACATATACCCCCTGTATTTTAACATAGGGGGGTGTATACTTGTGCCCCCTGTATTTTAACATAGGGGGGTGTTTACTTATGCCCCCTGTATTTTAACATAGGGGGGTGTATACTTATGCCCCTGTATTTTAACATAGGGGGGTGTTTACTTATGCCCCTGTATTTTAACATAGGGGGTGTATACTTATGCCCCCTGTATTTTAACATAGGGGGGTGTATACTTATGCCCCCGGTATTTTAACATAGGGGGGTGTATACTTATGCCCCCTGTATTTTAACATAGGGGGGTGTATACTTATGCCCCCTGTATTTTAACATAGGGGGGTGTATACTTATGTCCCCTGTATTTTAACATAGGGGGTGTATACTTATGCCCCTGTATTTTAACATAGGGGGGTGTATACTTATGTCCCCTGTATTTCAACATAGGGGGGTGTATACTTATGTCCCCTGTATTTTAACATAGGGGGGTGTATACTTATGTCCCTGTATTTTAACATAGGGGGGTGTATACTTATGTCCCCTGTATTTTAACATAGGGGGGTGTATACTTATGCCCCTGTATTTTAACATAGGGGGGTTTATACTTATGTCCCCTGTATTTTAACATAGGGGGGTGTATACTTATGTCCCCTGTATTTTAACATAGGGGGGTGTATACTTATGCCCCTGTATTTTAACATAGGGGGGTGTATACTTATGCCCCTGTATTTTAACATAGGGGGGTGTATACTTATGCCCCCTGTATTTTAACATAGGGGGGTGTATACTTATGCCCCTGTATTTTAACATAGGGGGGTGTATACTTATGCCCCTGTATTTTAACATAGGGGGGTGTATACTTATGTCCCCTGTATTTTAACATAGGGGGGTGTATACTTATGCCCCTGTATTTTAACATAGGGGGTGTATACTTATGCCCCCTGTATTTTAACATAGGGGGTTGTATACTTATGCCCCTGTATTTTAACATAGGGGGGTGTATACTTATGCCCCTGTATTTTAACATAGGGGGGTGTATACTTATGCCCCTGTATTTTAACATAGGGGGTGTATACTTATGCCCCCTGTATTTTAACATAGGGGGGTGTATACTTATGCCCCTGTATTTTAACATAGGGGGTGTATACTTATGCCCCCTGTATTTTAACATAGGGGGTTGTATACTTATGCCCCTGTATTTTAACATAGGGGGTTGTATACTTATGCCCCTGTATTTTAACATAGGGGGGTGTATACTTATGCCCCTGTATTTTAACATAGGGGGTGTATACTTATGCCCCCTGTATTTTAACATAGGGGGGTGTATACTTATGCCCCTGTATTTTAACATAGGGGGTGTATTTAGCATATTTTAAGGAAGAACATTTATTATTATTATTTATTCATGAAACATTATTCATTCATTAAGTAAATTTGTCCTTCAACGTGGATTTTTCCTTTTTTTTTTAATTAAGGCGTTAAGATCTATTTATCTTATGTTGAAAGAATAAGATGATTTTTATCGTCAACTTTTGGGGGGGGGTAAATTTATGTAATTATAATAATATACAATAATATATAATAATTATATATATTATAATACTATATAATATTAATAAAATGTAATAAATAAGTAATATATTATAATAATATATATTATAGTAATAATAACAATAACATGTAAGAGACTGAATAATGATTGATGGTGATGACATCATCAGGAGGGAGACGCCGGGACAAGAAGAAGAAGAAAAAGAAGAAGAAGAAGACGTCGACACGTACGAGGTCCTGGACATGGTCAGGTACACACACACACACACACACACACACACAGAGACACACACACATACAGAGACACACACACACACACACACACACACACACACACAGAGAGACACACACACACGCACAGACACACACACACACAGAGACACACACACACACGCACAGACACACACACACACACAGAGACACACACACACACACACGCACATACACACACACACACATACACACACACACACACACACACGCACACATGCTCACTCGCATGCAGGCACACACACACACACACACACACACACAGAGACACACACACACACAGAGACACACACACACAGACACACACACACACACACAGAGACACACACACACACACACGCGCATACACACACACATACACACACACACACACACACACGCACACATGCTCACTCGCATGCAGGCACACACACACACACACACACACACACACACACTGAAAAAAAGAACAGGTTGAATTAACTTAATTCAATAGTGGACATTGGTTGCACACAAATGTTTTGCTTTGGCAGCAGATTAAACAATTGTGTTAAATTAACACAAGTTATTCATGTTCTATAAACCTTTGTATTTTGTGTTGATACAGTGTGATAAAAACATGTTTTGATAAAGTGATTTGTGCTCTTGGAACATTTTAATCCTTCACAATTTTATCACTTTATTTCAACACTATTCGATAACTTTAACTCCAATACTATTTAATGACTTAAATACTACACGTTTATTACATATTAGTATATTCTAGTGTCAATTACACCATTTTATTGGCATTAAACATTGTTTATATTGTTCTATGAAGATGGTTGCCTGTAACCTTTCTAAATAAAATGTCCAATTTCACTGCAGTGACAGTAGGTAAAGAATTGAAGTGACATTACTGTTTTACTGTAAAACAAATCAACAGTGAACAAGTTATGTCAGTTTTTCAGTGTTTTACCAACTCTCACAGAATGGAAAATAGACCTTTTCTTTTGAAAAAGGTTACAGGCAACCATCTTCCAAGAGAACAATACAAACATGTTCAAGGTCTCTATTGTCAAGAGTAAATTAAATAACAAATGTAACTGTAAACACTTCGATATAACTATAGAACTGATTTAAAATGCAAAAATGTTAGTTAACATTAACCAGCAATCATTCATTTTATTGTCTAATACCTTTCTATTAACTCTCTTAATCATTAAAATTATCAATTTTTACCAGTTGCATTTCAAAACCTTTATTCAAGAGCCAAACATTCTAACACTCACAAAGAATCTGGTGTTATACTTATACAAGTAACAGGTAAATATTTCAAAATGGTTACGCTGCCTTCAGTTCGGCCATGAGTTCACCTTGTACATAAGATTAAGGACTGTGTCAATATCAAATGCAATACTGTTGAATGAATTGGAACAGTGGTTGAAATTGAAATAATCAAAGGTTAAAGTTTTCTTAATTACACAGTACACTAAAACATCTAAACACATCTCCGGTCCCAAAGGTAACATACACACACACACAAAGAAAAATGATCCCTACGAGACCCATGTCTGAGTTGTTTTCTTAGAAGAATTCTTTACTCCAACTGAATTAAACTAAACATCCTGTTTCACATGGCCCTGATGGCACAGTTCTCCATCTCTTCACCTGTAAGAGAACTTATAGAGGGGAAAAGAACGGGCCCCGTCAACATGGCAGTTAAGGAACGAACACTTGGCCTCATGTGCACAACAACAGAGAGCTCTCCTTACTGGAACAGTTTTGTCTTTAAGCTTTGGGCTTTCCTTGAGAGTTGAGTCACATCCAACTCCATTACCACCTTTTGAATCACTTCGAAAGTGTAGCGTAGCTGTGATGGATACCTCATGTTCAAAGAGTAACAAAGTCCAAATAGCAAGGCTGTTGCAAGAGCCACATTATCCAGATCTTGAAGAACCACCACACCCTCGATGATGATGCCAACATCAGAAAAGTCCTTGCCTGGCGTCTCTCTGGTGACATAGATTCCCACAGTTGTTTTCTTGATGGCACTCAGTGCAGTTGCCTCAGTCATGTCCTGGTTGAAGATAAAACATTTCTTGAAGCTTTAAAAAATAAACTGGTCGCTTTTGAATGCAGCAATTGTAATGCTATAGTTTATTTAAATACATGTTAGCAGCATAGCAGATTACTACAGCCAAACAATGCCCTGCCATGCTGCCATTCATGGTCAAGTAATGGAGAAAAAAAAAAGGTACCCAGATCAAATGAAGAGGAGCCTTCAATCTTTACAAACTGATGTAAAGATTGAATTCTCATCCTCATTTTTTCCTGGAAGTTGTTTTTATGTTCCCGGACGATATCTATCATGAACCTTGTTTTAATCTCATTGCTGGAATCACTTTGCCAAGGTGATAAAGAGAGAAAATGACCTAAACAGTCCAAGTAAGAACACAACATTAACCAAATCAGTTTTGGAATAGCCACAATCTACTCTAATCCACAAAACACTCACCACGTACTCCTGCACCAAGACATCAGGATTCTCATTCAGATAGATGCAGAGTCCTTTAATGAGGGACTCTCTTCTGACATCAATGTCATCCTTAAGAAATATAACAAAGAAAATAGAGATTATTGAACTCAAATTTTCAGTAGCACAGACGAGAGAGATAAAAAAATATCCTCACAATCGGACAGTGAATGCATGATAAACATGACTAGGTCTTTTCATCAGTACTCGCGGGTAAAGGGAGTTGAGTTCTGCAAATACATATTTTACTGACCTTATGCAATGCATATCCATTTTATAGTTAAACAATTTAAAGTTAAAGGTTCTTACTGTCATCATGGCAGCTATGTCTTTCAGCTTTTTGCCATGCTCCCCCGCTCGCTTTGCAAACACTCTCAGGAATCTTTCAGAGAGAAGGTCAAGCTGCGACAGAAACCTTGATTGTAGAGGCAGGGTTGTGATGCGCTTAAACTCTGCGTTTATCTGAAACATGAAAATATTGTTTGATAACGGCACCGCCCACAGATTTTAGAAAACATTTCTAACATCAAATCTACACCTGCCCGCCATATCATGGCGTGCACTGTGCATGGTTAATCATCTGGGCTCTGCTATGGAATATTTGAAACATCCTAATGAAGTCGAGCCTTACTTTTACACATGAACACATTGTCTATACAACTAGTCAGGGCATCATTTTTTAAATTACCTCCATTGCATCAAAAAGAGCTGGCCATCTCTCTTGTACATTGCTGATCATGGGAGCTTCACAAATGACTTCTTGTCTTCTTAATGCAAATGTTCTGTCCATTTTAGCCCTTATTGTCTCTCTGTTGTTGCGCTTCTTGACATCTGAAAGGAGTTCGACCCTCATCTTCTCCAGGGACTGGGCACATTCTCCTAGTGGAAAAGAGGGGCAGTATTCCACCTCACCCCTCTTTGGTTTCTTAACATCAAAAGCAGGGGAACGTTTCTCAGCTGGTTTATATTTCAAAGAATTCACACATACTTCAGGACATCCTACTTTCCGGAGATGTGTGCGGTAGTTTGACAACTTGTATTTGAGGCTCATCTTCCATCCTTCGTAGCCAGAGGGTGAGCCTTTTTCTTTTAAACATGGATGCTTCAGGATGAGTGCCTCTGCAACTTCGTCAAACTTACTGCTTGTGAGATAGACTGTGTACTTAACTATCTCCTGAATCAACCCCTCTAATATGTCGGACTTCAGCTTTGGATCAGGGATCAGCAGCATCCCGTTTTCTTTGAAAGCTACATCGGCCTTCTGAAGCTTAATTTCCGCATCGTATGTGAAACGGGGAACAAAGAACAAATCTGGCCACGAAGCCCGTGATGACGTAGACTCTGGAGATGAAAGAATCACGGTGCTAGTCCCATGCACATTAGTACGTGACAGCAGAAGACAATGTTGTTGTTGTTTTTTTACACTGTCTTCCCCAACACAGTCCTACTATTCCTTTCATCACAGTCATGAGTGCATGATGTTGCCAATCCCATCACCATGTTAAACACGGAGTAAAACAAACATATCCCCATATCATTCAGAGGCTGAGGAAAGCACAGGATGCCAGAGGAGTGATGAAGTGGGCTACAGGCTCAAAACAGAGAGAAGACAAAAGATGAGGTGTATAATATATATAAATTAATAGCTTTTGCTGGAATTGTGTTTCCATGAGAACCCTGGGCCTCCTTTTAAAGACTGTATGCAACTGTAGGCACAATGATTTTTACATTACCTTACCAGAACAGACAGATTGATCTCTTCAAGGTCACCATCCGCACACCCCCAACTACATAGGCAGCCAGTGGATACTCATCAACCAGTTCGGAGATTTCGACAAGAGCAAGTTCTCGTGCTGGAGATGGAGTCAGCTGAAAGGCTCCATAATGCTCACAATACCATCCACACAGTAGTTTCAACACAAAAAATATTCTCTGCTGCAAAATGCATATTTGATGGATTTCCCCAAATTCAGGCAAGCCACCCTCAGAACCATATGCCACAATCATACCTGGTCTGTAATTTATTCCCTTGCTCCAAATGTTTTTTGCTAGGTTTATTTCAGATACATCAGGATCTCACTGTTTAAAAGCTTGAGCTAGCGCTTCCTTCAAAACATCTAATGGGACAGTGGATACATCTGATACTTCCAGCACTGGTTTATCAATATTTGGAGATGACAAGTGATAACCAATCATAATCTGATGTTTCACAGCCAGAGACAGAGGCACATTTTTAAAGCAACTGGTGTGTTTTATAACTTTTTTAAAGAAACTGTGCTTTGCCTCAAACCTGATGGTCCAAAGTCCCACGAGAGGCCCCAAAAGCTGTATCAGTTGTGGGTAATGTTCTGTGTAATGGTGTTTGGGCAGCAATTTTGTGTTAGGAAACACCTCTTGATACCTTTGTCGATGATCTGAAATTTTGCTCTCAAGGTAAGCAATAGACTCTTCACTGTGAACTGAGGCAACCACTAGCTCAACAATCTTTTTTAGATCCAACAAGACCTGCCATACTGGCTCATGTTCAGGAATCTTGGGGCCAATTAGAAATGGGAGCAATCTTAACAAGTTCCAATTTTCATGGGCATTGCCCCCTATGGTTTTCCTGCTTGAAAGATTTTGTGGCAAAGGCTTATTGGTTTTGTCTGTCCACTTGTATGGGAAATACAGAATGGAACGGTTTATATTATCCAAGGTGATATACTTTTTTGATATTAGTAATGTGAGGCACTGTGCTATTTCAACAGGCACAATGCCTTCAAAAAGATCATGCGCAATGTCAGGAGGGTAGCCACTGACAACATGAAAATGAGACAGTGGTCCAGTAAAAGGACAGGCTCTTTTTACTCCAAAACAGCTTCTGCCACTATCTAGTGCTGCTCTGACATGGGTTTCATGGGTTTCTTTTGTTCTGAGGCTGAAAGTTCCTGACCTAACCCCATGCAACTGAATATCTGAAGCTGGTGCTGTACAAAAACGACAAAAGTAGGGCCCTGTAAAGTTCTCCACAAAACCTGCTATTCCATGTGCTCCTAAATTGTCAGCAGCAATAGTCTGCACTGTACCCTTCAGTGATTTGTTCAGTTGTGGGACAAAAATGCCATCAATTTCCAAAGTCCTCAGGTCGCGTATTAGGGGCTCTAAAACCTTGTCATAACCAAATGACTTTACATTGTCTGTTTTACACAAAATGGCCAAGAAAATTGAGGACAAACTAGAATGAGACCCTGGGGGAAGGTTACTCAGTACCCAATACACAGCACAAAGTTTATGGGTTTTGCGGGAGGTGCCCAAAGGGTTACAGACCTCGAAGTCATCAGCATACAAAGTTATGGATAAACTTAGTTCTTCCCCTGACAACAAAATATTTTCCTTAAAATGCAGACCATCCTTATAAGACCTATACAAAATTTCTTTTCCAGTCTCTGTCTCCCTTTGTGTTTTGTGATTCCTAACTATCTTGTCCACAATATCTTTCCTACTCAGCAGCACTTGCAGGGATTGTAGGATGGGGACATACTGGAATGTTTTGTTCTCTTTTGCATCCAAAATATATTCAAGTGGTTCAACAACTTTAAATTTTGCCTTGTAATATTGCTTACGTTGATGAGCAGAACTCAAAGGGCCATCCTTCTCAATGGCCTTATTTAAAGGATTTGCTGTGCACAGAGAGGAGATTATTTCATCTACGACAGCTCTGTCAACTTGGAGCTTGTGCTTCTGAAAAATGTCTACTAGAACACCTTCAGCATGAGATTTTGATAGACAGCCAGTTAAATGTTGAAGTTCTACCAAAAAATCATTGATTGCTCTGCTTGGTACATGGGAAAAATGTTCTAATTTTAACAAAGCTGCTGCCAAACTGTGCTCTATTACATCTGGGAGGTAATTTAGAGCACCAGTACTGCTACCGGGTTGAGCATCCTCACCAATGTCATCATCAGATGTATTTGAAGCAGATTCTGGGGAAGCGAGGGTGGCTGATAATACAATTCCTGGTTTAAAATCTTTTAGTAAAAAAGACCTGTGTTTTCTGCTCTTGTGGGATTTAAAAGATCCTAAGACGTTTGTTTGAAATTTGCAATCCAAGAACATACACGTTACAACCTCATTTTTCTTCAAATGTGAATTTACGTGAGTCCAGTAATCCCTCTCAGACACAAGATCCTTACAAGGACACAAATGGCAACTAAATGTACATTTCTCTGACTGATAACAACTAGTTTTAATAACATGACATCTATTCAAATGAATTAACAGTGCATTCCACGTTCTAAAAGTGCATGGGCAGCTTGCATGCACACATGGAATACGATTGTTATTCCCATAATGTCTATGTCTGACTCGATAGTGCTTAAGAATATGGGACCTACTTGTAAAAACTGAAGGACAGGTCTTGCATTGCCACATTCACTCTGTGTCACTGGAACACTTCTAGCACCATTCACTGTGAAAGAGGAAACAAAGGATTAGAAAGGTTGGGTTGGAGATCCTGGAAAAAAATGGTTTTGAGCAGGCCACATTTTAATTTTAAAATATATATAATTACAGTAACTATAAGAGAAAATATAATGTCCTGGTCTTACCACAAAAACTTGAGCCCACGATCCATCAGCTGACTCCAGGTGATATGCGGAGATAATATTGAGTTTATCTGTCACTCTGCAGCAAAACAGGAAAAAGCATTACAAAACTGTATTTCAATAAACATACACTCACTGGCAACTTATTTTTAGGTACACTGCATAAACCATTGTAAAATATGAAATAATGAATGTGATTTTTGCCTTCTCCAATGAGAACAGAGACTAACCATGTTCCATGTTCAAACACTGGACTGACTGTGCAAACTGTGTGTTTCACAAAGAGAAAGTTTCCATTATGTAGGCTACGTTAATTAGTGGCAGGCCATCACTGCGTCAGTTTGTTTTTTGAATTTCCTAACGGTAACTAACGGTAACTAATGGTAACTAACGGTAACTAACGGTAACTAATGGTAACTAACGGTAACTAACGGTAACTAATGGTAACTAACGGTAACTAACGGTAACTAATGGTAACTAGTCAGTCGGCAAACCAATACTAACAGAAACAGACTAATGAACAAAGTGAAGTTAAATGGAAGATGAACGGCTCCCGCTCAAAC
>CM057245.1:32142094-32152094 GCA_029931835.1 Etheostoma nigrum
CTTCACACCTTCGTAAAAATGGTGTTTTCGTATCAAACAGTAAACACAAGCCATCATCTACTAAGAACACAATGTGCCAACTACACACTGATGGTATGAATACAAAACACATCTGGCTTTCTCTTTCTCTGTGTACAGATGTCAATTTGAGGTCATACTTTTGTCATAGTGTCATGTAAACATACAAGGATCCAAACTTCAAGTATTGGTGTTTATTCACACTCATCAAAACCAAGACAAAGTCAGAACACAAAATAGTAATTTCACAAAAAAACAAAAACAATCAGCCTACATCATGTCGTCTTTCTGGGTCCGGCCAGAACATTTCGTCCACATCGCATGCGATATCCTCCAGTCCAAGGCACCGGGGAAAATATCTCCTTGAATGCCGTATCCAGGCCTGACATGATGCCTGGTCAATATCTCCACATGCCTCCTCCATTGCCTGTAGAAGGGCTACCTGTTGATGAGGATGACGGTCGTACACTTTCCAGCGCCAGGCAGAGAAGAACTCCTCGATGGGATTTAAGAATGGAGAGTATGGAGGGAGGTTGAGTGCCGTGAAGAATGGGTGGTCTGTAAACCAGTTGCGGACCAAAGCAGCCCTATGGAAACTAACATTGTCCCATATGATAACATATCGGGTATGCTCTGGTCTCTGAACAGTGAGCATGTCATGTAAGGTGTCCAGGAATGCAATAATGTGTGCAGTGTTGTATGGGCCTATGGTTGCATGATGGTGAACAACACCGTTTTGGCTTATAGCTGCACACATGGTTATGTTACCACCACGTTGTCCTGGGACATTGATGATGGCACGGTGTCCAATAATGTTCCTGCCACGTCTCCTGGTTTTACTGAGGTTAAAACCGGCCTCATCTACAAAAAGTAGCTCATGTCCCATGGCATCTGCTTCTAGTTCCATCACTCTCTGGACAAGACAAAACAAATGCATCACATCAGGCCCATGCACAGCACTACAGTATGCACTTCCAAATTCAGAACCAATGACACTATAGCTTACCAGCACATCGTCATATCGCAGCTGCTCTACACCTTCTGTTTCTCTCGAAAGGAACTCTGTAAATTTGCTTAATTCTTATTCTGTGGCGCGCGAGTACACGACTTAGTGCAGAAATGCTTACACTGTGTATATTTTGAAAGATGGTGTCATTATCAATAAAGCGCTGCTGTATTTCGTGCAGTCTTATTGCATTATTGGCAATCACCATGTTCACTATATGGGTCTCCTGCTCTGGAGTGAACATTCTTCCTCTGCCCCCAACATCTGGACGTCTAGCAATTCTGTAAAGTTACAATTTCAGTATTTTTGCATGTATGGTACTGTTGTGTTTCTCATTAGAGTATGGCAGTGCTACTTACCGATTCTCATTTCCAAATGTCCTAATGATGCTTGCCACAGTGAACCCGTTGGCCAGCTTCCCTCAGGGTCATCCCATGGTTGATCACATGGTCCACTATTGTAGCTCTGATGTCATCAGTTATTCTATTTCTTACTGTTCTTACCTTTCCTCTTTCCCCTCCTCGTCCTCTTCTTGCTCCTCCTCGTCCTCGTCCTCTAACTTCCTCTAACCCTCTTGCTTCTTCAACTCCACGTCCTCTCCCTCGGCCTCCTCTGATTCTCACTCTTCTCACTCTTACTGCTCCATCCATTGTACTCCACACAGACAGCTTACCTGGGGCTTATGTATAGTGCTTAGGCTGATTGCAAAGTGAACTAATTATCTAAAACAGTTTTCACATGTGAAAGTGTGCCAGACAGTTGGCAAAATAGTGTTAATGATAGCCATACATGTGTATTATAAAATAGTGTTAATGATAGTCATACATGTGTATCATAAAATAGTGTTAATGATAGCCATACATGTGTATCATAAAATAGTGTTAATGATAGTCATACATGTGTATCATAAAATAGTGTTAATGATAGCCATACATGTGTATCATAAAATAGTGTTAATGATAGCCATACATGTGTATAATTTTGCTAGGAGTGTGTTTTGGTAATTTGGTAAAATTTGGTAATTGAGTGTAAGCAGTGAGTTGTGTTTAAAGTTCTGCAAAAAGAGTGTTGTGCAGTGAATTGTGCCTACAGTTTTGCAAAATGTGTCTTACAAAATTGCAAACTGAGTGCAATGCAGTGTTTGTGTTTTTAGTTTTGCAAACTCAGTGAGTGGTTTTGCTATACGTATTAATAGTTTTAGAAATTGTGCTACAAGAATCACGATTAGCGCTTAAGCATTCAGAAAAAACTGTAAGCATCTTAAAAGTCGACAAAAACAAATGAAACTATGAAAGGCCGTTGCGGGTCTTTCCACGTTTCCAACCATCACAACTCTATTTCAGCTAAAAATAAACACATTCATTACTGATTTACATGTGAAAATGTGTTTCCTCTATACATGCTAAAAGTAGTGATTATTTACATGGAGTCTGGTGGAGATATACTGCTCTATACACGCTAAAGTAGTGATTATTTACATGGAGTCTGGTGGAGATATGCTGCTCTATACACGCTAAAAGTAGTGATTATTTACATGGAGTCTGGTGGAGATATGCTGCTCTATACACGCTAAAAGTAGTGATTATTTACATGGAGTCTGGTGGAGATATGCTGCTCTATACATGCTAAAAGTAGTGATTATTTACATGGAGTCTGGTGGAGATATGCTGCTCTATACACGCTAAAGTAGTGATTATTTACATGGAGTCTGGTGGAGATATACTGCTCTATACACGCTAAAGTAGTGATTATTTACATGGAGTCTGGTGGAGATATGCTGCTCTATACACGCTAAAAGTAGTGATTATTTACATGGAGTCTGGTGGAGATATGCTGCTCTATACACGCTAAAAGTAGTGATTATTTACATGGAGTCTGGTGGAGATATGCTGCTCTATACATGCTAAAAGTAGTGATTATTTACATGGAGTCTGGTGGAGATATGCTGCTCTATACACGCTAAAAGTAGTGATTATTTACATGGAGTCTGGTGGAGATATGCTGCTCTATACACGCTAAAAGTAGTGATTATTTACATGGAGTCTGGTGGAGATATGCTGCTCTATACATGCTAAAAGTAGTGATTATTTACATGGAGTCTGGTGGAGATATGCTGCTCTATACACGCTAAAGTAGTGATTATTTACATGGAGTCTGGTGGAGATATACTGCTCTATACATGCTAAAAGTAGTGATTATTTACATGGAGTCTGGTGGAGATATGCTGCTCTATACATGCTAAAAGTAGTGATTATTTACATGGAGTCTGGTGGAGATATGCTGCTCTATACACGCTAAAAGTAGTGATTATTTACATGGAGTCTGGTGGAGATATGCTGCCGGGGACGTCTGGACACCCTACAGTGCAGGGCAGACCGATAGACCACCGGTAAGTAACACCACCGATGCTACCTGCCGCAGACAGGGCGCTGAAACGCTCACGGCAGGCAGAGGACAGAGAGGTAGCTATGGTTACCATTTGTCAGCATACTACCAGAGGACAGAGAGGTAGCTATGGTTACCTGTTGTCAACATACTATCAGAGGACAAAGCGGTAGCTATGGTTACCTGTTGTCAGCATACTATCAGAGGACAGAGAGGTAGCTATGGTTACCTGTTGTCAGCATACTATCAGAGGACAGAGAGGTAGCTATGGTTACCTGTTGTCAACATACTATCAGAGGACAAAGCGGTAGCTATGGTTACCTGTTGTCAGCATACTATCAGAGGACAGAGAGGTAGCTATGGTTACCTGTTGTCAGCATACTATCAGAGGACAGAGAGGTAGCTATGGTTACCTGTTGTCAGCATACTATCAGAGGACAGAGAGGTAGCTATGGTTACCTGTTGTCAGCATACTATCAGAGGACAGAGAGGTAGCTATGGTTACCTGTTGTGAGTCTACTAGGCAAAGGGCTGGATGTAACGTTGTTGTCACATACACAAAACACGAACATATTCAAGGGACGTCATTCCATCTGTCATTATACAACGCCACACAGTTCTCCTGATTGAGTTGATTATTCGGCTGTCCTGGAGACCATTTACTATCTTTGAACTCCACCCCGGGCAGAGACCAGCGCCAGTCTCTCTGCAGCCCGATCCAGGCTCCGGATTGGTTATGCTGCTTGAGTCTCTTCATGTCTTCCTGGTTAGACACTGTGGCCAGGTCAGTGTGGTGTGTTCTGCAGTACTTCTGGGCTTCTTTCCAGGTCTTCTTCTCTCCAATGAAGCGGTAGTCACACAGCTGACCCCCAGTGGAGGACCACTGACCTGATAACAGAGAAGAAACTGCAGCGATGGAGCTGATAGCTACACAAGCATCTGCTCATTTAAATATAACTTGGTTTTGTTTATGAACCTGGACTCTATTTCCCATGTGTTTGTGTCTGATGTTAAAGACTAAGATCCTTTATGTTTAACGTGAAATAGCCCCAAAATCCCCATCATATACTGTACTATACTCATTTACATGTGGAGATATGCTGCTCTATACACGCTAAAAGTAGTGATTATTTACATGGAGTCTGGTGGAGATATGCTGCTCTATACACGCTAAAAGTAGTGATTATTTACATGGAGTCTGGTGGAGATATGCTGCTCTATACACGCTAAAAGTAGTGATTATTTACATGGAGTCTGGTGGAGATATGCTGCTCTATACACGCTAAAAGTAGTGATTATTTACATGGAGTCTGGTGGAGATATGCTGCTCTATACACGCTAAAAGTAGTGATTATTTACATGGAGTCTGGTGGAGATATGCTGCTCTATACACGCTAAAAGTAGTGATTATTTACATGGAGTCTGGTGGAGATATGCTGCTCTATACATGCTAAAAGTAGTGATTATTTACATGGAGTCTGGTGGAAATATGCTGCTCTATACACGCTAAAAGTAGTGATTATTTACATGGAGTCTGGTGGAGATATGCTGCTCTATACACGCTAAAAGTAGTGATTATTTACATGGAGTCTGGTGGAGATATGCTGCTCTATACACGCTAAAAGTAGTGATTATTTACATGGAGTCTGGTGGAGATATGCTGCTCTATACATGCTTAAAGTAGTGATTATTTACATGGAGTCTGGTGGAGATATGCTGCTCTATACACGCTAAAAGTAGTGATTATTTACATGGAGTCTGGTGGAGATATGCTGCTCTATACACACTAAAAGTAGTGATTATTTACATGGAGTCTGGTGGAGATATGCTGCTCTATACACACTAAAAGTAGTGATTATTTACATGGAGTCTGGTGGAGATATGCTGCTCTATACACACTAAAAGTAGTGATTATTTACATGGAGTCTGGTGGAGATATGCTGCTCTATACATGCTAAAAGTAGTGATTATTTACATGGAGTCTGGTGGGTTTGGTGATGGTGATTTCTGTTTCATGTTAAACTAAAAGGATCTTCCTCTTTAACTAAAAGGTCTATCTCTGTAGGGATCCATCCCATAATGTTGTCACACACTTAGAATAATAATCTGAGTCTGTCAGCAGCAACAACACAACTTTTAGTGACGCTGAACATCTGTCCTGTAGGGTAACATTACAGCTTGTTTCTAACATTACAGATTGTTTCTACCCCCTGTATTTTAAGGAAGAACATTTCTTAATACATGGTGTCCTTAAAGGTTGTATATAATAATAATATAATAATAATAATAATAATAATAATAATAATATAATAATAATAATAATAATAATAATATAATAATAATAATAATAATAATATAATAATAATAATAATTATAATTATAATAATATAATAATAATAATAATATAATAATAATAATAATAATATAATTATAATAATAATAATAATAATAATAATAATAATAATATAATAATAATATAATAATAATAATTATTATAATTATAATTATAATAATATAATAATAATAATAATATAATAATAATATAATATATATAAATAATAATATGTAAGAGACTAATAATTGGTGATGACATCATCAGGAGGAAGAGCGCCGTGGAAACGCCAGGACAAGAAGAAGAAGATGAAGAGGAAGACCACACGTACGAGGTCCCGGACACGGTCAGGTACACACACACACACACACACACACGCACACACACACACACACACACACATAGAGACACACACACATACACACACACACACACACACACACATAGAGACACACACACACACACACACATAGAGACACACACACATGGTCAAGTACACACACACACACACACACACACATGGTCAAGTACACACACACACACACATACACACACACATACACACACACACACATAGAGACACACACACATGGTCACGCACACACACACACACACACACACACACACACACGGTCAGGTACACACACACACACACACACATGGTCAAGTACACACACACACACATGGTCAAGTACACACACACACTGAGACACACACACACGCAGAGACACACACACACACACACACACACACACACACAAAGAAACAATATTTGCATATTATTTACATAATTCACACAAATGCTATCGGGATTAGTGGGGACTTTGCAACAAATAAATTAAATAAAGGTTTAATCTACAAATTGAATCAATTAGAATGAAAAGATGCATACACAGTACATTAATAACAAATGTTTAATAATTCAGCTTATCTTAGTTGTTTATAAATAACTTAGATATGGAGCACAAAGCTTGAAAAGATGAGTGATTCCAAACATCACTTTTGCATATTATACATCTTCACGTCATAGCAAAACATGATTGATTGATATTACTAACTTTTATAGGAATATTTAAGAGAATCAAGTAAATATGAATTGATCTCTCCCTCCTAACTGGTCAAGGCAAATGGCTGTAACCATGGAGACGGGTCTGTTAAAAGAAATGTTTAACACATAAATATTGCATCTTGCTGTTGCTCATGGACGAATTGATTGAACTTTGTAAATCGTAAATTCTTGGAATGTGATCTAGACATACTCTGTACAAAAGCATAACTTATTATGATTTACACTATAAACAAATAAATCAAATAAAGCAATAAAAAGCTAGCTACTCATGTACAAAAGATTTAAAGAGCAATTATCTGGATATCTTCCAAACCAAAACATACAACAACAAGACAAACCTTTTTAAACCAGTTACTTTCCTCTGTTAAAACTATTATTTCTTTAATTCCCAAACACAGTTACAATTTTTGTCATATTTCTATTAGCATGCAAACATGTACCAGACTTCTGACAAATCAATGATGGACCTGTTGTTCAGACACAATCTTTAAGATTAGATGCATGCAAACATGTAATAGACTTCTGATTAATCAATCAAATTCAAAGTAAAGTATTTCTTACTGGCCAGCCAAGCCCTGTCTTAAAATCACACAACTCGAACACAACAGGCTTAGTGGGGACATTTTACACACAATGTAACAGTGTCTAATGGGGACCATTTTGGACCATTTTGGACAATTTTGGTCCAAAATGTTTCACACAGTTTTTAATTCAGACACTGACCAAATGTGTGATGTGGGGACGTCGTCAGTGTCCAGAAAACACTGATGATTAACCATGGAACAGACCCTCCTGAAGGTTAAGATCTGCCCTAACTAGTCTACTGGACTTCTAGAAACCTTCTAGGTGCATTACATTAAACTGTTGAGTGTACTAATTCATACTAGAGTACATCAAGCACAAGAATTCCTCCCTGTTCTTAGCTACTTAAATTTCTAAAAAATATCTGATTTGCCTGCAGTCAGAACATAGCATTAGATTGATATCTTCCAACATATGCTATTAGCTGGGCTACAACACAGCAATATAACTTACAATTATTTATTGTCTTGAATACTCACGTTTTCTTGCATCTTGTAGCCACTATCCACTTGAGCACATGTTGTTAATGCAGCTCGGATTAGAGAAAACACACTGCAACAACAAATTTGCAACCCTCTGAGTCTTCTTTTTTCTTTATCAATACCTGTCACCCCATTTTAGCAACTCAATTCCATGAGCATACTTTGACAGAAGCTAGCTAGCTGTTAAGTTTCCTTTAATAAAAGGTACATGTGACTTCCTGTGGGATTTCAAATTCAAAGCCCCAAAGCGGAAGCTACAGTATCTTTTGTATTTTCTTGTGAATTAGATCCACTATTTTAGATTGCCCTGTGAAATATTGTCACTTCAATTTTTTTTAAGCACCTTAGTCATAAACCTCAATTTATGTTAAAATTTAGTACTTCATTCATTCACTTAAATATACCATCATTGCAAATATTGATCAGGAATTCATAACAAAAATAATGAAACACATTCATAAAAGCTAGAATATTATAAATAACACCATTTTAACCCAATAATAAGACTACATAATTAGCAGTGTCTTTTAAGTTTGCATTGTAATGGGAAAATTACATAGACAATGATTTTCTTTCAGTAATTGTTCATTTATTAAGTGATTATTAATTTTAAGTAAATTATCCAAATAGGCCTCCGAAACATGTGTCATTCCTAAGATATCTCCTAAAAGTAAGTCCTTCAGTGTTGAAGACAGCTGAACATGTTATGACTCTGAATTTCACTACTGTAAGCAAATGGTAACAAAACACAGGCGCCTCCAGAGATAGGCAAAGGGCAGCTTGCCCAAACCTAAGGTTGGAGTCTGAGCCAATCTATAGACGAGATGAATCTCTGACTTCTAAGATTGAATGACAACTACAGTCATTTTATGACGCATTAGACAGATGTATAGGCTCCTAGAAGTCTGAAGAAGTAGATGAAGTGTATTGTTTAATATTAGAATGTTTTCCAAACATGGCCTGGTTTCTGCTGGGGCAAAAGGGATATAAGGAAGTGTCATATGTTACGCGAGGCACAGAACTGTTGTCACTTTGTAACTCTGATTCATTGTGAATGCTGTTCTTGTCATTTTTGATTGTTCTCTCGAGAAAATAATTAAACCCTTCCACCGAATACCTAAACTTTTAATCCAGTTTGCAGCCTGTCTTTATTTTGTTTCTACAAGGTCTCTTCTTCACTCAAATTCCTCCCTCGCTGTAACAGAAACTTCCACCACAGCATTCAACACCTTTACAATGAATTGTATACAAAAACCAAAATGAGGCCTACACTCTGCGTCTACAGGATAGTTAGCCTATTCCTAACTAGCTATTATGCAAACTAATTAGAGCTAATTAACCTATTTTAGCACTAAACACTGGTTGTATTGGTTCATTGCATGCCTTGAAATATTCCACTACCACAAATAAATTCACTTACCTTCTGTTTCACTTTAGTGTCTTTTTAACATTTAATTAGCCCATTATCTGTAATCTTCTGCAAACAATCTTCCTCATCCAGCATGTGAATTGTGACCTTTAAGATGAGACATGCCTTCAATAACGTCTTCTTTTAGACTTGTAGTAAAAACAAAGTCCAAAATACAGATAGGAGCCTGGTTAGTTAGCTTCACCATCAGCTAACTGATATGAGCCTGGTTAGTTAGCAGTGAAACTAACTAACCAGGCTCCAGATGTAGGCCTTATATTATTGTGCCATTTTATAAAATAATCCATTTTCATCAGCTTTAACTATTCTATATTATTATTACTTAGGACCTGATCATTTATTTAGTTTGTTTATTCTCCAGTATAAACATCTCAGTAATGTAGAACCTATGTACACAAAACTTTCCAGTTAGACAGAGCAATATTCTAAAGATATGTTCAGAGGGATTTGTTAATAAATCATAAATAACAAATAAATCATTCATGGTCTGATTCATGTGACATTATAATCAAATTAATATGCCAAGGCTATGGACAGTATATTTTGATATCTTAGATAATGAAAGCAGATATCCTGAAATCCATTTTGTAATTTGTTCATCTTGTGTGTAAACAGAAAGAAAAAATAATTTTGCACCTGGTTTTATCATATGTTCAGATCTATCTACCAAAATATATGCAAAATTATTGAGAAAATG
>CM057245.1:32154594-32182094 GCA_029931835.1 Etheostoma nigrum
TCGTAATATTCTGGAATAAAGTCGTAATATTTTGGAATAAAGTCGTAATATTTTGGGAATAACGTAATATTTTGTGAAGAAAGTCGTAATATTTTGGGAATAATGTAATATTTTGGGAATAACGTAATATTTTGGGAATAAAGTTGTAATATTTTGGGAATAACGTAATATTTTGGGAATAAAGTTGTAATATTTTGGGAATAACGTAATATTTTGGGAATAAGGTCGTAATATTTTGGGAATAAAGTCGTAATATTTTGGGAATAAAGTCGTAATATTTTGAAAATAAAGTCGTAATATTTTGGGATTAAAGTCGGAATATTTTGGAATAAAGTCGTAATATTTTGGGATTAAAGTCGTAATATTTTGGAATAAAGTCGTAATATTTTGGGAATAAAGTCGTAATATATATCTTTTACTTTAATAATTTATCCATTTACTCACTTTGTTTGCAGTGGTGTTGACATACTGTGTGTCCTCTGGGATTATTGAACGGCATTCTGGGAAATGTAGGAAACAGAGCTCGGGGGGAGATGTGACTGCAGATATTAAACTGAATGATTATGATTGGTTGGTTTCTTCCTCTCAAAGTGTCCCGTGTTGGTGAATATCTGATGTTATATTATGAAGTTATTATTAATTATATTATGTTTCTACAGTTTAATGTAACCAAAGAAATAAACTGTTAAACCACAGAGTACTGGGTCTGTGTACTGGGTCTCTGTGTACTGGGTCTCTGTGTACTGGGTCTGTGTACTGTGTCTATGTGTACTGGGTCTGTGTTTACATTTTAACCCAAAATCCTGTTATAACATAATAAAAGTAGGGTAAAGCTGCTTTATATCTGATCTCTCTGTGTTTTAACATAGGGGGGTGTATACTTATGCCCCTGTATTTTAATATAGGAGGGTGTATACTTATGCCCCCTGTATTTTAACATAGGGGGGTGTATACTTATGCCCCTGTATTTTAACATAGGGGGGTGTATACTTATGCCCCCTGTATTTTAACATAGGGGGTGTATACTTATGCCCCCTGTATTTTAACATAGGGGAGTGTATACTTATGCCCCTGTATTTTAACATAGGGGGGTGTATACTTATGCCCCCTGTATTTTAACATAGGGGGGTATATACTTATGCCCCCTGTATTTTAACATAGGGGGGTGTATACTTATACCCCCTGTATTTTAACATAGGGGGGTGTATACTTATACCCCCTGTATTTTAACATAGGGGGGTGTATACTTATGCCCCCTGTATTTTAACATAGGGGGGTGTATACTTATGCCCCTGTATTTTAACATAGGGGGGTGTATACTTATGCCCCCTGTATTTTAACATAGGGGGGTATATACTTATGCCCCCTGTATTTTAACATAGGGGGGTGTATACTTATACCCCCTGTATTTTAACATAGGGGGGTGTATACTTATACCCCCTGTATTTTAACATAGGGGGGTGTATACTTATGCCCCCTGTATTTTAACTTAGGTGGTGTATACTTATGCCCCCTGTATTTTAACATAGGGGGGTGTATACTTATGCCCCTGTATTTTAACTTAGGTGGTGTATACTTATGCCCCCTGTATTTTAACATAGGGGGGTGTATACTTATGCCCCTGTATTTTAACATAGGGGGGTGTATACTTATACCCCCTGTATTTTAACATAGGGGGGTGTATACTTATGCCCCCTGTATTTTAACTTAGGTGGTGTATACTTATGCCCCTGTATTTTAACATAGGGGGGTGTATACTTATGCCCCTGTATTTTAACATAGGGGGGTGTATACTTATGCCCCATGTATTTTAACATAGGGGGGTGTATACTTATGCCCCATGTATTTTAACATAGGGGGGTGTATACTTATGCCCCATGTATTTTAACATAGGGGGGTGTATACTTATGCCCCTGTATTTTAACATAGGGGGGTGTATACTTATACCCCCTGTATTTTAACATAGGGGGGTGTATACTTATGCCCCCTGTATTTTAACTTAGGTGGTGTATACTTATGCCCCTGTATTTTAACATAGGGGGGTGTATACTTATGCCCCTGTATTTTAACATAGGGGGGTGTATACTTATGCCCCATGTATTTTAACATAGGGGGGTGTATACTTATGCCCCATGTATTTTAACATAGGGGGGTGTATACTTATGCCCCATGTATTTTAACATAGGGGGGTGTATACTTATGCCCCTGTATTTTAACATAGGGGGGTGTATACTTATGCCCCATGTATTTTAACATAGGGGGGTGTATACTTATGCCCCTGTATTTTAACATAGGGGGGTGTATACTTATGCCCCATGTATTTTAACATAGGGGGGTGTATACTTATGCCCCCTGTATTTTAACATAGGGGGGTGTATACTTATGCCCCTGTATTTTAACATAGGGGGGTGTATACTTATGCCCCATGTATTTTAACATAGGGGGGTGTATACTTATTAGAGGATGGATACCCGACCCGAGCCCGACGGGACCCGACGGTACCCGACGGGTCGGGCCGGGTTGGGACAGATTTTTAGAAAGGATGCTCGGGTTCGGGTCGGGCTCGGTCACATCAGTGCGATAAGGTATTGAACATTTTGAATTTAAAACAGCTTAAAGTAAATGTCAAATATTACCCTAACATCCGTCTTCCTGTTGCTGTGACAACGAAAGACGTGCGTATTAAGCTCCATGTGGCAGCGCAGCGAAGAAGACACGTCACATGGTTTTAGGTGAAATGCATATTCATTGTCTGGTTTGTGTGTCAAATTCTTATTTAATTGTCTAATGTTAAATAAATTGTTATGTTGTAGAAAGGATGTTCATAACCTGTCTGAGATGTACTTAAAATGTAAAGCGCTACATTTATAAATTCAAAACGGACTTACTCTCAATGTATAGCCTTTTAGTGAAAAAGGACTTCTGTTACAGCCAACGCGTTCTCACTCCGAAGGCGTAAAATACGGAAGTTTGGACCGTGGCTGTCCGCGTCTGATGCAACAAAAAGGATTCCTTCGGCGTGTAGAAGGTACCGGGGAGAGCAGCATCTAGACGGGGTTTAGGGAGTAGTATGTAAGGGGAGTTCCTCGTAGGGAGGTTGGTCGGGGGGTGGATGGGTCAAACCCAGGACCATCACCCAGGAGACCGGGGTTCAAGTCCCGCGTGGGTCCTTAACAAGTCCTGTAAATGCTGCGTGTCATGGAACCATAAGCCCCCCCCCCCCCCAAGCTTTTCCTTAACCTAACAGCGTCCAAAGGGACGCCACGGTCCCGACCAAGCGGGTGTCCAGTACATGCTAAAGGAGACTTTTAGCGTCAGTAACAGCTGACCAAACGTCATATCTTACGAGATGGGAGGAGAACGTGCTGGCCTAAAGGACGTTTTAGTACTCTGCGTTCTGCATTGATTCAGAAGTACTCATGCTGTGTTCATCACACACACCTTGTGTATAGTGTGATACTGTGTGTTAATGTTGTTAAAGTTATTTCATTTTTTTATTTCTCTTTGGGTAATGTTTTAGTCCTTTTTTGTAATTTTAAAACAATTTGAAAGATGAGTTAAATCTTTTTTCATCACAGATTTGTTTAAGATGTTTTACCAGAATGTATTACCAAAATAAAGTACACAAAGTAACAGGAAAGTTATATTTGTATTTCTGTAAGTAATAACAAAATGGTCTTATTTACTGTAGTTAAACCTTTTAATTACAGGACAAAGTCCAGGTAATGAGCTGCCAGTACATTTGCTGTTATTTTACAGATTAATGTAAGATTCACAGAAAATGTTTTTTTACTGTAGGAACACCATTAAATAACAGAAAATGTTCTGTTTTTTAATTACGGTAGAAAGTCCGGGTAATGAGCTGCCAGTCCGACTGTATTGTAATATAGGGTAACCTATAGTACATGGTATAATATACAAGTAAATAACACTCAGAAGTACTGGTGCTGATGTTGGTGTCAGCTACAACCTGAGACACACACACACACACACACACACACACACTGAGACACACACACTGAGACACACACACACACACACAAACACTAACACACACACACCCACTAATCCCTAAATAAGGATGACGCAGCACCTGGATATTTTAATATTCAAATGAAGACGACCAGGTGAGAGCAGAGTTATGAGGAGGATCAATTAGTCGCCGTCGGCAACGAGCAGAGTGAAGCTGAGACCTCCACGACAGGTAAGGTCCACACTCGGCCGCTTGGCCCACTTTTAATGGGGGGGGGGCTGTGTGTGTGTGTGTGTGTGTGTGTGTTTATTGTATTTTTGAGGTATTTTTTGTCCTTAGGGGAAAAAAGTTAAAAACAAGTTGAAAAAGTGTCAAAACGTTAGAAAAAGTTGTAGAAATACGACCAAAAGAAGCTGAGACCTCCACGAGATGTAGGTTACACACTCGGCTGTCTGGTCCCACTTTTAATGGGGTGTGTGTGTCTGTGTGTGTCTGTGTGTGTCTGTGTGTGTCTGTGTGTGTGTCTGTGTGTGTGTGTGTGTGTCTGTGTGTGTGTGTCTGTGTGTGTGTGTCTCTGTGTGTGTGTGTGTCTGTGTGTGTCTCTGTGTGTGTGTGTGTGTGTCTGTGTGTGTGTGTGTCTGTGTGTGTCTCTGTGGGTGTGTGTCTGTGTGTGTCTCTGTGTGTGTGTGTGTCTCTGTGTGTGTGTGTGTGTCTGTGTGTGTCTCTGTGTGTGTGTGTGTCTCTGTGTGTGTGTGTGTGTCTGTGTGTGTCTCTGTGTGTGTGTGTGTCTCTGTGTGTGTGTGTGTCTGTGTGTGTCTCTGTGTCTGTGTGTGTCTCTGTGGGTGTGTGTGTCTGTGTGTGTCTCTGTGTCTGTGTGTGTCTCTGTGGGTGTGTGTGTCTGTGTGTGTCTCTGTGTCTGTGTGTGTCTCTGTGGGTGTGTGTGTCTGTGTGTGTCTCTGTGGGTGTGTGTGTCTGTGTGTGTCTCTGTGGGTGTGTGTGTCTGTGTGTGTCTCTGTGGGTGTGTGTGTCTGTGTGTGTGTCTGTGGGTGTGTGTGTCTGTGTGTGTGTCTGTGGGTGTGTGTGTGTCTGTGTGTGTGTTTTTATTCAATTTTTGAGGTATTGTTTGGCCTTAGGGAAAAAGTTGAAAAGAAAAGTTGAAAAAAGTGACAAATACTTCAAAGAAAGTGACAAAGTTGTTGAAAAAGTGTCAAAAGCTTTTTATCTTACCTAGGGTTATATCTCTGCTTTGCATCCTGAGAGACGGGGTTATGTATCCCTAAACATAAAGACAGGCTGTTCTGTCTGTTTCACCCCCCCGACGGCTCACTCCGCCAACATTTGAATATCATTTTCCTAAAAGTCCAACGGGAAATATAAGAATGTGAATGTCACAGGTCAAGGTGTTGACTTCCTCCTGCATAATAATTTGTTTTTTTCCGCTTATTCTCGTATTTGTATTTATTATTATTTTTTCATGTTGTTGTTTTGGTAACGTGTTTTTTGTTGTTGTGTTTTTTCAACGTTTTCTTTCCATGTTTTTGACCCTTTTTTGTCACTTTTACGTTTTATGCTTTTTCCCACTTCTTATTCTGGGAATTAATTCATGGTCACAAAACCTAATTTTTGAGTTGAAAATAACAGAAATATGCTATAAAATTGAATAGAAACACCCAAAAGTCAATGAGTAGTGTCCTGATCTTTCATTTTACGTGAGACGAGCGTATGGAACCATTCATGTTCATTTTTGGCAATTTGGTTGAAAGAAACCCAAATATCAGATATAGACATTTTATGAAAACGGTCAAATTTGACCCAAAGACAACAGGACGGTGAACTTTTATCTAACCTCAATAACTGCAACGTCTTTTCCAGAAGTCAGTGAGTGATCGAGTAAAATAATCCTGATTTCATCCCAAAATAACTGTTTATTATCTTCTAACAGGGCGAAGATGCAGTGGAGTCTGGTTGTGTTCATTGTGATGGGTAAGTGGGTCACCTGGACAGCTCAGTCCTCAGGTACAAACAAGCTGTAATGTTAGAAACAAGCTGGAATGGTAGAAACAAGCTGTAATGTTAGAAACAAGCTGTAATGTTAGAAACAAGCTGTAATGTTAGAAACAAGCTGGAATGTTAGAAACAAGCTGGAATGTTAGAAACAAGCTGTAATGGTAGAAACAAGCTGTAATGTTAGAAACAAGCTGTAATGTTAGAAACCAGCTGTAATGGTAGAAACAAGCTGTAATGTTAGAAACAAGCTGTAATGTTAGAAACAAGCTGTAATGTTAGAAACAAGCTGGAATGTTAGAAACAAGCTGTAATGGTAGAAACAAGCTGTAATGTTAGAAACAAGCTGTAATGTTAGAAACAAGCTGTAATATTAGAAACCAGCTGTAATGTTAGAAACAAGCTGTAATGGTAGAAACAAGCTGTAATGGTAGAAACAAGCTGTAATGTTAGAAACCAGCTGTAATGGTAGAAACAAGCTGTAATGGTAGAAACAAGCTGTAATGTTAGAAACAAGCTGTAATGGTAGAAACAAGCTGTAATGTTAGAAACCAGCTGTAATGGTAGAAACCAGCTGTAATGTTAGAAACCAGCTGTAATGTTAGAAACAAGCTGTAATGTTAGAAACAAGCTGTAATGTTAGAAACCAGCTGTAATGGTAGAAACAAGCTGTATTGTAACCCTACAGGACAGATGTTCAGCATCAGGTAGCGTCACTAAAAGTTGTGTTGTTGCTGCTGACAACCAAAAGTGTAGTGCAGTATATGATGATGATGATGTAAATAATCACTACTTTTAGCGTGTATAGAGCAGCATATCTCCACCAGACTCCATGTAAATAATCACTACTTTTAGCATGTATAGAGCAGCATATCTCCACCAGACTCCATGTAAATAATCACTACTTTTAGCATGTATAGAGCAGCATATCTCCACCAGACTCCATGTAAATAATCACTACTTTTAGCATGTATAGAGCAGCATATCTCCACCAGACTCCATGTAAATAATCACTACTTTTAGCATGTATAGAGCAGCATATCTCCACCAGACTCCATGTAAATAATCACTACTTTTAGCATGTATAGAGCAGCATATCTCCACCAGACTCCATGTAAATAATCTCTACTTTTAGCGTGTATAGAGCAGCATATCTCCACCAGACTCCATGTTAATAATCACTACTTTTAGCATGTATAGAGCAGCATATCTCCACCAGACTCCATGTAAATAATCACTACTTTTAGCGTGTATAGAGCAGCATATCTCCACCAGACTCCATGTAAATAATCACTACTTTTAGCATGTATAGAGCAGCATATCTCCACCAGACTCCATGTAAATAATCACTACTTTTAGCGTGTATAGAGCAGCATATCTCCACCAGACTCCATGTAAATAATCACTACTTTTAGCGTGTATAGCGCAGCATATCTCCACCAGACTCCATGTAAATAATCACTACTTTTAGTGTGTATAGAGCAGCATATCTCCACCAGACTCCATGTAAATAATCACTACTTTTAGCGTGTATAGAGCAGCATATCTCCACCAGACTCCATGTAAATAATCACTACTTTTAGCATGTATAGAGCAGCATATCTCCACCAGACTCCATGTAAATAATCACTACTTTTAGCGTGTATAGAGCAGCATATCTCCACCAGACTCCATGTAAATAATCACTACTTTTAGCATGTATAGAGCAGCATATCTCCACCAGACTCCATGTAAATAATCACTACTTTTAGCGTGTATAGAACAGCATATCTCCACATGTAAATGAGTATAGTACAGTATATGATGGGGATTTTGGGGCTATTTCATGTTAAACATAAAGGATCTTAGTCTTTAACATCAGACACAAACACATGGGAAATAGAGTCCAGGTTCATAAACTAAACCAAGTTATATTTAAATGAGCAGATGCTTGTGTAGCTATCAGCTCCATCGCTGCAGTTTCTTCTCTGTTATCAGGTCAGTGGTCCTCCACTGGGGGTCAGCTGTGTGACTACCGCTTCATTGGAGAGAAGAAGACCTGGAAAGAAGCCCAGAAGTACTGCAGAACACACCACACTGACCTGGCCACAGTGTCTAACCAGGAAGACATGAAGAGACTCCAGCAGCATAACCAATCCGGAGCCTGGATCGGGCTGCAGAGAGACTGGCGCTGGTCTCTGCCCGGGGTGGAGTTCAAAGATAGTAAATGGTCTCCAAGACAGCCGGATAATCAAGAAAATAAGGAGAACTGTGTGTGGATGACGAAGAAGGATCAACAATCGAAGGGTGAATGGAATGACGACTCTTGTGATCAACCCTATAATTTTATCTGCTATGACGGTGAGAATATGTGGCGCATAGAGTCTGTTCTCTCTTGAATAATTGATATTTTCTGAATTGATCACATTATTGTTTTGAAATAAAGATAATGTAGAACTTTATGAGACTAAATAAGAACCAAAACTTTTGTCTGTGTGTTTCACAGAACGCAAGACATCCAACAACAGATTTTATGTCAGTGATGATGAGATGACCTGGCCTAAGGCTCAGAACTACTGCAGAACACATTACAGAGACCTGATCAGTGGAGTCCAGCAGCTGGAGAACTTCACGACAAACAGCCAGGTACATGATAAAAAACTCTGGATCGGCCTGTTCAGGGACCTTGACTGGAGCTGGTCTGATGATGGGAGCAGCTTCTCTTTCAGACCCTGGGAACAACACCGTGACCCTAAACAACACCCTGAGAAGACATGTGCTATGACTACGTCAGGTGGAAACTGGAGCTCTGATCACTGTAATGAAACCAGAACCTTCTTCTGCTACGACGGTGAGTCCAGCAGCAGGTCTCTGACGCTGGTCTTCATCTACATCTGCTCCATGTACTCTATTTACTGGGTTATTACATATATATCCCGCGATTAATAGAAGAGATAGAAGAGAAGAAGTGTCTCAGTTCAGCTAAAATATCACAGACTGCTTGTTAGATTTAAAATGTTACAGCTGTTATTTAAAGGGATATTTCACCACTGGAAACATGAATACATATTTAAATTAGATCATTTATGTAGAAATGGGATTTTTTTTGGTATTATTATACTCACTCCGCCCCTGATTGACTCCGCCCCTAACTGACCCCGCCCGTGTTTGACCCCCCTTCTCTCCTGACAGATTCCGTGATCCTGATCAAGAAGAACCTGACCTGGGTGGAGGCGTTATACTACTGCAGAGATCACCATGGCGACCTGGTCTCCATCACCAACCTGGACCAGCAGCTCTGGGTCCAGGAGAGAGCCAAGATGGCCTCCAGTCCCTACGTGTGGCTGGGACTGCGCTACACCTGCACCCTGGACTTCTGGTTCTGGGTCAGTGACGAGACGGTCCACTACACCAACTGGAACACCAGCGAGACTAAGGGGGACGACTGCAACATGTCTGGAGCCATGGACAGAGGGGGGGGGCACAAGTGGGTCAAAAAGATCGACGACGAAAACCAGTTCAATTTCATCTGTTCCAAGAACTCACCACCACAATGTAACTAAGTACTTTTACTCAAGTACTCACGTAGTAATGTTGGGGGGATGGAGTACTTATACCTCAAAGGTCAGACTATGGGGAAAGGTCCTAATATTTAAGAAAAAAAATAATATTTCGGTTTAAAAAGTCATAATAGTTTGGAAAAAAGTTGTAATATTTTGGGAATTAAATCGTAATATTTTGGGAATAAAGTCGTAATATTTTGGGAATAAAGTTGTAATATTTTGGGGATAAAGTCGTAATATTTTGGGAATAAAGTCGTAATATATATCTTTTATTTTAATAATTTACTCACTTTGTTTGCAGTGGTGTTGACATACTGTGTGTCCTCTGGGATCATTGAACGGCATTCTGGGAAATGTAGTAACTTCTACATTGCAAGTAAAAAAGTCGTAATATTTTGGAATAAAGTTGTAATATTTTGGGAATAAAGTCGTAATATTTTGGGGAAAAAAAATCATAGTATGTCGGAAAAAAAGTCGTAATATATCGGATAAAATGTCGTAATATTTCGGAAAAAAATTACGTAATAATTTGGAAAATTTTTTTAATATTTTGGGAGTAAAGCCGTCATGTTTTGGGAAAAGTCATAATATTTATCTTTTACTTTAATAATTTATCCATTTACACTAAGTAAAAAAGTTGTAATATTTTGGGGATAACGTCGTAATATTTTGGGATAAAGTCGTAATATTTTGGGGATAAAGTCGTAATATTTTGGGAATAAAGTCGTAATATTTTGGTAATAAAGTCGTAATATTTTGGGAATAAAGTCGTAATATTTTGGGAATAAAGTCGTAACATTTTGGTAATAAAGTCGTAATATTATGGGAATAAAGTCGTAATATTTAGGAATAAAGTTGTAATATTTTGGGAATAAAGTCGTAATATTTTGGGAATAAAGTCGTAATATTTAGGAATAAAGTTGTAATATTTTGGGAATAAATTTGTAATATTTTGGGAATAAAGTTGTAATATTTTGGGGATAAAGTCGTAATATTTAGGAATAAAGTTGTAATATTTTGGGAATAAAGTCGTAATATTTAGGAATAAAGTTGTAATATTTTGGGAATAAAGTTGTAATATTTTGGGGATAAAGTCGTAATATTTAGGAATAAAGTTGTAATATTTTGGGAATAAAGTCGTAATATTTTGGTAATAAAGTCGTAATATTTTGGGAATAAAGTCGTAATATTTTGGGAATAAAGTCGTAATATTTTGGTAATAAAGTAATATTATGGGAATAAAGTCGTAATATTTTGGGAATAAAGTCGTAATATTTAGGAATAAAGTTGTAATATTTTGGGAATAAAGTTGTAATATTTTGGGGATAAAGTCGTAATATTTTGGGAATAAAGTCGTAATATTTTGGGAATAAAGTCGTAATATTTTGGGAATAAAGTCGTAATATTTTGGGGAAAAAAAATCATAGTATTTCGGAAAAAAAGTCGTAATATATCGGATAAAATGTCGTAATATTTCGGAAAAAAATTACGTAATAATTTGGAAAAAAAATTTAATATTTTGGGAGTAAAGCCGTCATGTTTTGGGAAAAGTCATAATATTTATCTTTTACTTGAATAATTTATCCATTTACACTAAGTAAAAACGTTGTAATATTTTGGGGATAACGTCGTAATATTTTGGGAACAAAGTCGTAATATTTTAGGGATAAAGTCGTAATATTTTGGGGATAAAGTCGTAATATTTTGGGAATAAAGTCGTAATATTTTGGTAATAAAGTCGTAATATTTTGGGAATAAAGTCGTAATATTTTGGGAATAAAGTCGTAATATTTTGGTAATAAAGTCGTAATATTATGGGAATAAAGTCGTAATATTTAGGAATAAAGTTGTAATATTTTGGGAATAAAGTTGTAATATTTTGAGAATAAAGTCGCAATATTTTGGGGATAAAGTCGTAATATTTTGGGAATAAAGTCGTAATATTTTGGGAATAAAGTTGTAATATTTTGGGAATAAAGTCGTAATATTTAGGAATAAAGTCGTAATATTTTGGGAATAAAGTTGTAATATTTTGGGAATAAAGTCGTAATATTTTGGGAATAAAGTTGTAATATTTTGGGAATAAAGTCGTAATATTTTGGAATAAAGTTGTAATATTTTGGGAATAAAGTCATAATATTTTGGGAATAAAGTCGTAATATTTTGGAATAAAGTCGTAATATTTTGGGAATAAAGTCATAATATTTTGGGAATAAAGTTGTAATATTTTGGGAATAAAGTCGTAATATTTTGGAATAAAGTCGTAATATTTTGGGAATAAAGTCTAATAATGCTTTATCCATAATAATATATCCATTTACTCACTTTGTTTGCAGTGGTGTGACATACTGTGTGTCCTCTGGGATTATTGAAAGGCATTCTGGGAAATGTAGGAAACAGAGCTCGGGGGGAGATGTGACAGCAGATATTAAACTGAATGATTATGATTGGTTGGTTTCTTCCTCTTAAAGTGTCCCGTGTTGGTGAATATCTGATGTTATATTATGAAGTTAATATTAATTATATTATGTTTCTACAGTTTAATGTAACCAAAGAAATAAACTGTTAAACCACAGAGTACTGGGTCTGTGTACTGGGTCTGTGTCCTGGGTCTGTGTACTGGGTCTGTGTCCTGGGTCTGTGTACTGGGTCTGTGTCCTGGGTCTGTGTCCTGGGTCTGTGTACTGGGTCTGTGTCCTGGGTCTGTGTACTGGGTCTGTGTACTGGGTCTGTGTCCTGGGTCTGTGTCCTGGGTCTGTGTACTGGGTCTGTGTCCTGGGTCTGTGTGTACTGGGTCTGTGTACTGTGTACTGGGTCTGTGTACTGGGTCTGTGTCCTGGGTCTGTGTCCTGGGTCTGTGTGTACTGGGTCTGTGTCCTGGGTCTGTGTCCTGGGTCTGTGTACTGGGTCTGTGTACTGGGTCTGTGTACTGGGTCTGTGGTCCTCTTTTTCATTAAGGGCTCATTTTAACCCCAAACACTGTTAGAACATCATGAAACTAGATACATAGATATTGATCTAAAAAAAAAGGGAAATTATACTGTTGTAGCTGCTCTTCTGTTGGACCAGTGGGGGGTGGAGCTCCTCCTCTGTTGGACCAGTGGGGGGTGGAGAGGGTGGAGCTGCTCCTCTGTTGGACCAGTGTGGGGTGGAGAGGGTGGAGCTGCTCCTCTGTTGGACCAGTGGGGGGTGGAGAGGGTGGAGCTGCTCCTCTGTTGGACCAGTGGGGGGTGGAGAGGGTGGAGCTGCTCCTCTGTTGGACCAGTGGGGGGTGGAGAGGGTGGAGCTGCTCCTCTGTTGGACCAGTGTGGGGTGGAGAGGGTGGGGGGGTTATGTCCTCCTCTCCACCACAGCTTCAAACGTGTCCTGTCTGCAGCCGATCACGGAGCCAGCCTTCCTGATCAGCTTGTTCAGTTCGATGCTGTCCCCCCCCCCGCCCCCCCAGCAGCAGACAGCGGGTGGGGGGGGGGGGGGGGACAGACCGCGGACCACAACCGACTGGTAGAACATCTCCAACCGTTGAAGGATCTCAGCTGTTGATCCTCCAGCTCAGCCTGCTGTCCATGCTGCCACCCAGGTATCTGGACTCCTCCACCTGTCTCTACTCCTCCACCTGTCTGTCCTCCTCCACCTGTCTGTACTCCTCCACCTGTCTCTACTCCTCCACCTGTCTGTCCTCCTCCACCTGTCTGAACTCCACCTGTCTCTACTCCTCCACCTGTCTGTACTCCACCACCTGTCTGTACTCCTCCACCTGTCTATCCTCCTCCACCTGTCTGTCCTCCTCCACCTGTCTGGACTCCACCACCTGTCTGGACTCTATCACCTGTCTGTACTCCTCCACCTGTCTGTACTCCTCCCCCTGTCTGTCTTCCTCCACCTGTCTGGACTCCACCACCTGTCTGGACTCCACCACCTGTCTGTCCTCCTCCACCTGTCTGTACTCCTCCACCTGTCTCTACTCCTCCACCTGTCTGTCCTCCTCCACCTGTCTGAACTCCACCTGTCTCTACTCCTCCACCTGTCTGTACTCCACCACCTGTCTGTACTCCTCCACCTGTCTGTCCTCCTCCACCTGTCTGTCCTCCTCCACCTGTCTGGACTCCACCACCTGTCTGGACTCTACCACCTGTCTGTACTCCTCCACCTGTCTGTACTCCTCCCCCTGTCTGTCTTCCTCCACCTGTCTGGACTCCACCACCTGTCTGGACTCCACCACCTGTCTGTCCTCCTCCACCTGCCTGTCCTCCTCCACCTGTCTGTCCTCCTCCACCTGTCTGTACTCCTCCCCCTGTCTGTCCTCCTCCACCTGTCTGTACTCCTCCACCTGTCTGTCCTCCTCCACCTGTCTGTACTCCTCCACCTGTCTGTCCTCCTCCACCTGTCTGTACTCCTCCACCTGTCTGTACTCCTCCACCTGTCTGTCCTCCTCCACCTGTCTGTACTCCACCACCTGCCTGTACTCCTCCACCTGTCTGTCCTCCTCCACCTGTCTCTACTCCTCCACCTGTATGTCCTCCTCCACCTGCCTGTACTCCTCCACCATGTCCACGTCACTTCCCAGGATGCAAAGGGGCTGCGGAGCCGTTCCCTTCCTCCTGAAGTCTCTCTGGTCTTATCCACGTCCAGCAGCAGGTGGTTCTTACCAGACCACTCCACAAAGTGGTCCACCAGATATTATATCTGATCTCCTGCAGGGGGGGGGGGGGACTCCTTAAAGCTGGTACACTCAGGTGAATCCCACACTGCAAGTAGGAATCAACAAGTTTACACACACACACACACACACACACACACACAAACACGGGCCTTTGTGTGTGTGTGTGTCCTGTTGTCTGCCTCCCAGTCCCCCTAGTCCTCCCAGTCCCCCAGTCCCCCCAGTCATCCTAGTCCTCTCAGTTCCCCAGTCCTCCCAGTCCCCCCAGTCCTCCCAGTCCTCCCAGTCCCCCCAGTCCTCCCAGTCCTCCCAGTCCCCCCAGTCCTCCCGGCCCCCCCAGAAGCCTGGGTGCAGCCTTCTTCCTTTGTTAGACAACATGCACCACACATGGTTGTTAGTTATCATCTCCATCTTGATCTATTGTTGCGTCCTGAGAGCCAATCATACCTGTCATACACCTGCATAGCAAGGTGTGTCTCTGTCGGTATAACCTCAGACCAACAGAGACACACCTGCATAGCAAGGTGTGTCTCTGTTGGTATAACCTCAGACCAACAGAGACACACCTGCATAGCAAGGTGTGTCTCTATTGGTCTAACCTCAGGCCGAGTGCACCTGTTAGACAGGAACGGTGACAGGTGTTGAGAAGGTCTGCTCAGCACTCTGAGAACATCCCGGGTGAGTCCCGATTTATTTAGATCTTTAACCCTCATGTTGTCTTCATGTTGTCCTCATGTTGTCCTCATTTCGTCCTCATGTTGTCCTCATTTTGTCCTCATGTTGTCCTCATGTTGTCCTCATGTTGTCCTCATTTTGTCCTCATGTTGTCCCCATGTCGTCCTCATGTTGTCCTCATTTTGTCCTCATGTTGTCCTCATTTTGTCCTCATGTTGTCCCCATGTTGTCTTCATGTTGTCCTCATGTTGTCCTCATTTCGTCCTCATGTTGTCCTCATTTTGTCCTCATGTTGTCCTCATGTTGTCCTCATGTTGTCCTCATTTTGTCCTCATGTTGTCCCCATGTTGTCTTCATGTTGTCCTCATGTTGTCCTCATTTCGTCCTCATGTTGTCCTCATTTTGTCCTCATTTTGTCCTCATGTTGTCCTCATGTTGTCCTCATGTTGCCCTCATTTCGTCCTCATGTTGTCCTCATGTTGTCTTCATGTTGCCCTCATGTTGTCCTCATGTTGTCTTCATGTTGCCCTCATTTCGTCCTCATGTTGTCCTCATGTTGTCCCCATGTTGTCCCCATGTTGTCCTCGTGTTGTCCTCGTGTTGTCCCCATGTTGTCCTCATGTTGTCCTCATGTTGTCCTCATGTTGTCCTCATTTTGTCCTCATGTTGTCCTCATGTTGTCCTCATGTTGTCCTCATTTTGTCCTCATGTTGTCCTCATGTTGCCCTCATTTCGTCCTCATGTTGTCCTCATGTTGTCTTCATGTTGCCCTCATGTTGTCCTCATGTTGTTTTAATGTTGCCCTCATTTCGTCCTCATGTTGTCCTCATGTTGTCCCCATGTTGTCCCCATGTTGTCCTCGTGTTGTCCTCATGTTGTCCCCATGTTGTCCTCATGTTGTCCTCATGTTGTCCTCATGTTGTCTTCATGTTGCCCTCATGTTGTCCTCATGTTGTCTTCATGTTGTCCTCATGTTGTCCTCATGTTGTCTTCATGTTGCCCTCATGTTGTCCTCATGTTGTCTTCATGTTACCCTCATGTTGTCCTCATGTTGTCTTCATGTTACCCCAGCTCTCCCAGTCCTTAACTGTGTGAGCGCCCCCTAAAGCTGCTGCTGTCCTCTGACTCTCTGCTATTTCATGGTGCTGATGAAAGGTCAGAGGACTCCCTGAACCGAGCCACACCCCCAAAGATTTAATTCTGAATGTTATCAAATTGAATTGCAGTTATTCAATATATATTTCCCAAATAATGTTATTGTGTGTGTGTGTGTGTGTGTGTGTGTGTGTGTGTGTGTGTGTGTGTGTGTGTGTGTGTGTGTGTGTGTGTGTGTCTTGACTTAATGGACTTTAATGGAGGTTAATTAAAGCCGTTGCTGAACGTGGCTCAGGTTGAACACGTCCACAGTGTGTCTTCTGTGTTTCAGGTGGTCAGGATGACTTCCTGTGTGTTTTCCCTCTACTTCCTGTTCTCCCTGTGTTCTTCCATCTTTGCTGACAGTCCCACCGGAATCAAAGTGAGAATCACCGACAGAGCACCGGATGTTTGGAAGATCTGCGTTGAAAAACCACGATTCAACACTGTAACGAACGTTTTCCCCATCTTTAAGTGTGTTATATAGTTTTTTTGTGTATATAAAAGATGTATAAAGTACAAGAAACACACTTCCATCCAAATGGAGCTTTCTCTCCCACAGACTCTTCTTCTCTGCTGCCTAAAACGCCTCGCCCACATTCCTGTTAGACATTCCTGTTAGACATTCCCGTCAAACAGGAATGTCTAACAGGATGTCTAACAGGATGTCTAACAGGATGTCTAACAGGATGTCTAACAGGAATGTCTAACAGGAATGTCTAACAGGAATGTCTAACAGGATGTCTAACAGGATGTCTAACAGGAATGTCTAACAGGAATGTCTAACAGGATGTCTAACAGGAATGTCTAACAGGAATGTCTAACAGGAATGTCTAACAGGAATGTCTAACAGGATGTCTAACAGGAATGTCTAACAGGAATGTCTAACAGGAATGTCTAACAGGATGTCTAACAGGATGTCTAACAGGATGTCTAACAGGAATGTCTAACAGGATGTCTAACAGGATGTCTAACAGGATGTCTAACAGGAATGTCTAACAGGATGTCTAACAGGATGTCTAACAGGAATGTCTAACAGGAATGTCTAACAGGATGTCTAACAGGAATGTCTAACAGGAATGTCTAACAGGAATGTCTAACAGGATGTCTAACAGGATGTCTAACAGGAATGTCTAACAGGATGTCTAACAGGATGTCTAACAGGAATGTCTAACAGGAATGTCTAACAGGATGTCTAACAGGATGTCTAACAGGATGTCTAACAGGAATGTCTAACAGGATGTCTAACAGGAATGTCTAACAGGAATGTCTAACAGGATGTCTAACAGGATGTCTAACAGGAATGTCTAACAGGATGTCTAACAGGAATGTCTAACAGGAATGTCTAACAGGATGTCTAACAGGATGTCTAACAGGATGTCAAACAGGAATGTCTAACAGGATGTCTAACAGGATGTCTAACAGGATGTCTAACAGGATGTCTAACAGGATGTCTAACAGGATGTCTAACAGGAATGTCTAACAGGATGTCTAACAGGATGTCTAACAGGATGTCTAACAGGATGTCTAACAGGATGTCTAACAGGATGTCTAACAGGATGTCTAACAGGATGTCTAACAGGATGTCTAACAGGAATGTCTAACAGGATGTCTAACAGGATGTCTAACAGGATGTCTAACAGGATGTCTAACAGGATGTCTAACAGGAATGTCTAACAGGATGTCTAACAGGATGTCTAACAGGAATGTCTAACAGGATGTCTAACAGGATGTCTAACAGGAATGTCTAACAGGATGTCTAACAGGATGTCTAACAGGATGTCTAACAGGATGTCTAACAGGATGTCTAACAGGATGTCTAACAGGATGTCTAACAGGATGTCTAACAGGATGTCTAACAGGAATGTCTAACAGGATGTCTAACAGGATGTCTAACAGGATGTCTAACAGGATGTCTAACAGGATGTCTAACAGGAATGTCTAACAGGAATGTCTAACAGGATGTCTAACAGGAATGTCTAACAGGATGTCTAACAGGATGTCTAACAGGATGTCTAACAGGATGTCTAACAGGATGTCTAACAGGAATGTCTAACAGGATGTCTAACAGGATGTCTAACAGGAATGTCTAACAGGATGTCTAACAGGATGTCTAACAGGAATGTCTAACAGGAATGTCTAACAGGATGTCTAACAGGATGTCTAACAGGATGTCTAACAGGATGTCTAACAGGAATGTCTAACAGGAATGTCTAACAGGATGTCTAACAGGAATGTCTAACAGGATGTCTAACAGGATGTCTAACAGGATGTCTAACAGGATGTCTAACAGGATGTCTAACAGGAATGTCTAACAGGATGTCTAACAGGATGTCTAACAGGATGTCTAACAGGATGTCTAACAGGATGTCTAACAGGATGTCTAACAGGAATGTCTAACAGGATGTGGGTGAATGCCAGCCCAGCCCCAGGTCTTCATGCATGCTGCCCACAGAAATAAAATGAATTAAAAGGCCATCTTCTTTTAAAGCAGCGTAGCAGAACGGGCGGAGCCATTTCTGACCTCCAGCGGGTGTCAGCGCTGAGGTTTAACGGACACGTGATCAGTGGAGCAGTAACGTTACATTTAGTTTCATTTAGTTTAGTTTAGTTTAACATTTAGTTGTCTGTTATATGAGAGCGAACTCTATTCCAGCTGACACAGCCCGGTAATGCTGCCAGTCAGCAGGTAACGTTAAAGCCACAAAGAACTTTTTAAGTTAGCATTTAGGAATGTTACTTGCTAGCTAGCTAGTTTGTTAGACAGACGACAACAGTTAACCTTAACTAACGGTTGTCGTAGTGACGTTAAGATACCAAAATAAGATTAGATTAGATGATTAGATTAGATTAACTTTATTGTCATTACACAGGTACAAGGCAACGAGATGCAGTTTGGGTCTAACCAGAAGTGCAATAGCAGTAAGTGCAGGACATGGATATGTACTGAATAAATATAGAAATGAATACTATTATAAACAGAATTTTTAAGAATAGATTTAGATTTAATTTAGATTTCTTTTTAGATAAATAAACGGCTGGCTGACTGTCAGTTGGTCACGATAAACCTACAGCACCAATACATTAGATGTTAGCTAGCTAGCTAGCTAAGTAACGTTAAATAAAATCAGGCCTGGGGATGACTCAGTCGGCTGCGTTGGTGCCCTGTGATTTCTACAATAATCTAGCTATGTGGCAGCCAGTCTAACTTGGTCAGACCTCTTTAGGCCCCTTTAGGCCACCGCCCAGCCCAACAGGCTTTCAGAGACCCAGCCATGAGACCAGCACTGGGTTTTCACTGGAGCAGTATTTGTGTTTTGCAGTGAAATCGTTTGGTCAGGAGTATTTGATGGAGCTGATTGGCAAACCTTTCCAAGATCTTCAGTACAGGGAAATAATCAAGATTAAACGGTAAATAACCATATTAATAATATTATTATTAATAATAATAATAATAATAATAACAACAATAATAATAATAATAACAATACTATCATTATTTTTTTAATTGATACTATAATTTAGTTTCTTGTATTCTCCATTAAAATTGCTTCTTTATTTTTTAGATTTCAATTTTGTTATTATTTCTTGTTTCTTCGAGTTTTATCATGATAAATAGTTTTGTCCTCGTCCTCAGGTTGACATTGACCCGTCTGGACGTGGACCGGGAGAAGGTGGTGGTCCGATTCCAGCAGAATTCAGGTCTTCAGTTTGAGTTCAGGGACCTGAACTTCACTGCAGAACTTCAACGAGAAATCAGTGCGATATTGTAAATATGTAAAAACTGATCACTCCAATATTATCAATACAACTTCAAATGGATTAATTAATATTGATCATAAAGTTATATTGTTGTAACCCTAAATCCCCGCCGTGCCGACTGGTAGAAGACCACTACTCGGCTCTACCACTGAGCCACAGCTGCAGTCCAACAAAAACGTTGAAATTGAGGAGCTGTCAAAATAAAGCTGTGTAGAGAAAATGACTGCCAATGAGATCACTTCGCTGGGCCTTCATTTGAATATTAGCTCGTACACAAACTCATTTTTAGCTCGCACACAATTTTTGGCAGAAAGTGCATAAAGGTAGTGTGTTTGTCAGGGGAAAGTTGTGTAAATGCATGCGTTGCTTGATTTATGGCCTATAACATATAACCTCCGGTCTCTGCATGTAGTTTTACAATTCATGCTAACTGCATGATAAACAATATCCAAATAAAGTGTGAAGACGCAGTCCTGTCGGCAGGTCTCTGACGTCACGAAACAGCTGAATGCTCCGAGAAATGAATCTGATGGTAAAAAGACTTCAACAGCTAAACAAGTTTTAAAATGCAGTGATGCAGCCAGAGAGAGAAAGCACTCTTCTTTAATATCCAGTGATATCCAACTTTATTTGTAAAGCATATTTAAAGAAACCAGGTTGACCAAAGTGCTGGACATTGACATGATTAAAGAATCTAGCTTTTAGAAAGAAAGAAGTTGAAAATCACGATCCATCTTAACACCAAGGTTGGTCACCACGGACTTGACATAGGGTGTCAGGGACTCAATAGAGCCCTGAGGAACTCCACATGTCAGTGGTGCTGAGGGTGGAGGTCGCCCACCAAACCAACTTTAAACACTCTGTGATGGATATGATCTAAACGACTCTAGTGCAGGGCCTATAATCCCCACGCTGTGCTCGAGAGGAGAGACAAGAACACTGTGGTCAACAGGGTCGAATGCTGCTGAGGTCTGAAAGTTTAAGTACCACAAAATCTCCATAATCTGTTGAGATTAAAAGATCATTAAGAACTTGCAGACTCTGTGCTATGAAATGCTTTAAAGCCAGACTGAAACACCTCAAGGATACCATGCAGATCTAAAAATGATTGTAGCTGCACGAGAACTGCCTTCTCGAAAACCGTACTCATTAAAGGAAGTTTCGAGATCGGACAAACTAAAGTGTCCAGATTTGGCTTTTTAATAAGCGTCTTTAAAACAAAGTGGTACATAACCAGAAGTAACACTATCGCTAATAATTGCTTGGATGTTTGGCCAATCGTGTGCCACACCTCTTTAAAAAGACAAGGTGGTTCAATACTAATAGTACAAATTAAAGGTTTTAAATGTGTAGTAATACCAGTAAGGGCCGAGAGGGATACAGGCTCAGACCTACTGAAGACTCTGTGGAAATGGAAGGGTCCAGGATGCTAGCCCTAAAGGCTTTTCACAGTCCACAGAAGACTCGTCCTGCTTTGTGGGTTGAGGGGTATGAAGAACAGAGTTTATTATGCTAAAAAGAACATGAGGTTCATGGAAGTTTTTTCAATAACATCAGAGAGGTATTTAGCCTTTTTAGCTTTAACAGTTTTAACATATCATTAAACATTCAACTCACCATTGGAAAATGATGAAAATGAAAGTTTCTTTGACATTGGCAGTCTGTGAATGTCACTCTGTACTTTTAACAGATGCTGAGGACATCGTGTTAAGTTCATCTAACAGAGCCTCGTCTGAATCACTGGACAGACATCTGATGTGTTTTCAGGTTCGACAATGGGCCGGTTGTTGGAACAGGAGATGGTGTGAGGGCCACCATTGGAGTGAGACTGAACCAACATCAAGGACGCCTGAGTCTGGAGCTACAGAACTGTGATGTCCAAGCTGACAAGATCAACATGACGTTCTACCAAGGATTCGGGTAACAAGAGACTAAGATCAGGGGCCAGAAGCATCAAATTATGCATAGAGACTCAAACTTCAAGACAGAAACATGTCCGCCAGTCACCATCAGATGGTGGAGGATTACAAAATCAATAATCAGCCTAGGGTCTTCTGGGACCAGGTACACTTATGAGCATCCTTATTTTCAAACATGGTGCTTGAGCCAATCCATGAGTTGTGAAGCTGTTCATTTAATGTAAAAATAGTTATACAATAATAATGATGCTTAAAAACAATCAGAGTCTTTAGTTCTGGGGAAGATGGAGGATGAACCACATTTAATAGACTGATTGATTAATTGATTGATTGATTGATAAATTGGTTGATTTATCAGATGTTCCCATTGTGTTTTTAGGCCTGTGCTGACCGCTGTTGCAGAACTCACAGGACTGGTCCAGAATCTATTTAACACCCAGGTCAGTTCCTCTTTCTGTCTTCAAGAGAACTGAACCAAGTCCTGATCATGCATGTTTAGGTGCAGAGCGGACTGTGACACTGACTGACTGTCTGTCTGTCTCTTACCTGTCTGTCTGTCTCTCTCTTACCTGTCTGTCTCTGTCTCTCTTACCTGTCTGTCTGTCTGTCTCTCTCTCTCTTTACCTGTCTGTTTGCAGGTCTGTCCTGCTATTCAGAGGCACATTATCCCCAAAGTTAACTCCATGTTGGCAAAGGTCACCATGGCGATGAGTTTGAGCAAAGACCTCAACATCAGCATGGACTACTCTCTGAGCGGAGACGTCACGGTGACGCCTGACAGCCTCGACGTGCCCTTCACAGTAAGAGACAGACATCTTAAAGACTCTCCAACTCTCGGGGGGGGGGGGGGGGACACCTGGGGGCCAGTCAGTGGACTCAAGGTAGAGGTGTTTACTAGAGCATGTCCATCTTCTTTCTACGTCTACTCCATTGGGACATGTTGTACTTTTCACTGCACTACATCAGCTGTAGTTACTTAATAATAATAATACATATTACAATAATATTAATAATAATAATAAAAAATATAATAATGCTATAAAAGTGCCTTGCTCAAGAGCACCTTAGCAGTGCCCAGGAGGTGAACTGGCACCTCTCCAGCTACCAGTCCACCACCAGACTCTGGTCCGTACGGGGACTCAAACCAGCGACCCTCCGGTTCCCAACCCAGCTTCCTACGGGCTGAACCCCATTTTACATTTTACTTTACAGATTCAGATTATTTACACCAAATATAATCAGCTGATAAATGATGATGACCAATCAGGATGTAAAGTCATTAAAATAAGCTCCGCCTCCATCAGCTGTGACACTGAAGTCATCTACACATTTATAATACAATAATAACATCTAGATTATTCTGCAGAATGAGGACATTTACTTTTGGTAGTTTATTGTGATGACGATACTTTTGTGTTTTTACTTCAAAGTCAGATGTAGAGAATATGTTGAAGATGTAACACAGTGATCCCTGTCTGGGTCTCAGGGGGTGGTGTACCACGGTGACATCAGACCTGCTGCACCAGCAGCAGGCGTAGAGCCGGTGTTAACCGAAAGCACCCGGATGGTTTATGTCGGCGTCTCCGAGGACATGTTTCGAAGCGCCGCCCAGGCCCTGTACAACCACGGGCCTTTACAGCTGGACGTCCCACAGGTGAGAACAGCCGAAAAACACCCGACACAACCTCAAAGGGTAACTTTGGACCTGAGTGACCGAGGTTGGTCCAGGAGTGAGAAACCATGGCAACGATCAATGAGAAATCCAGGCTGGTTAGGGATGTATGGAAGAAGGAAGATGCTGCTCCTCCTCTCACCACCTCCTCTGTGCTCCTCCACAGATTGGTAACATAGAACATTATGTTCTACGCGTTTGGGGATTACCTGAGGTGAGCAGAAACACCACAAACCTTGTTTCAGTTTCAATAATAACACTTGACACATTGTTTTGTGTCTCTACATAATGCTGTCGTCATGCCAACTGAAGGGTCCCTGTGAAGTAGAGCTGGATGAGGTGCCAGACGTCACTATTAGGCAGGATGGAGTCTCTATTGGTGTGAAGGCCACCGCCCGTTCTCTAGTTAAACCTGATTGGCCGCCTCTTCCTGTGGTGAGCACACACACACACACACACACACACACACACACGCACACACACACACACATACACACATATACACACACACACACACACACACACACACACACACACACACACACACACATCAGTATCAGTGTAGATTCACTTGCAGGATTTCCCAAGTGCCACCATGGTTCTGCCAGATGTCTGTCCCCGTCCTCTGTCTCTGTCTGTGTTCTAACCTCCGTCCCCGTCCTCTGTCTCTGTGTCTGTGTTCTAACCTCCGTACTCGTCCTCTGTCTCTGTGTCTAACCTCCGTCCCCGTCTAACCTCCGTCCCCGTCCTCTGTCTCTGTGTCTAACCTCCGTCCCCGTCCTCTGTCTCTGTGTCTAACCTCCGTCCCCGTCCTCTGTCTCTGTGTCTAACCTCCGTCCTCGTCCTCTGTCTCTGTGTCTAACCTCCGTCCCCGTCCTCTGTGTCTGTGTTCTAACCTCCGTCCCCGTCCTCTGTCTCTGTGTCTAACCTCCGTCCCTGTCCTCTGTCTCTGTGTCTAACCTCCGTCCCCGTCCTCTGTCTCTGTGTCTAACCTCCGTCCCCGTCCTCTGTCTCTGTGTCTAACCTCCGTCCCATCTAACCTCCGTCCCTGTCCTCTGTCTCTGTCTCTGTGTCTAACCTCCGTCCCTGTCCTCTGTCTCTGTGTCTAACCTCCGTCCCCGTCCTCTGTCTCTGTGTCTAACCTCCGTTCCCATCCTCTGTCTCTGTGTCTAACCTCCGTCCCCGTCCTCTGTCTCTGTGTCTCAACCTCCGTCCCTGTCCTCTGTCTCTGTCTAACCTCCGTCCCTGTCCTCTGTCTCTGTCTCTGTGTCTAACCTCCGTCCCCGTCCTCTGTCTCTGTGTCTAACCTCCGTCCCCGTCCTCTGTCTCTGTGTGCGTTCTAACCTCCGTCCCTGTCCTCTGTCTCTGTGTCTAACCTCCGTCCCTGTCCTCTGTCTCTGTGTCTAACCTCCGTCCCCGTCCTCTGTCTCTGTGTCTAACCTCCGTCCCCGTCCTCTGTCTCTGTGTCTAACCTCCGTCCCCGTCCTCTGTCTCTGTGTCTAACCTCCGTCCCCATCTAACCTCCGTCCCCGTCCTCTGTCTCTGTGTCTAACCTCCGTCCCCGTCCTCTGTCTCTGTGTCTAACCTCCGTCCCTGTCCTCTGTCTCTGTGTCTAACCTCCGTCCCTGTCTTCTGTCTCTGTCTCTGTGTCTAACCTCCGTCCCCGTCCTCTGTCTCTGTGTCTAACCTCCGTCCCTGTCCTCTGTCTCTGTGTCTAACCTCCGTCCCTGTCCTCTGTCTCTGTGTCTAACCTCCGTCCCCGTCCTCTGTCTCTGTGTCTAACCTCCGTCCCTGTCCTCTGTCTCTGTGTCTAACCTCCGTCCCTGTCCTCTGTCTCTGTCTCTGTGTCTAACCTCCGTCCCCGTCCTCTGTCTCTGTGTCTAACCTCCGTCCCCGTCCTCTGTCTCTGTGTCTAACCTCCGTCCCCGTCCTCTGTCTCTGTGTCTAACCTCCGTCCCTGTCCTCTGTCTCTGTCTCTGTGTCTAACCTCCGTCCCCGTCCTCTGTCTCTGTGTCTAACCTCCGTCCCCGTCCTCTGTCTCTGTGTCTAACCTCCGTCCCTGTCCTCTGTCTCTGTGTCTAACCTCCGTCCCCGTCCTCTGTCTCTGTGTCTAACCTCCGTCCCTGTCTCTGTCTCGGCGTTCTAACCTCCGTCCCGTCGTCTGTCTCTGTGTCTAACCTCCGTCCCCGTCCTCTGTCTCTGTGATGGCGTTCTAACCTCCGTCCCGTCGTCTGTCTCTGTGTCTAACCTCCGTCCCCTGTCTCTGTCTCGGCGTTCTAACCTCTGTCCCCCACACATGTACACTCTTTAAAACACTGTCTGTCTCCTCCAGACCTGTGTGGTTAAAATAAAGGTCGCTATGGACGGACGCCGTCTTACTCTTACGTCTGTGAGCTCTGAGTAAGCACTCTCACATTATTCATACCATATTGCACTGTGTAGTATTTTATGAGTACTCACTGAAACTTTCTCAGTTTTAGCATTAAACCTAAAAGCCTCTGGGGAAGATTTTTGGTAAGAAAACATCCTTGCATTTACTTTTTTATCCACTCTGTGTATGGCCATAGGGATGAATTTGGGACAACGTTATGTCACACACGGTCCCTGTCCACATTTATCCGTCAATTAAACTGTGACGTGTCCCTCTGTCGTCCTGGTGAACTCCCGGTCGTCATGGAGTCTTATCTGTGTGTGTGTGTGTGTGTGTGTTTCTGTGCAGGCGGGACTTGTCCACATATTTACAGATATCTCATCATTCATTACAAGTAAGTAATATTACACTGTCAGAAACACACTAAACTTAACTCAAAGGATATTATACACGTGTGTGTGTGTGTGTGTGTGTCTGTGTGTGTGTGTGTGTGTGTGTGTGTGTGTGTGTGTGTGTGTGTGTGTGTGTGTGTGTGTGTGTGTGTGTGTAGAATGGTTTGACAAAGGAGTCCTGATTCCTCTCCCTGAAAGACTGGACGTCTCTCAGACAAAGATCAACTATTATCCTGTGAGTGTTTCTGTAAAACTGTAATACTTCATTATTCTACATACTACACTATTATACTGCACTGTGGCATTACTGTACTGCAGCGTACTTCCTTCCCCATGAGTGGTTGGTTACAGCATCGGCATAGCAGGGCATTACAGGACGTAGCAGGACATGGCAGGACATAGCAGGGCATTACAGGACGTAGCAGGACATGGCAGGACATAGCAGGACATTACAGGACGTAGCAGGGCATTAAAGGACGTAGCAGGACATAGCAGGGCATTACAGGACGTAGCAGGACATAACAGGACATAGCAGGACATTACAGGACGTAGCAGGGCATTAAAGGACGTAGCAGGACATAGCAGGGCATTACAGGACGTAGCAGGACATAACAGGACATAGCAGGACATTACAGGACGTAGCAGGACATGGCAGGACATAGCAGGACATTACAGGACGTAGCAGGACATGGCAGGACATAGCAGGGCATTACAGGACGTAGCAGGACATGGCAGGACATAGCAGGACATTACAGGACGTAGCAGGGCATTAAAGGACGTAGCAGGACATGGCAGGACATTAAAGGACGTAGCAGGACATGGCAGGACATTAAAGGACGTAGCAGGACATGGCAGGGCACTAAAGGACGTAGCAGGACATGGCAGGGCATTACAGGACGTAGCAGGACATGGCAGGACATTAAAGGACATAGCAGGACATGGCAGGACATTAAAGGACGTAGCAGGACATGGCAGGACATTAAAGGACGTAGCAGGACATGGCAGGGCATTAAAGGACGTAGCAGGACATGGCAGGGCATTAAAGGACGTAGCAGGACATGGCAGGGCATTAAAGGACGTAGCAGGACGTAGCAGGACATGGCAGGACATTAAAGGACGTAGCGGGACATGGCAGGACATTACAGGACGTAGCAGGGCATAGCAGGACATAGCAGGGCATTAAAGGACGTAGCAGGACATGGCAGAACATAGCAGGGCATTACAGGACGTAGCAGGGCATTACAGGACGTAGCAGGGCATAAAAGGACGTAGCAGGGCATAGCAGGGCATTACAGGACATAGCAGGACATAGCAGGGCATAGCAGGGCATTACAGGACATAGCAGGACATAGCAGGACATAGCAGGGCATTACAGGACATAGCAGGGCATTACAGGACG